>JAWWNI010000047.1:2310000-2640000 GCA_034642065.1 Darevskia nairensis
ATCCATAATTCACTTTATATTTTACAACAGCGATCCCAAAATTATTTAAATGGAGCTACTGGAGAAAACATGTCAAGCAAGAATAAGGAACATGTAACCCTCTAGATGTGGCAGAGCTGAAACTCCCATGAGCCCCAGACGGTACATCTAATGCTAGAGGATAATGGGCGTTCTAGTTCAACAACATCTGGAAAGTCACACCTTTTCCATCTCTGCATGAAAGTATGGCTCACTGAACCCACTGCAGTGGAACGTGTGTGCAAGACTTGGGCACAGGCAACAATATGTCCAGCTTGTTTTTATTTTGCTTTAAATCCAAGGACTTGTATCCAGGAGCAGCACATGTCCCTAGGTCTGGTTCCTTTGTATCTTGAATGCAGCTCCATGAGGCCATAAGCAATTTATCCATTGAGGGCTGAGGAAATGTTTCCATGCTTAGAAGTTCGTACTTTGGGGGTGGGTGCATCTTCACTGTTCCTTTTAGAACAAAAATGCTATGTCAGGGACAGCTCAGTCAGTAGAGCATGAGACTCTTCATCTCAGGGTTGTGGGTTCAAGCCCCACTTTGGGCAAAAGATTCCTGCATTGCAGCATGTTAGAAAATCTTCATGGTCCCTTCCAACTTTGCAGTTCTATGATACTAGGCCGGGCATAAAAAAAAAAAAAAAATCAAATGGAAACTGAAAATTGTACAATTCGCATTATCCTGTGCAAATTTGCATTGGGTTGCTTTCTTTTTTCAATTATGGATTTTTTTAAAAAAAAACCACACATCACTAGGCATGACTGCCCATCTTTTCTGGCACTCCAGTTACAGTACTGACCGTTCAGTACTCATCAGACATAATGCCTCAGAGTGACATCATGTGGTTGTGGTGGCTGCTGGAATCCACAGGGTGGCAGAGGGCTTGAATATTGCTTGGTGGTTTCCCACAGGCTTTCTGTGAGAACAGGACTGTGGACTTGATGGGTCATTGGTGGGCTGTTCTTATGCTCTCAACACAGTCATAAAATCTTCACCCCCACCGTTCAGCTCCAAGGGCCTTCTGGTGGTTCCCTCACTGCGAGAAATGAGGTTGCTACGGAACCAGGCAGAGGGCCTTCTCGGTAGTGGCGCCCCCCCCCCCTGTAGAACGCCCTCCCATCAGATGTCAAGGAAATAAGCAACTATCTGACTTTTAGAAGACATCTGAAGACAACCATGTTTAGAGAAGTTTTTAATGTTTGATGTTTTATCGTGTTTTTAATATTCTGTTGGGAGCTGCACAGAGTGACTGGGGAAACCCAGCCAGATGAGTGGGTTATAAATGATAGAAAAAAATATTATTACTACTACTACCAGTACTTTAAATGCAAAACAAAATTAAAAACCAAAGTCCCTTTTACAAGTTGGATTGGTAACTTGTTTTAATAAAGTTATGGGAGAACACAATGTTGGATATTCACAGTCATATTCTCATTGCAAAATTGGCCTGCACTAACATCGAAGTATCCCATGATGCACCCCAGCACGATGATGTATCACTGATGACGGTTTCTGTTTCCCATACGTTCAAAAAACATGAAATCCTAAGTAGTAGAAAAAAGAACTATCAATTATATGAACTCTGGACTCAAATCCATAATTCACTTTATATTTTACAACAGCGATCCCAAAATTATTTAAATGGAACTACTGGAGAAAACATGTCAAGCAAGAATAAGGAACATGTAACCCTCTAGATGTGGCTGAGCTGCAACTCCCATGAGCCCCAGCAAGTACATCTAATGCTAGAGGGCGTTCTAGTTCAACATCTGGAAAGTCACACCTTTTCCATCTCTGCATGAAAGTATGGCTCAGTGAACCCACTGCAGTGGAACGTGTGTGCAAGTCTTGGGCACAGGCAACAATATGTCCAGCTTGTTTTTATTTTGCTTTAAATCCAAGGACTTGCATCCAGGAGCAGCACAGGTCCCTAGGTCTGGTTCCTTTGTATCTTGAATGCAGCTCCATGAGGCCGTAAGCAATTCATAAGTTGAGGGCAGAGGAAATGTTTTCGTGCTTGGAAGTTCGTACTTTGGGGGTGGGTGCGTCTTCACTGTTCCTTTTAGAACAAAAATGCTAAGTCAGGGACAGCTTAGTCGGTAGAGCATGAGACTCTTCATCTCAGGGTTGTGGGTTCAAGCCCCACTTTGGGCAAAAGATTCCTGCATTGCAGTATGTTAAAAAATCCTCATGGTCCCTTCCAACTTTGCAGTTCTATGATACTAGGCCGGGCATAAAAAAAAAATTCAAATGCAAACTGAAAATTGTACAATTCGCATTATCCTGTGCAAATTTGCATTGGGTCGCTTTCTTTTTTCAATTATGGATTTTTTTTTAACACACATCACTAGGCATGACTGCCCATCTTTTCTGGCACTCCAGTTACAGTACTGACCGTTCAGTACTCATCAGACATAATGCCTCAGAGTGACATCATGTGGTTGTGGTGGCTGCTGGAATCCACAGGGTGGCAGAGGGCTTGAATATTGCTTGGTGGTTTCCCACAGGCTTTCTGTGAGAACAGGACTGTGGACTTGATGGGTCATTGGTGGGCTGTTCTTATGCTCTCAACACAGTCATAAAATCTTCACCCCCACCGTTCAGCTCCAAGGGCCTTCTGGTGGTTCCCTCACTGCGAGAAATGAGGTTGCTACGGAACCAGGCAGAGGGCCTTCTCGGTAGTGGCGCCCCCCCCTGTAGAACGCCCTCCCATCAGATGTCAAGGAAATAAGCAACTATCTGACTTTTAGAAGACATCTGAAGACAACCATGTTTAGAGAAGTTTTTAATGTTTGATGTTTTATCGTGTTTTTAATATTCTGTTGGGAGCTGCACAGAGTGACTGGGGAAACCCAGCCAGATGAGTGGGTTATAAATGATAGAAAAAAATATTATTACTACTACTACCAGTACTTTAAATGCAAAACAAAATTAAAAACCAAAGTCCCTTTTACAAGTTGGATTGGTAACTTGTTTTAATAAAGTTATGGGAGAACACAATGTTGGATATTCACAGTCATATTCTCATTGCAAAATTGGCCTGCACTAACATCGAAGTATCCCATGATGCACCCCAGCACGATGATGTATCACTGATGACGGTTTCTGTTTCCCATACGTTCAAAAAACATGAAATCCTAAGTAGTAGAAAAAAGAACTATCAATTATATGAACTCTGGACTCAAATCCATAATTCACTTTATATTTTACAACAGCGATCCCAAAATTATTTAAATGGAACTACTGGAGAAAACATGTCAAGCAAGAATAAGGAACATGTAACCCTCTAGATGTGGCTGAGCTGCAACTCCCATGAGCCCCAGCAAGTACATCTAATGCTAGAGGGCGTTCTAGTTCAACATCTGGAAAGTCACACCTTTTCCATCTCTGCATGAAAGTATGGCTCAGTGAACCCACTGCAGTGGAACATGTGTGCAAGTCTTGGGCACAGGCAACAATATGTCCAGCTTGTTTTTATTTTGCTTTAAATCCAAGGACTTGCATCCAGGAGCAGCACAGGTCCCTAGGTCTGGTTCCTTTGTATCTTGAATGCAGCTCCATGAGGCCGTAAGCAATTCATAAGTTGAGGGCAGAGGAAATGTTTTCGTGCTTGGAAGTTCGTACTTTGGGGGTGGGTGCGTCTTCACTGTTCCTTTTAGAACAAAAATGCTAAGTCAGGGACAGCTTAGTCGGTAGAGCATGAGACTCTTCATCTCAGGGTTGTGGGTTCAAGCCCCACTTTGGGCAAAAGATTCCTGCATTGCAGTATGTTAAAAAATCCTCATGGTCCCTTCCAACTTTGCAGTTCTATGATACTAGGCCGGGCATAAAAAAAAAAATTCAAATGCAAACTGAAAATTGTACAATTCGCATTATCCTGTGCAAATTTGCATTGGGTCGCTTTCTTTTTTCAATTATGGATTATTTTTTTAACACACATCACTAGGCATGACTGCCCATCTTTTCTGGCACTCCAGTTACAGTACTGACCGTTCAGTACTCATCAGACATCATGCCTCAGAGTGGCATCATGCGGCTGTGGTGGTTGCTGGAAACCACAGGGTGGCAGAGGGCTTGAATCTCGCTTGGTGGTTTCCCACAGGCAACTGGGTTGGCCACTGTGAGAACAGAACTATGGACTTGATGGGTCATTGGCGAGCTGTTCTTATGCTCTCAACACAGTCATAAAATCCCTTCATCACGCAAGAAGAATAAAGTGATCTAGCAACGTAACTACGGTTCTGCCACAGCTGCAGTGGCTGAGCCCAGTTCAAAGTATTGACCTATAAAGCCCTATATGGCTTGAGGCCCAAATACATGACACAGCATCTCTCCCAGCACGAAGCTACCTGGACCCTACATTCATTCCCCAAGGCCTCCTTTCCAGCTATGGTAGGCTCTGCACAGTGAGGGTGGCCTCAACATATTTTCAATGCCAGGTTAATACTTATCCTAGACATTGGGTGGATTCTGATGGGTTATCATAACCCATAGAGGTTTTTATAATAATAAGCAGTTTATAAATTCTTTAGGAGTAAGTAAAAAACTAAAATATACAGCTGGAGTTTTTAAAGTTGCCGTTGCTGCTTTGTTAAGTGTATTGATAATTGGTATGCTTTTAACTCTATATTTTTGCATTGCCTGGAACTGTATTAAGGGACAAATAAATAAAATAATCATAGTAATGCTACTCTGCTTTCTTTCCACATATATCTACAGCTCTGGATTCAATGCATGTTTTGGCCAGTTATCTTCCAGTAATAGCAGCTGGCAATGTGACCTCGTGTACAGCTTAAGCTACTTCAGAATAAGCAATTAATTTTGCTGCTACGACTGAGCTGCAATTCCTTCCACATGAAGCTTGCTTGCAAGAAGCCACCTTCTTCCTCACATCATTATCCTATTAGTACCAGCCTCTCTGTCTTCTGTCAGAAATAGATTACCATTTAGTTCATGCCCTTGGTATAAGACCCAAGGAACTGGCAGGTATGGAGATCCAAGAAGCACATTTATTAATAAGTATGGATTGCAAAGAATTCTAGAGCAAAGCTTTCTTTTACTTGTCAGAGCAATTCATCCAAAGCAACTGAATTTTGATGACTGAAAGAATCCTTTCTGCCATTTGTATTGTTGGAGAAGAAAATGTTCAGGACAGAAATTTTAGGAGTTGAAGCCACTGTAGCTGGGAGAAATAATGGTGGGTGGTTCTCTACCCTTGAGAATCACAAAGCTTTGCAATAATAGTCTGCCTGCCTGCTTGCCCTTCATAAATGCCCTTGTCACTTTCTCCTTAAGATTTCAATTTTTAGTATACACTTGAAGAACTAATTCCTGTGTTGCTCGCTAAAGAAAATATGGCCTGGACTCAAAGGTAAGAAGAATGAAAAAAACTTGATATTGTTGAAATCATTTGATGAAAATAAAGAGGGACGCGGGTGGCACTGTGGGTTAAACCACAGAGCCTAGGGCTTGCCGATCAGGTCGGCGGTTCGAATCCCCGCAATGGGGTGAGCTCCCATTGCTTGGTCCCTGCTCCTGCCCACCTAGCAGTTCGAAAGCACGTCAAAGTGCAAGTAGATAAATAGGTACCGCTCCGGCGGGAAGGTAAACGGCATTTCCGTGCGCTGCTCTGGTTCGCCAGAAGCGGCTTAGTCATGCTGGCCACATGACCCGGAAGCTGTACACCGACTCCCTCGGCCAGTAATGCGAGATGAGCGCCGCAACCCCAGAGTCGGTCAGAACTGGACATAGTGGTCAGGGGTCCCTTTACCTTTAAAGAGGTTGTAGCTGAATTGGCCCACTGTCTCAGCAACATCCAAGCGGAAATGGAACGTCTATATTATCCATTTTCTCAGCTTCCTGTTTTTCAGCACACTGTCTGCTTTGCCCACTAATGCTGCATTCTCCATCCATCCAATATTATCTCCTTATCTTCTCTGCTGTGAAGTACAGCACTGTTTATAAGAAGAGTCTGCTGGATCAGGCCAACGACCCACCTAGTCCAGCATCCTGTTCTCACAGCGGCCAACCAGATGCCTGTGAGAAACCCACAAGCAAGATTCAAGCACAAGAGCACTCTTCCCTCCCATGGTTTTCAGCAACTGGTATTCAGAATCATTGCTGCCTCCAACAGCCATCATAGCTAATAGCCATCAATAGCCCTCTTCTCCATTATAAGTTTGCTTATAAGGTTGAGTGGGACAGCAGTCTTAGACGGTAGCTTTTTCATTTTAAATGAATTAAACCATCAGTGTAAAGGAAATAATTTACTATACTCCTAACACCAAACAAATTGGATTCTTGTTTGGTATTAGGAATTTAGTAAATTATTTCCTTAGTTGAATTCTGTTGCACACGGCCCTGGGCATCCAGTTGTGAGGAAGAGCGGTGTAACATTAAAATAAAGGTCCCTATGCCAGTTCCCTTGAAACACTGCTCCAGTGCAGTGGACCTTAATATCATAATGTGGAGTCTGAGGTATAAGGCTTACCAGGAGCATGCAGGCCCCCATGGTGATTGCTTTCATTTTGATATCAAGGTCCATGGGGAACTGGACATCAAAGATGCTAGCATCTGTGGCGGTCTCTCTTGCTAAGCCTGTCCACTGCCTATTAATTGTTCCGACTGTAGACTTCCCATCCAGTGTCTTCACCTGGTTTTTAATATCAATAGAAAAAAAAACATTTTATTTGCAAGGTGTTTTTTTTGTTTTCATTTAACTACATTTATAGAGTGCATTCAATAAAATAAGCACACAGTACAACACAAAGCACAAAAATAAGGCACAGTACTAATAATTAAAATTATGAAATGGTCCTAAGCATAGATAGTGCATCATCAGACATAATCTATCAATAAATATACATCAACTTCAACATCAATTAAAAATTACACATATTTTATAACAATAAATGCTGTAGTCATTTAAAAGGATCCAGCGGATCTCCGGCTGAGTCATGAGGTTCCTGGTTCAGCTGATCTACACTGGTGAAACTCCCCCTAGCCAACTGAGCTGACTAAGGTGGCATAAGCCTTGAAAGCAGGGAATTCCAGGGGTGAGACTGGGGTGGGGGGAAACTTGGGCTGGATCCTAAGCCTATTCAGCTCAAGTCACATGACCTGGTAAATTCGGCATAAGTTAAGCCAGCAAAAAATGGTATAACTCCAAACCATTGTGAAATGATTCCCCCCCCCCTCTGCCAGGATTAGGCTGGTTTAGCCAGCAGTAGCCCTGCTCCCAAATGGAGTTTGGAACTGGTGCACCTTACGTGGGCTTAATTTAAGTTGGCACTCACAGCTGTCCATGGAGGCACAGGTCAATTCTGTGTCCAAGCCATCTGTCTACCAGCTCCACTAATACGTTGGCTGAGACCCTGCCTGCCTGAGCACTGTCTCACTGAAGTGGTACATGCTCTGGTTATCTCCTTTTTGGACTACTACAATGCACTCTGCGTGGGGCTACCTTTGAAGGTGACTCGGAAACTACAACTAATCCAGAATGCGGCAGCTAGACTGGTGACTGGGAGCAGCCGCCGGGGCCATATAAAGGATCTTCACTGACTCCCAGTACGTTTCTGAGCACTATTCAAAGTGTTGGTGCTGACATTTAAAGCCCTAAATGGCCTTGGCCTTGTATACCTGAAGGGGCATCTCTACCCCCATCATTCAGCCCAGACAGAGATCCAGCTCCGAGAGCCTTTTGGCAGTTCCCTTATTGTGAGAACTGAAGCTACAGGGAACCAGGCAGAGGATCTTTTCAGTAGTGGCACTCAGGAAGCTTGTAATATCCGATGTTTCATTGTATTTTTATATTCTGTTGGAAGCTGTATAGAGTGGCTGGGGCAACCCAGTCAGATGGGCGGAATACAAATAATTTGTTGCTGCTGCTGCTGCTGGAAACCCTGGAGAGTCAGTCCAGACATTACTAAGCCAAATGGACCTATGTTCCCACTCAATATAAGACAGTTTCCTATGTTCCTGTGTACAGGTTTTTGCTCAACCTTATGTTGTGCTTGCAGGGGTTCAGCAGTCTGATGCTTCTAAGTGGCTATAGCATCTATTGTTCTTGCTTTAGGACTTCCCCTTAAATCACATATTCCTTCCATCCACAGCCCTGCCACAACCCAGGCCTGGTGCAGGACCTGATGCAAGGTGCCCCCAACACAACACACTTGCCAGACTGGAACAAAGCAGAGTATGGGGATGCAAGGAAGCAGCCCATTCTGCTCCGTACTGTGTATGTCACTACCAGTGCTTTCCCCATTCCAATACAGTTTGGCTTCCAATAAAAGCCTACACAGTTCATCTTGCTCTCCCACGGTCAGCAAAATCAACATAATTAATTAATTACGTGATCAATGTCAATGCATTTCAATGGAAGGGAAATATCAAAAACAAATAGAAAATATCTGCTATTTGCACGTTTGCAGACTTAAAAAAAAAAGACAGCAAATGCCCATCATATTTGCTTTTATGATTTCCACTCAAGTTAAAGGTAAAGGTAAAGGGACCCCTGACCATTAGGTCCAGTCGTGTCCGACTCAAGCCCTAGGCTCTGTGGTTTAACCCACAGTGCCACCTGGGTCCTTCCACTCAAGTTACCTGACGGATATCACTGACCCCACTCTTCGGAGAGCTTTTACTATGGCTCGGTTCCAAACAATGCCTACAGCATAATTGGCCGGCAGATTTGCCAGAACCCCATTAGAGCATCGCCTGTGCCCTTGTTCTATGAGAACTAAAGAGGACCTTATACATTACCTCTTTCATTGTCCTCTTTATTCAAGCCATAGAAGCAGGATTCTGCAAACTATACCCAACTCAATAAGTAACCCTGAAGACTGTGTAAAATTTTTATTAGCTGATGCCAGTCCTCAGATTTCTTATGTGGCAGCGGTTTACGTGATGAAGGCCATGAAAGCCAGGGAAAGATTTTTGGTTGACAAGGATAATGTTCCTTTTTCGTCTCCATAATCTGTCTATATTCGTACCTTTTTATCTGACGTAGCCATTGTTTAGGCTACATGTAATAATTTTTTAACATTATTATGTACAGTGAACCCTCGACTTACGAATGTAATCCATTCTGAATGGGCATTCGTAGATCGGAAAAAATCGTAAGTCGAGTCCCCATAGGAATGCATTGGGAGAAAAATATCCTAAAAAATTCGTATGTCGAAAAAACCCGCATCTAAACTTCGTAAGTCGAGGAAACCGCATCTAAAACGGCAGCGATTTCCATTCGTAAGCGCGCGGCCACTTTTTTCACTTGTAACTCGAAAAATACAGAAGTCGGGTCATTCATAAGTCGAGGGACCACTGTATATATGTCTGTAAAGGCTTAGTCCTCACAATAAACTTTATTCGTATTCGATTTCCACTCCTGATCTTCAACAAAAACGTGAACTGCAGCAATTCCCGCTACCGCTTCGGACAGAATTATCCAACACCCTGAGACGCTAACACCTGCACCTATGAGTAAATTCAATGCCCCAGTAATGAATGCCATTAGCGTTCTGATACAATACACCTCAATAACAATGATCTGGCAGGGAAACCTAGGAATTTAGTTTTTTAAGGATTGACTTACCTCGAAATGAATATCCTGCCAACAGCGGCATGGCACACATGGCCCAGCCATTTTAAGTACGCTTTCTCTGGCCTCGTTTTGGAGAACGAATTTAGGGAGAAAGGGATGCCACTTCTGTTTAACATAACCAATGACTGTGCCTAGTGGGGCTTGAACTTCAAGCTTCAAAGGAAAAACAGCACAGTAAGAACAGGACGTTGCAGACATACACAAATAAGAATATGCAGGTTTATAATCCAGGCTGGAGCATGCCCAGGATGAAAATACATGGAAAGATAGGTTAACCAAAGGTATAGTGTGTCCTCACATATATGACATGTATTTTCTTGGGGAAAGAGATGTGAAGGTATATGCTGGCATAAATGGGTATTTGCAGAGACATAAGCCTGAAGATGTCTAAAATAAAACACATGCTCTTGCTAATGGTAGAGAGAGATCCACTTAAAGTTGTCAATGTGGCTTCAGAAAAAGAAAGGTCCCTGTTTCTACTATATTGGAAAGTTTCATAATTTAAATGAACCGAGAGAATCTCTGCAGTTAAAAACATGAACTGAAGTGATGGGAGCCACCTGAAAAGAGCCACAAAGAAATCTTGAGAATTAACAAAACTTATGTGAAGATGCATGAGTAGGTATCCCTAAAGACCATCATCTTGAAAGTTGGAAAGACTAATTTGAGGAAGACAATCAGAAGCTGGGCTCCTAGGATAGGTGCAAGTTTACCTCTTGCAAGCAGCAGATACAAGGGCAGCAGCAAATGGAACACTGGAAATCTCTTGACAGCTGCATGAACGGCTGGCTTGCACTGTCATAGAACTTAATAGTGAAGGGGCGTACGGGCCCATAACAATTCAGGGTGTAGTCGTCGTTTTCCTCCGCTGCAAAATACACCATCTGCCCCACAGAGTTTTTGACTTCATATCTGTTGCAAGTTTCAAGGCCGCTTATCACTGAAAAGGAAGCAACTTCAGTTCGAGTGCTTAGTTGATCCAAATGCTTGTCACGAACATTATGAACAAAAATTGGAGCCATCAACCTCAGCCTCAAATCTACAGTACCAAAGCCTTAGAAGAACATTCAGCTCTTTTCCTGTCTAGTAAAATAAGACAACATGTAGGCATTACGCTGCCTTATTGTCTGTCCAAACACTGAACCAGTTGAGCAAGCACCACCGTGAGGCTGCCGGGCCTCACTACATGTGACATTAAGGACATGATTAGCAACAAGTATTTGTAAATGTTAATATACAGGGGTACCTCTAGTTACAAACTTAATTCATTCCGGAGGTCCGTTCTTAACCTGAAACTGTTCTTAACTAGAAGCATGCTTTCGCTAATGGGACCTCTTGCTGCAGCTGCGCGCTGGCACACAATTTCCATTCTCATCCTGGGGCAAAGTTCTCAACTCGAGGTAACTCTTCCAGGTTAGCAGAGTTTGTAACCTGAGGCGTTTGTAACCTGAGGCGTTTGTAACTCGAGGTACCACTGTTCAGAGGGGATGGTTAAAGATTTCAGCAGGCGGGGATGTTTAAACCTGCCTCTCCAGCTGCAGTTTCCACCAAATCTACCACCTTCATGGACAGTAATTAGCATTGGAGGAAAGTTCCTCTTGTTGCCAATGAGAACTCCCCCCCCCCAATGTTAACTGCTGCAGGGTGGGGCATGATTTCAAATGAAGTAGGCCTAGAGAAAGGATCAAGCCTCCACTCCACGCATGTCTAGGTAACAACCTGGTACTTAATATTGTTAAGGTACAATGTGATTGCTCATCATGTCATTAACATTATTTGCAGTCATGTTTCAGGATGTGAAAATCAGTTTGTATAAATAAGGGAAGAAAAGGGAAAGAATGCTCTCACTTGAATTCTTAGTCTTTTTTGCACAATGCATTTTAATTATTATTATTATTACAGTGGTACCTCGCCTAACGAATAACTCGCCTAACGTATTTTTCGCCTAACGAATGACTTCCGGTAAAACAAAATGGCCGCCGCATATGAATTTCTTCGACTTAAGAAAAGACGTCGCGGCCGCTTTTAATAGGATTTTTTCGACTTACGAATTTTTGACCCGATTTTTTCGACTTCCGAATTTTTCCCCAATGCATTCCTATGGGGATTCACCGAATGTATTTTTTCGTCTAACGGAAATCACGTCGGAACGCATTATCGTCGTTAGTCGAGGTACCACTGTATTATTATTATTATTATTATTATTATTATTATTATTACTATTTACTTATACCCCACCCATCTGGCTGGGCTTCCCCAGCCACTGTGGGCGGCTTCCAACAAAAGATTAAAAATACATAAAAACATCAGTAATTAAAAATGTCCCTAAACAGGGCTGCCTTTAGATGTCTTCTAAACGTCAGATAGTTTTTTATTTCTTTGACATCTGATGGGAGGGCATTCCACAGGGCGGGTACCACTACCGAGAAGGCCCTCTGCCTGGTGGTGGTGGTGGTGGTTATTATTATTAATTCTGACCTTTGGGTAAGCTGGCTAATTTGCTTTTACAAGTGTGCTGTTTCACCCCATCCCATTTTTGCTGGGGGGTTTTTCTCCAAATTTGGTTTATTCTGAGTTGTTGTTTATCACATACCACCTCTAGTATAGGGAAGGTGGCTAATACATAGCTTTAGTAATAGATATAAATTAATTTTCAACCCATGAGAACATCCTGGATTTTTTTAAAAAAGGACAGACATCAATTTGAAAATCACTCTCGATGCTCAATTAGAGTTTAAGTAAGATAGCAAGATCATACTTTCCATGAGCTCAATCTGCTGTTGAATTGATAGGTGGTCAAGCTGTTGCAAAGATAAAAGGCAAAAGATAAGATCATACATGTTACAACAGAAATGCATTACAAAACAATTACATAGGTGCAATTATTTAATGTAACATGCATTTTGGGTAATATTTATGGTGATTTACACTGCCGCCATTTTAGTTTTCTGCACACTGCTTTAGGTAAAGGTAAAGGGAGCCAAGACCGTTAGGTCCATTCGCGGACGACTCTGGGGTTGCGGCGCTCATCTTGCTTTACTGGCCGAGGCAGCCGGCGTTTGTCCGCAGACAGCTTCTGGGTCATATGGCCAGCATGACTAAGCCGCTTCTGGCAAACCAGAGCAGCGCATGGAAACGCCGTTTACCTTCCCGCCAGAGCGGTACCTATTTATCTACTTGCACTTTGACATGCTTTCAAACTACTAGGTTGGCACACTGCTTAGAGGTACTTATATCCACTGTTGATATTCATCTGTCTCGAGACAATGGAGTGTGCCTCCAGGGGTGAAGCCAAACTTCTACATTAGCCAGCTCCTCCTCAATGAGGAAGGCAAAGCAATGCAGCTCCTTTCGTATGGTATGAAAGGGCAGAAAATGGCTAATTATTCTTTTTATCATTTATTTTATTTTTATTGCCATGGTAGGTGTCTGCGGAGAGTGGGGGAGGGAGATGGTAGGCAGCTGTCCATCTACTTAAATCAGGAGAACGTGGTTCTGAAAGTTTGGGTGGTGGGAAGGGAAGGGAAGGGAAGGGAAGGGAAGGGAAGGGAAGGGAAGGGAAGGGAAGGGAAGGGAAGGGAAGGGAAGGGAACACCACAGCTGGTTCTTGTGCATGGCTTCCCAATTAAGATTGCCAGGATCAAGGCAGGGTTCACCATGGCAACTGTGGGACCATATTTGTGGAGACTGCTGTGCTTGGTAAATGATGAAACATAGGAATAAATGGAGGAAGATACCTGGCTTAAATATTCCAATCCTGGAGGGCATTTTGGAATTGCAGGAGGTGGCGGCATCCAAATCACAGGAACATTAGGCTGATACTGAACCGGGATAGCACTGTAAGTTGCTGGCAGACCTAGGAAATTTGATGAAAGTTATCCAGGAGTGTTTTGAAAGATCAAAACCTAATTAAAACATTATTTTAACCTCTAGAATTCTTGAAGACTCTAAAGCTGCAATCCGAACTCCCATTTACCTGGGAGGAAGATCCACAGAATTCAATAGGACTTGGTTCCAAGTCGACATGGTTAGGGTTGCACTGCAAAGCAAAAATGACTGAAAGCAAACTGAGCAGCTTCAGAAGGGTCCATGGTTGTATTGTATGTTTCAACAACAACAACAACAACAACAACAACAACAACCCTTCACTTTCACCCATCAGTAAGATCCCATAAGGGCATTCAATAAGGTGGAAGGGTCACTTTCAGTTTCCATACTCTCTATGCCTCTGGACTATAGCATTTGATCATGGATTTGTTTCATTGTGGCAAATCATTTTGGATAATTTCACAAATGTGATTTATAACTATTGAAAATAAATTCAATGTTAATTCTTCATTATTTTCCAATTAAATTCTGCAATAATCTGAGTCAAGATTGCAAGCCTCCCCCCCCCCTCCCTGAAGTCAGCTATGCTACAGGAAATAAAATGCATTTCAAATGCAAGGTTTCACAAATGCAAGGTTTCATGAACTTTTCATCAATGGAAAATCAGTGAAAAATCCACTAGAGGGCGAACAGAGTATTCACCATACACACAGGGGTGTAAAGGGAAAAATCAAAACACTGTACTACTTTATACCATCTCATTGTTGATAGATGTGTTTGAGGCCTGTAAGGGATATGGGGATGATGCGCTCTCCAGTTTCAATTCACCTGAATTCCAGTTCAAAACATAATTTAACTTCAAGCAAAATCACACCTGTTTCTTCCCTGCTCACGTTGGGAGGAAGCAAGCTATGGTGTGCAAGCCAAGAACAAACTTTGGCTACAAGTTGTGCTTTGTTAGCAGCAAAACAAACCACAATCCCCACCATGGACACGGCACTAAACCAAGGTCCATGGTCTTTTACTCCCAGCGGTGACACTTCCATCATCCACAGCGGGTGTGATTTCACTCTCACAGAGTAAACCATGGTTTTTGGCTTACAGTGTGATGTGGTGATGCAACAACTGAAGTTCTATGCTGTATGCCTTAACATTGTACAGTGGTACCTCTAGTTACGTACTTAATTCGTTCCGGAGATCCGTTCTTAACCTGAAAACGTTCTTAACCTGAAGTACCACTTTAGCTAATGGGGCCTCCCGCTGCCGCTGCGTCGCCACTGCCCGATTTCTGTTCTCACCCTGAAGCAAAGTTCTTAACCCGAGGTAATATTTCTGGGTTAGCAGAGTCTGTAACCTGAAGCGTATGTAACCGGAAGCGTCTGTAACCCGAGGTACCACTGTACTACAACATTCTGAACAGATAACAGCAACTGAGTCGTGATTAAGGATAGCAAACAGACTTTCAAATCCCCAGGAAGCCAGTAATCTCAAGTGATCACACCAGGCCAGTTACTATTTCTTAGCCTAACTTGGTGTTTTCGGGGGTGGGGGGAATATGGGCAGGAGGTGGATCTTGGAGGAAAGGCAGGATATAAATGTAATAAATGACTATTTAAATGAATAGTTCATACAGCCGCATTCTGAATATTTTACCTATCTAAACATCAAAGTACGAAATCCTGCATAGGCCCAACTGCTTACCTGGGGCTGCAGGTCCAGGTGCATTTTGAGGATATCCATATTGGGCCTGGCCAGGTGGATATCCTGGGCCTGGATATTGTGGAGGTGATGGGGCAGCCTCAGATTCCTTTGCTGGAAGAAGAGAAGAGTCAGGTACAGGGTGGATAAAAATCGACGATTTTAAAAAAAAAATATCAAAAAAATCGGATTTTTTTAAAATTTAAATCGGATTTTTTTGATTTAAATTGGATTTTTAAAATAAAATGCTTTTGGAGGAAAAATCTTTCTAAATATAGTCTTCTATTTAAGTTACATTGTAGTCCAAAGGCTATTCATCAGGAAATAAGGATTTGTTTTAAGTTTATCAAGTGTGCTAAAACTCAGTCTAAGTTTTTTTTTTAAAATGTTTAACCACATCAGTTAACAAACATGGATACATATGCTATCATGTTATTGTTTTAGTTAAATAAATTGTTTAAATGGTTATTAAAGAAATGATTATTTTTCTCCTTCCAATAAAGTACAGCAGAACAGTTGTCCAATATAAACAGTTAACTTATTAAATCTCACCATAATTTCATAATTATCTGTCTATGTATTTCTAGTAGTGTAACCAAATAAGTAATTTTTGATATAACTGTAAAAACTACTCTGAAAATTTATTATTCCAAAAATGAAACCTTCATATTGTTGTAAATATTAAGATTATACCAGCAAGAATGAGTCCTTCTGTAAAAAAAATATTTAAATCAAGTCTTACTGACTAGTGATTTAAATCAAGCCTTACTGACTAGTGATTTAAATCGTGATTTAAATCAAATCCACCCTGGTCAGGTATATGGTACATTACATTTGTGCCCTGCATCTCCATCATCCATACTCACACACTGTGCATGTGAAACATCTTGAAGCCTGTTAATGATTTTGGGGGGTGGGTTATTGGTTTGTTTTTGTTTTAATTATGCATTTTGTGTTTTGTATTGTGTATTTTTGTTGTTGTTGTGAAGTGCCCTGAGATCTGTGGAGGAAGGGCGGCATACAAATTTCATAAATAAAAATAAAATAAATAAGTACATGAGAGAAATGAGGACCAAAGATTATGGATCAAAATTCAATTGCCAATTGCTGGGGATCCTTGCATCCCTATTTTAGCCTTTTTAGAAATGCTAATTTGTTGCAATATTTATATTAAAATGTGTTAGGGGTATCATTTCTAAAAACATTTATAAATGTTTATAAACGTTTTATAAAATTATTTCTTAAAAATATTAATGAACACAGCTGGTTGTAGAGAGAGAAACGTAGGCTGTGAGGTCAAGAGGGATGCGAAATGCCAAAAGTTGTCAATCTGCAACTTCTGAGTTTCATTTCCTTTGAATGTTTTCATAATCTAGAGTGGTTGGCTGCTCAGGCCCACTTGGATAGCCAGCCTGCATTTTACCAAGAAGCAATTCTTTTTGAGGGTTGTCATATCAATAAATCTAATTTTCAAAATCTCTCTGTCTAAAGGCTTGCAGGTCCACTTAGCAGCATGGGTGGTTTCCCCACAAAACAGAAAAAGAAATCTGCTTAACAGTGGAAGCCTGAACCATTCGGAAGCAGAGAAAGAACTATATAGAAATGGATTGGGAAAGCTGAATTACTGTAGGTAATCATGAGCATGCTGCAAGTAAGACAAGCCAAAGTCTATGATCCACAAATGCAGATGGTGTACGTTCCCTGCCTTAGGAGAAAGAGTTATTAGGCTGCTAATTTGCAAGCTTATAATGAAAGGGATAGGACAGGTGCAGTAATACAGCCTTCCACCATCAGCAGAAATACATCAAGAATCCAAGCTTTTCTCTTCTTGTGCCTGAAAACTGGAGGCTGAAGCCATGTGCTCCAATTTACACTCAATCCCATCAATCAGCCCTTTGGGTTGCACAGAGTTAGCTGCTAAGCCAGTGCATGCCACACAGGCTATAGTCAAACTGTAAAGGTAAAGTTAAAGGGACCCCTGACCATTAGGTCCAGTCGCGGATGACTCTGGGGTTGCGGCGCTCATCTCGCTTTACTGGCTGAGGGAGTCATGTGGCCAGCATGACTAAGCCGCTTTTGGCGAACCAGAGCAGTGCATGGAAACATTGTTTACCTTCCCGCTGGAGTGATATCTATTTATCTACTTGCACTTTGACATGCTTTCAAACTGCTAGGTTGGCAGGAGCAGGGACCGAGCAACGGGAGCTCACCCCGTCACGGGGATTTGAACCGCCAACCTTCTGATCAGCAAGCCCTAGGCTCTGTGATTTAACCCACAGCGCCACCCGCGTCCCTGCCATAGTCAAACTGTAGGGATGAGCAAATATATCATTTTTAGTTTCTCTCATTTGTTCATTGTTGTGTGTTTTTTTTAATCTCAGTTTGCAGTTTTTTTAAGTTCTGAGAAAAAAAAATCTCTATGAATTCCTCCTACTATACACATTTCAGATGCA
This sequence comes from Darevskia nairensis, assembly GCA_034642065.1. Classification (NCBI taxonomy): domain Eukaryota; kingdom Metazoa; phylum Chordata; class Lepidosauria; order Squamata; family Lacertidae; genus Darevskia; species Darevskia nairensis. The sequence continues at coordinate 2,327,603 of JAWWNI010000047.1, forward strand.
ATTTTCCCCAATGCACACATTTTTTCCCAAGACAATTTTAACTGTTTGTTTATTTAAGCAAATTGCACACCACTTAAATACAATTGTCTCTTAAGTATTTTAGAAAGAAAACTGCTTTGAGGCTGGTTTTATTTGGCCATCAAGCGGCGGACTAAGTCCGTGGAATTAATAAATAAATAATTTTAAATGTTACTCTTAAAACTGTAAAATAAAACTGTCTGATGTAGTAAAAGTCTTCAGTATGTGCTGGAAATTCAGTCAAGAGGGGAGCCTGTCTGAACTCAACTAGATTATAAAATTGAGCCCACAATATCAAGTGAACAGCTCTTGGTGGGTTGAGAGCTGAACAACGGAGCTATGGGAGACCGATCCCGAACAGTGACTCCCCAAAGACCTCAGTGATCAGGCAGGAATAGAAGGGCTTAGGCACTCCTTGAAATATTTTGAGCCCAAATTGTCAAGTACCTTGCAAATTAATAAAGAAAACCATGAACCATGAGAGCTCTAACTCTCTTTCAAATCGGAACCAGTTAAGGCCGTGAAGGTCCTGTGTGAGTGCCTGGAAGCGGCTGGAGAATGGATGGCGGCTAACAGATTGAGGCTGAATCCTGACAAGACAGAAGTACTGTTGGGGGGGAACAGGGGGCGGGCAGGTCCTGAATGGGGTAACTGTGCCCCTGAAGGACAAGGTGCGCAGCCTTGGAGTCATTTTGGACTCACAGCTGTCCATGGAGGCGCAGGTCAATTCTGTGTCCAGGGTAGCTGTCTAACAGCTCCATCTGGTAAGCAGGCTGAGACCCTACCTGCCCGCAGACTGTCTCGCCAGAGTGGTGCATGCTCTAGTTATCTCCCGCTTGGACTACTGCAATGCTCTCTACATGGGGCTACCTTTGAAGGTGACCCGGGAACTACAACTAATCTAGAATGCGGCAGCTAGACTGGTGACTGGGAGTGGCTGCCGAGACGACAAAACACCAGTCTTGAAAGACCTACATTGGCTCCCAGTACGTTTCCGAGCACAATTCAAAGTGTTGGTGCTGACCTTTAAAGCCCTAAATGGCCTTGACCCAGTATACCTGAAGGAGCGTCTCCACCCCCCATCATTCAGCCCAGACACTGAGGTCCAGCTCTGAGGGCCTTCTGTGGGTTCCCTCACTGCGAGATGTGAGGTTACAGAGAACCAGGCAGAGGGCCTTGTTGGTAGTGGCGCCCGCCCTGTGGAATGCCCTCCCATCAGATGTCAAAGAAATAAACAACTATCTGACGTTTAGAAGACATCTGAAGGCAGCCCTGTTTAGGGAAGTTTTTAATGAGTGATGTTTTAATGTATTTTTAATCTTTTGTTGGAAGCCACCTAGAGTGGCTGGGGAAACCCAGCCAGATGGGTGGGGTATAAATAATAAAGTATTATTATTATTATTATTACCACCACCAGGTTCATCAATCAGTGCAGACTTTTCAGCACCAGATTTATATGCTGGCAATACATAGACTGTCCCTCCAACAGCCTAGCTGCAGTGTTTTGCTTCAGCTGCAGCCTCCTGTTTTCCTAATATAATGCATTTTTGTATGGTTTTCCCCCCTTACTAATATACATATTTAAACCCACACTTTACTCTAGTTAATATACATATTTTACACATTACTCGGCTGGAGAATTGGATTGCAAAATTCAGGTAAGTGTGAATTTCAAACGTTTACTGTATTTTGGTTTTTATGTTATTTCAGGAAATGAGAATTATGTAACTTTGCCTTCAAATGTAAACCGAATCAAATTTCTCTCCCAACTCCTAACAGAAGAGATTCCTGCTTCTGTAGCATTAAGTCTTGCTCTTAAATCGGAAACTTAAGCAACCTCCTACATCAGACTGGAAATAAGAACAGAAGCAGAAGCAGAGAGGCATTCATGCAAACAAAACCAAGGAATGTGCATATTCCAAGCTCAAAAGCAAATAAGTCACACACATGAACTGCTTTTTGTTGTTTTACTCACATGGCATTTCCATGATTTTGCATACAATCCTGTCTGAAAAAAATAATATATTTATTTTACAGTATGATCATTTCTCCCCACTTCAGTTTGCTCTTTGGGGTGATTGACAAAAACAAATGTTACATCTGACCAGCTGTTATGAAAAGATAACATAGTCCATGTTTGTTTTCAAGGCACCCTTTTGGAGACATGAAATTCCATTTTGGTTCCAGGTTTCTTGGTTCCAAATCATAGATTTCCACAGAAAACCAAGGTTTGTTCAGTTGTATTTGCACTGCTATTCCCCGTCCCCCTCTGCAATGTTATCAACTATGCAATTCCTTCAAGAGCATGGATATACGGTAATCTTTCAGTTGAAGTCACAATACATCAGGGGCTTTCTAATCTTATCAACGCACACACAGTATTTCTCAAAATGTGGGGGAGTTAGAAAATGTCTTCGAAATCCTACAGCAGAACAGAAATTTCTTCTGTGCAGCCACTGTTTGCAGTGTTTTACACAATAGGCCACTCAGACGGGTTATTCTTACACATACATAAGATGCCCTATGTGTGGAGCAGGAATGAAGAATCTGTGGCCTCTGGATATTGTTGGACTCAGCTGCAGCTGATGGGGTTTGGAACTACAAGTTCCCTATGCCTGCCCTAAGGAAATCCTGCAGGAAGCCTGTGTTATGGGAACCAGCTAGTGCTGCATCTGAAGAAGTGTGCATGCACACGAAAGCTCATACCAAGAACAAACTTAGTTGGTCTCTAAGGTGCTACTGGAAGGATTGTTTGTTTGTTTCAACTGCAGCATGTAGGGTTCTGATAATAAATAAACTAGTTCAATTACCACCACTTTTGTAGAGTCTGAAATGAGTTATTCAATCCAACAGTCAATGGAAACACTATACAATTTCTCAGGGGGTGACAGAGTTAAAATGAGAAAAAAATGATCCTGGAGACATGAATGTCCTTACTTGTTTGTGTTGAAGGATCATTTGCTAGACTTGGTGGTGTGGAAATATGGGGTGGGTGGGCAGGGTATATTGAGGGTAGATTCCCAGGGTTGGAATTCTATGGCATGTTATTAACAAATGTTCCATCTGTGCAAGCATATCAGATTGCCAGGTGGAATGACCTCCTTCCCCTCTCCCTGTGTGGGTTCCCCTGAGCCAATTGGGGAGGGGTGCATGAGGCATGAGGGAAGGAGATGGGAGAAGCTGCATGGCACCAGTGGAAGCCCTTATGCAGGGTTTCCTCTGATGGGGTTCATCGGGTGAATCCCATCACACAACTGACAGCATTTGTCCTAGATCAGCAGTGGCATGTGTGGTAGGGCAGAGCTACCTAACAATGCCATCACCGCTGTTGTTGACCTGGACAGGGTGGGTGGGTGGTGGTGAGTTCAGGGCTGTGTGGTTGCAGTGGCAGGAGCTTGGTGCAACCATGTGGCCCTGACCTTGTTGCTTCTCTCCAGTTTCACAAAGGGAAGAAGCAGAAATGCTGGTATCAAGAGGTAGCCTCGCTCTTGATTGCAATTGAATATAAACAATTATAATTACAGATTGGGACCTAGTCTCTGGGCAAATGCTCTCCTCACCAATTGACACTGCAGCTTCTGTTTAATAAGATGCAGTTTGTTGGCAGAACAATGAGCCAGATTAACATAAGGGCCACCATCTTCCACATGGGCCTGTCCAGTTATGGAGCTATGTACTGGAAAACCTTCTTCACATCCCTTTGCCTTCAAGAGTTAGATGGGTGAGGACTGAAGCGAGGCCCTCTTCAGTGGTGGTGCCATGATTCTGGAATTCACTTGGCACTGAGGGTGCTTCCAGGCAGGAGCATTATCCCACAAACAAGTCATTGAGATCCAATATTTCTGTGTGAGCCAGGCACAGGCAAACTCAGCCCTCCAAATGTTTTGGGACTACAACTCCCATCATCCCTAGTGGTCAGGGATGATGGGAATTGTAGGCCCCAAACATCCGGAGGGCCAAGTTTGCATATGCCTGGCTATGAGCAATGGGCATGCAAATATCTACACACTCCTTGTTTTCCAACCATATTCATCTGCTATTCTGACCAGACCCAGAAATAAAGAGGCGAAGCACAAGTGATGGGTTGAAATAGGGCCACATTTTATTAATAACCAAAACTTTGAGCAAAATCAACCTTGCCCATTTCAAGTGGCATGACAAAACCTGGGCCTTATGGTAAGTAGGGAGCCTTTGTGCCCCACATCCTCCCAGGGCCCCACAATTCCAGGCAGGTGTGCAGGTGAGACTCAAAAATGTTCCAGATCCAAGCTAAGGGCCCCACAACCTATATTAGCTGGCCTCCTGAAACACCTTTCACCTCCAAAGGTGCCTAAGGGTGTTGCCACTGTTCAACCTGCAACCTTGGTTTATGGAGCAATTTGGTGCCTAGCTTAAATATTTGAGTTTCTAACACTGTCTGTTCCCTTCTCTAACCTTAACCCTTCCCACACCTTCCTGCCGATAATGTGACCCAAATAAAGCATGCAACCAAATCAACCTGTTAGCTACACCCCTAAATCACAACATCCCCTGAATACAGTATGGAGTGGGGAAAAAAAAAATCCCACCCAGCTTGGAAAATTTGCAGCCAGACAAAAAAACACACAAAAACGCTTCTTAAACAAGACGCAGCTGGAAATCCCATACCGGAGCGGATCAGCTTGGAGGGTGTGGAAAAAAAGGCCAAGGATACCAAAAAGAGGCACACAGCCATGGACGGAAAAGTCTATGGCATGGGTGTGTTGCAGAATTACACCAGGCAACCTTCTTTTGCAACTTTCTAAGATGCAATCTTACAAGGCTGGGCAATATAGACCACCTGCCATTCACCCCCAGTGGGCAGTGCTTTTCAGGCAGTATATATTTCCTCCTCCTGTCCCATCCACCCCACTTGTTTCATTCTGAGCATGGGCACAGTTATTTCTGCAGCTGCCCACACATGCCTTAAAAATGATCAAAATGGCTGGGAACATTTGATTTTTTGCAACTTAAAAAAAAGAAAAAAAGTTGATATACAAGTTTTCCAATATACCAACTTCCATAAAACTGCATATAAAACAAAAACAAAACCATGTGTATGTGCTGCACCTAGGCCCACCAGCAGTCCACTAAGGAGCACCTCACCAATGGAAGCAGAGGGTGTGGCAACAGATGGGACACTGAGAAATGTCATCCCACACAGGGGGTTTGGGGTAGTGGCACACAATGCGCTCCGGTACATCCACAGTTGGGTAGCATACAATTTTTTCCCTTAATGCATTAACCACAGATTGGGAAAATCTTAATTAAATGTGGGGGAACGTGCAGGCTGACGTTTGGATGAGGACAATGTCACATTGCCGGCACACATGCAAAAACCCCACGTAGCCATGGGATGTATCAAATCCACTATAAATTGCCATGTGTACACCACCTGGGAGAAAAGCAATAGCTGGGGCTTTTTGAGCAAAGAGCTGGGAATGAAAAAGTTAAACAGCCTCTCCTCCCTACAACTTGCAGTGCCTTTACCTGATCACAGCACAGGGAGAATCAAAGGGGCAGAACAACAGGTATAGATTTTAGGAAATCTCTGCCTTCCCTGAAGTTGATGCGTTGCTTCCAGGCAACTTGTTCATGGAGCTTTCTTCTTGATCTTGTTTTCATAGAGACACCAGTTAATTATAGTGTATTTTAATATTGGGGGATGGGAGGGGACGGGAGATGATGTTGCATCGAGCAAATGTTATCCCACCACTTTCAGAGCATTTCCCCATCACTTACCACAAACAAAATGAAACATTATTTTAAGAGAGTTTGTGCTTTTTTTGCAAAAGAGCTCCAAATCAGCACCAGTTGCGTAGCTTAATTTGCTAGCATGACTACAGGTACATAGAAGTTGCCTTGCAGTGAGTCAGTGCGTTGGTCTATATAGCACAGTACTGTCTACACCAGTGGTGGCCAAACTCGACCCTCCAGATGTTTTGGGACTACATTTCCCATCATCCCTGACCACTGGTCCTGTTAGCTAGGGATGATGGGAGTTGCAGTCCCAAAACAGCTGGAGGGCCGAGTCTGGCCACCACTGGTCTACACTGACTGCTTATGGCTCTCCAAGGTTTCAGGCAGGGTTCTCTCCCAGCCGTACCTGGAGATGCTGGAGATTGAACCTGAGACCTTCTGCACGCAGTGCAGATGCTCTGCAACTGAGCAACAGTCCCTCCCAAATGGAATCCCTAACTGGATCGAATCCCATTCAGAAATAACAATGATCTGGATGCACTCTTGGATTCCCACTCGGGAGCTGCTCGTCAGCATGCCATGGAAAAACAGGAACTGGACTCCAGGGTCCGGAAACTTTGGCTCTGCAAGGGGTTGTTGACATCCAACTCCTATCATGATTAGCCAAGCTGGGTGAGGCTGGTGGGAGTTGTAGTCCAACAACATCTGGAGAGTCAAGGGTTAAATTACTGTGGTTTAGGATTATGTAATCCACCAATTCACATTAGTTAGTAAAGGTTTAATGTTCTAATTAAATGTATGATTTTTAAAAAACAAAATCACCACCACCACCACCACCACAGCGTTATAATTCAGAATTCGCACTTGGCACTTTGTTGTAGACAGCCAGGATTGATATCTAGGAAGGCTGGATAAGCACAGAATCCTGGCGTTGGGACCCAACGGGTCATCTAGTCCAACCCCCTGCAAAGCAGGAATCAACATCTAAAATTCAACAGCTTCGCTTTTCCTGGCATGGATAGACAATACTAATGGGGAAGATTCACCAATGGTGTTGGGCTTGTCTCTGGCAAACGCCGTCTATGGAAACCTGATTTCGCGTTTCCTGTTTACATCCCCTCAGCCTGCCCCTACTTAACGGGGCGTCGAAGGAAAGAGGGGTTGATGCCCCGCTCCCCGCGCCGCCTAACCGGGCGGAGACCTCTTTTTAACGCGGCTGGTCTGGAAGGTTGCAAACTCGAAACAAACTCACTAGGCAGCTACTAATTCGAAGTAAACACCCTTAGGGGTTGCTTTGCAAAAGTCTTCACTCGCTCTCTCCTCCGCTGCCCATATTTGCTTTCTACCCCGAGGTGAAAGTCAATACCTTGGCGGTGGGTCTCTATTCGTTGTTTCTCCACGCGCAGCAGGCTCAGAATACCCACCGACGAGGGACGTCTCTTTAGAGACCCGCCCTTGCAATGCAGTGCAGGGGGACGAAGGAGGGGCTGGGAAGGAGAGAGGGGGGAGTGTGGGAGTCAAAACAAAAGTGGGCTGAAGGCGGAGCTGGACGCAGCAAGCGGAAGCCAAGGCTGACGCTGGCTGGCTGAGACTGCTCCCTCGACAAAGCGCATTTACATGCAGTTGTAGGAGGGGTCCAGTCCGTCTCCATATTAGCGGGTCAGGAGATTAGTGTTGCCAGGACGTCCAAAAGCTGGCTGTCGCGGCTCGGGGAGAAAGGAACTCTGCGCGTGCACTCTGCCCATTTTTTATTACTCCTCACCATGTTCAAGGGCTGATGATCCTTAGATGCTTCGGAGCTGTACGCCTGCAACCTTTGCCCTAAGCGAAGTACGAAACGCTGCCAAGCGGTAGAGGAAAACGGATGGGCTTCTTCCAAAGTAGCAAATGTGTTTATACTGATAAGCGAAGCAAAACGTCGGAATACCTTTTTCTACAACCCAGACTGCAGAACTTTGAAATTAGTACTACTACCGGTACTACTTTTTGTGCGTGCGTCAACAGTTGTCACCTCCAGTGCATTTTGGTGCTTAAGTTTACTGGGTTTCCCAGTGTATTCTGGTGCTGGAATGCGGAGTTTGAAATCATGGCAACTAGACAGAACCTCCAGCTCCAGAGGCACCTGAATATTATTTGCTAGAAAGCCAAGTGGAAGAGACATATTGGGTTCATGCCCTTAGGCTTGCCTAAAGAAACAGGATGTTGGATTAGGTGTGGTCCAGCAGAACTCTTCTTAATGTTGCAACATAATGGTAAAAACAGTGTGTGATAATGTCCAACGTGATCACTAGCCTACTTGCCTGCTCTTTAATTTTTCTTCTTCTCCTGAACTGCTTGTTCTGCAACTCACAGGAGTCTGTACAATATGGCATCTGGGACCACTCAGTCAGTAGAGCAGGAGACTCTTAATCTCATAGCCATGGGTTCGAGTCCCACGGTGGGCAAAAGAGCCCCACCATTGCAGGAGGTGGCTCACTTCCAATTCTACAAGTCTATCATCTATGATCTGTTGCAGTTGTGACCGCATGTCCATCATTCTCTCTTTTTTTATATACAAATGAATTTTATTGGTTTCACAAATTACATTATGTAACATCATACCGTCTTGTTTTATCTCTTTGGCTCAACTGAGGCTAATGACTTCCTTCCCTCCCTCCCGTCTGATGGTTTACAAAATTAAACTTTACATCTTTACATTTCGCTTCGTTTCCTATCCTTGTTATATCATTACCTAAAATATTCTATTACTCAACCTGAATAGGTAGCAATTTCATCTTACAAATCTTCAAATAACCCTGCTAATGATGTTAATTGCTTATAGTTGTCTTTCAAATATAGTATAAATTTGTTCCAGTCCTTTTGGAATGCTTGGTCTTGCTGGTTTCGGATTCTTCCCGTCAGTTTCGCCAGTTCTGCAAAGTCTATCAACTTCATCTGCCACTCTTCTTTTGTTGGTAGCTCCTGTTGTTTCCATCTTTGGGCTAACAAAATTCTTACTGCATTTGTTGCAAATAAGAACAATTTTTTATCTTGTCTCGGTATCTCTCTACCCACTATACACAATAAAAAAAGCTTCTGGTGTTTTGTTTTTTTTTAAAAAAATGTGTTTTTAAACATTTTCTTTAGTTCATTATATATCATTTCCCAGAAAGCTTTTACCTCTTTACATGTCCACCATATATGGTAAAAAGTACCTTCCTTTTCCTTACATTTCCAATATTCATTTTTTGTTCTATACATTTTGGCCAATTTAACTGCTGTTAAATACCACCTATACATCATTTTCATAACATTTTCTTTAAGCGTACTGCATGCTGTAAAACTAATACCTTCATTCCATAACCTCTCCCAATCTTCTAATTGTATATTATGTCCAATATATTTAGCCCAGTGTATCATTACCAATTTTACCTCTTCATCTTTAGTATACAGGTAGGTAGTGGTATCTGATGAAGTGTGCATGCACACGAAAGCTCATACCAATAACAAACTTAGTTGGTCTCTAAGGTGCTACTGGAAGGAATCTTTAGTATGTCATTCCAATAATAATTTATACATTTTTGACAATATTTTTGTCTTATCATCCAGTAAATCTATCTCAAATCTAGATCTTGTCCATCATTCGCAAATGTTTTTCTGTTCTCTCTGCTAGCTTTCTGAGAGGCTTAAATGCTCCCCACGGAAGCCTACAACAGCAATAAAGATTGGCGGGAAAGCATCTGTTCACATGCACAACTGCCACCCTTTTCCTTCTATGTACTTCTACAGAGAGAGCATAATTCACTCAAAATGTGCAGTTCTTTCCTCTCCTTAAGGCTACAGTGTTTTTGGTGTGCTGTATGGAGTATAGGTTCCCAGCTATAAAGGTAAAGGTAAAGGGACCCCCTGCTAGAATACCGACTGATCACATTGCATCAGTGTTTTGTCAATTGCATGGGATCCTGGTTTGTTTCTGGGCTAAATTAAATTTGCTGGTCCACATGTCAAGATTTCAACAGAGGCTCTTCCTTGTCCTGCCATTGGAGGCCCAGCAGATAAACCTTGGTTGTCAAACGTAATCTGTTCTGGAAGCCCGTTCAGCTTCTGAAATGTTTGACAACTGAGGCGCGGTTTCCGATTGGTTGCAGGAAGCTCCCTGCACTCACGTGGAAGCTGTGTCGTACATTCAGTTTCTGAAAAAACATTTGAAAACCGGAGCATTTACTTCCTGGTTTTTGGTGCTCAGGAGCCGAAATGTTCCAAAACAGAGGTGTTTGGGAACCGAGGTTTGACTGTTGTTTTTACATTTCAGTTGTATTTATACATTCTTTTGTTCCTGAGGTTGTGAGCTTGCTTGAAGGGTGGAATAGATATTTCTACAATAAACAAGGTTGTTTGCATGGTTGAACATTTGTGATGAATATCTTACTGGATGTGCTCAGATGCATATCCAAGCACCAAAGCCCATCTACATCAGGTTGCAATCCACATTTCAGAGAAACCCAGTTTTCCCATCCTTCAGGCTAGCTGAGCCCACTGCATGTTGTTGGAGGGTTGCTTCCTTCTTTCTTGAAAAGGGTAAAGTTTAGTGCCCTCCTATTTTACACTGGCAATAACGGCCAAAGAAAGAGCATTGAGGTACTCTGGAATCATTGGCAAAAACCAGTGTAGTTACCCTGGAACAGTGTTTTTATAAAAAGAATGTAGTCAGCAAATACTTGTTTGCTTTCAAAAGGAACCTCATCGAATCATGAAATGACCCACTGAGACACATACTAATGAGAAACTAAGCATGTTCAGAGACAGGGTTGGCACACACATGAGGCAAAGTGAGACAACCACCTCAGGTGGCAGAATCAAATGGGACAACAGATCCCAATGTTGATCTTTCTGCCCTCCCCTGCTACTGGTGTAGATCGTCCCTCACTCCTTCTTCCCTGGATTTGCAGAAAACTTGTATCAAAATAAAATGGATTCTGTATGACTTCTTTTTGCAGTTACAGTATATAGGTTGCAATAGATTTGTATTTTGAGGATTCATGCTGATTTCTTTGATCAAAATGTCCTGCATCCAAAGTGGCCCTGTCCCTGAACTGCAGGATACCCCATAGAAATGGTTCTGTTTCCAAAATATGTGTTTCCAGAGGAATGTATTACAGTGGTCCCTCGACTTACGAAGTTAATGCATTCCGAAGGGACCGTCGTAGGTCGAAAAAATCGTAAGTCGAGTCCCCATAGGAATGCATTGGGAGAAAAAAATTCGTACGTCGAAAAAACCCGCATCTAAACTTCGTAAGTCGAGGAAACCTTATCTAAAACGGCCGCGACTTCCTTTTGGAAGTCAAAAAAATTCGTAGGTGTGCGGCCGCTTTGATCCCTCGTAACTCGAAAAATACGGAAGTCGGGTCACTCATAAGTCGAGGGACCACTGTATTAGGTTCACTATTTGGAGTAAAATTATTGTGTTTCACTCAGTATAGAAAAATAAAGAGTACATTTCCTTTTTGAAAGGACAAAGTTCTGTTTGTTTAGTAAATGGAATAAAGGGTACCTCTCAGAACAAATGTTTGCTAAATGGAACCATTTCCCATTTATCTGTGTATAGTTCATACAGTTCGAAAGCACGTCAAAGTGCAAGTAGATAAATAGGTACCGCTGCAGCGGGAAGGTAAACAGCGTTTCCGTGCGCTGCTCTGGTTCGCCAGAAGCGGCTTAGTCATGCTGGCCACATGACCTGGAAGCTGTACACCGGCTCCATCAGCCAATAATGTGAAATGAGTGCCGCAATCCCAGAGTCGTCCGCAACTGGACCTAATGGTCAGGGGTCCCTTTACCTTTACCTTTTAGTTCATGCAGAGACCTTTAAGGGCAAACATTCTGAAAACAAAGATGTTAGATGGCTCTTCAATAAATAAATAGAGGACCTCCTGCAAAAGGACACTTTTTCCTGTAGTGTCTGGGGCAAACGATTATTATTTATTATTATTTTATCATCATCATCATGCATGCTGCAACCCTGGCAACCTCCCATTCCCAATTATTCTGTCTCTGTCCATTGCTCAGAGCAGGGCGGGGACAGTATTTGCATTGCCAATTGTTCTTAATGGCCTGGTATTCTGCTGCTCTCTTTGTTTCTTAATCAATGGCACCTCTATCAGCTGATTTCCTGAACAGGAAAACCAGCATAGATTTCATTTTTACGCTGCTAATTTCAATGTCGGTAAGCTCACCTTAATTGTCTAAACACCGATTAAACCTCAACACCTAGGAATCGAGGAGGACGTAGGGCACCCTGAAACCTGGAGGAATCAGGGCACCCACAAATCCATTACAATACTAAACCAGCCACTGCTGCTGCGATGAAGTCATATTCTCAGTGAAAAAGGTTTTTAGACAGAATAGCAAAAATCAACTCAAATTGTTTTCATATGAAATGACTCTCAGCAGCTCCATGCAGTCCATTTCCATACCTGCAAGTCAGTGCAAATGATCTTCTTGGAGAAACCAATGGATTACGTTCAGGCCTCAAGTGTCCATTTTCTTCTTACCTTGATTGTCACCAACCCTTGCTTTTCTGACAAAGTATCTTGTATTCTATGTGGCTAGGCAGAAAATCTGGAAGGAAACCAGGACTATGGTTCCATTTGCGCTATACGTTTAAAGCAGTATCATACCACTTCTAACTGTCATGGCTTCTCATTCAGAATCCTGGGAACTGTAGTTTTTTTTAGAGTGCTGGGAGTTGTTGGGAAATCCCTATTCCCCCCCCCCCCAGAGCTTCAGTTCCCAGAGAGAGGGAGTGATCATTCTATCACTATAGGAATTGTAGCTCTCTAAAGGGAATAGTGTCTCCTATATGACATGGTGGGGAATTTAATTGGCAGGTAAACCAAGCTTCCAGGTGGTGCTTGTAGTGCTTGGCTGGAAGCCGGGGGCGTCTTACCCATAGAGGCTAGCGGCGCGGGACACCAGGGCGCCAAGTTATGGAGGGCGCCAGGGAAGAGACGGAGGCTGGACGTGGCGCCTCCCAGCATCAGCTCACCACTCTCGCCCGCCTCCGCCATGCTGCGCCAAAGCAGCACCGCGCCCGAAGCCTCTGTCTGCTGTGGCCACCGTGGCACAAATTGGCCAGCTGAGCCTGGAGGCGTCGCATCCAGCCTCTGCCTCTTCCCCGCCGGAGTAGCTGCCCTCCAGCTGCTGCCCGCCTTCTCCAGCCCCGCTGGCAGCACCGTCCTCCCTAAAAAAAGGTGGACAACTCTGGGAAACGAAGGGGGGGGTGCCGGAGGGAGCTTTGCACCACGGCCCCAGATATGCTTAAGACGGCCCTGCTGGAAGCTTTTCTAAAGGAGGGATCAGGCGAGTCATTACCAACCATGGCAGCTGCTAAAGGATGCCAAAGGTGAATTTCCCACTCCACAGCACTAATGCCCCCATGTAAGATTGTAAGATTCAGACAGTGCAGCAGTTCTTATTCGTGCATGGCAAGCTTCTCCATCTAAAATACACTGTTTAATATAAAGGCAGCAACACTTGTACCACCTTGCTCCATGTTAAGAGGTTTTCTTGACCAATGGTTTAAATATCTTTGCTACGGTAGCTAAGAGGTCTACTCTGAGACATCAGTACTGTACTGAAGTCCTCATCCAGAGCCACGGGAAAAACATAAGGGCCCCAGTCCTCATCAAAAAGTCTGCAACCCTATACTAAGGATTTATCATCATCAATTCAATTGTTTACATACTCACCTGTCACCCTAGTGTCCCAGAGTGGGTTACAGCAATTTAAAACTCAATATTAAAAGCAGTTTAAAACACGTTAAAGCCTCAGGAGTAGGGTGGGTCGGGGGGGGGATATCAGATGACAAAGGCCAGGGTATAGTTCTCCATGTGCTGTTGCTTCCAACTCTGGTCAGCCCCAGCCAGCATGACCAATGGGCAGGGATGATGAGGCCTGTAGTGCAGAAACATTTGGTGGATGTGGATCCCCAATGTAGATCTTATTGAGATGGAAGGACCAATGGCCTGAATCAGTGCAAGGCAGCCTTTGTGTTCAGTTCAGTCCCAACTCTCATGGAGAGAAATGTTCCCATTCCAAAATTGTCCCCTACCACAACCAGGGGCATAGCGAGGGGGTGGGGGGTGGGCGGGGGGCGGCCAGCTCCACCCCGGAGCTGCTTGCCTTGCCTTTGCTTTTTTTAAAAGGGCTTTTCTCCCCGCTGCCGGGGCGGAGCCGTAGTGACGTTGCGTTTAAAAGGGCTTTCCCCCCCGCTCCCAGGGGTGCCTCCGGTCGCCGCCCCGGGTAGCGAGGAGGCTTCCTCTGCCCCTGCCCACAACGATGCTATCAGCCCTCTGAGAACAGAATATTAAGCTCCTGCAGCCAATTGGAAGCCACGCCTTGGTTTTCAAACTATTCCAGGAGTCGTTTCCGGAACACATTCTGTTCATCAACCAAGGTACAACTGTATTATATTGTTCCTGTATTTCTCTACAACCAGCTATACATTTTTCCAATTTGTATCAGGAAAAATCCTAAGAATTGTAGTCCAGCAGCATATAGAGAAGGTGGATCTTACACACACAAACACACACACACACATTGTACTTAGGTTTGAGCAACCCAAATGAGCCCTACATCTGAGCTAACATTAAAAATATATATAATTTTAATATTTTTATTACTTACACCCCGCCCATCTGGGCTGCTTTCACCTCTCTCTCTCTCTCTCTCTTTCTCTCCCTCCACACACACACACACACACACACACACACACACACACACACACACACACACTTTCCATTCTACCTACCCTTCCTCTGAAAGAAGGATCAGTCTGCACACATTCCATGGAAAGGTTTTAACCATTTTATTGGGATTCAACACAGGGGCGTACCCAGGATCAAAACTGGGGGGGGGGGGCAAGCCATGGTCGTTCAGGTTTGCTTTGAATGGACGCTGATCATTTTTGCTTCTAGGGCTGCCTTCTGGGGGGGCAGCTGCCCCCCTCTGCCCCCCCTGGGTACGCCCATGACTCAACAGCTGCCATAGATTTCAGGGATTTGTGTGTGTTTAATCCTTTCCTTCTCAGCTTTTCTGTTCCAAGCCAATGCCCTCGGAGGAAACAAAGCAGGCTGCCTTGTTTTGTTTTGCTATACAGTATCTCTCTCTTGAAGAAAAGCAACTGGCTTGGATCCTCATATAACTCACCTCAAGGAAGTTCATGGACGGGAAGCTTCCCCTCCGGTCCCTGAAAAGCCTCTCTTGGGCCTCCCAGAAGTCTCTGGGGCGGGTTGGGGGCCCTCCTAAGCAACTGGGATAGGACACCGGGGTGGGGGATCACTGTTATTTTATTACTATTAATATCTATTTATTTGTGGCGCTTTATATCAAAGTGTCTCAAAGCGTAATGAGAAGGGGGGGGGGGGAGAGACCTACCAAAAAGCATGTAAACTAAATATGAAAACCAGCAAGGGCAGGAGGAGGAAAGGAGAACTTTCCTTCCGCGAGCTTCCTGAGGTGAATTTACCTCAGGAGCCAAGCCAATGTTGCTGTCATTTTTGTTTTTTTTACCATTAATATCTGCCTATGAAAGAAACCAGAACTATGGTGGTCCTTCTGAGGTGCCGTTTCCACCCCGTCCTCGAGACGGGAGAGCAACGCTTTACAGCAAACGTCTCGATAGCATCCAGTAAAGTTTTGTCAAAAATATATAAGTTATTATTAGAATGGCATACAAAGGATGAATAAGTTAAGTAGGTTATGATTAAATGGGTTCAGGATCTTGGTCATAATATTGAATCTGGTAAGTGGGAAAGATTATGGACAAAAACAATCAAATTTACTACATGTATGGCACTTAAGGAAAATTTAATGAAGATGATGTATAGATGGTATTTGACACCAACTAAACTTGCTAAAATGTATAGAACTCAAGATAAGGCATGTTGGAAATGCAAGGAGAAGGAAGCGAATTTCTTCCATATGTGGTGAACATGCAGTAAAGTCAAAGCCTACTGGGATATGATATACAATGAATTGAAAAAAGATTTTCAAAAATACATTTATTAAAAAACCGGAGGCTTTCTTATTGGGTATTATAGGAGAGGAAAATTCCAAAAGCAGATATAAACATATTTATGTGTGCCACTATGGCTACAAGGACACTTTTAGCCCAGAAATGGAAGCAGCAGGAACTTCCAACTGGGGAAGAATGGCAGACAAAAATGATTGAAAATGCAGAACTGGCAAAGCTGACAGGGAAAATCTGAAACCAGCGTGACCAACTGTTTGAGAAGGACTGGAGTAAATTTATACAATACATGAAAGAACATTGTAAACATTTGAAAACGTTTGCAGGTTTGACTTAAATGCTTTGCAATGTTAATTTTTGAAACTGGTTTACAAATACTGAAGTAAATTTTACGAAATATAGAAAGAAGGTAAATAAGGTAATATAGAAATGCTAAGATGGTTGTGATTACTTAAGAAAGCCGGGGGTGGGGAGTCGATGCTTGGTATGAGCAAAGTTGTATGTGAGGATATGATTAGATATGAATGTGACAAAGGATAAAAATGAAAATTTAATAAAAATGATAGCATCCAGTAAAGGTTTTCCCGCCATGCAAGGAAACTGGAGAGCTTCGTCAGTCGGCTCTCCTCGTTTTGCTTGCCAGTCATGCAAGGCAAGGGTGGGGGGGAAGGGGGCCGATCCGCTCTCTGTGTAATACTAAGAGGTTCCTTAAGCACCCAGTGTCTTCTCCCAACTTTCTGGGAGGAGCGAACTTGCAGCTGGCAGCCAGAAAAGATGCCCGCCAGCGAGTTAAAAAACACGAAGAGCCCCGTCGCACCATCTTCCCGCTTCTGTGTGTTTCCCCTTCTGGGGAAATACAATCGGGGGAAGTTGTGTAGAGAGCCGCCCTTGCTCTGCACGGCATGGGAAGGGGAGGAAAGGATCGTGAAGGACGGCAGCCAGAAGGACAATAGCCGGATGGAAAACAACAGCCAGAGATAAAACACAGCCAAGCCCGGGGCAGCACGGCCGAAGCAAGGAATGGCCGCCCCTGCGCCCTCTGCTGGCTCGATTTGTCCCCTTGCCTCTCGTCTACTTTACACAATTTCCAGTTGCATCTTTAAAAGCGGTCGTCTAAAATTAGCGGTCGTCTAAAATTAGGATACCGGGGATTTGGAGCCCTCTTTAAGGCCCCTTCTTCCCAGGGTGGGCTGTGGACAGTTGCTCAGGGATGAGGGAAGCGACCTCTCTTGCTTGCTGAAGGGCACGTCGATGTTGTCAGGGCAGATGGCCAAGAGGCGCTTGCCTGAGCACCTGCGGAAATTAATCCCTTCTGCACACAGGCTGTGACAGGAACAACTCACGTGCGCACACACCCAAGTATTTGCTTACACTTCAACTGCAGACCATGACAAACTATTCAGAGACAAGTTGTGGGAAGTTATTGCACATTTTTTTCGGGGGATTCCTGGAAGCATCTCAATGGTTCACCCTGGACAATTTAAGAAAGACCTGCTGCATCCAGCCAAAGGCTCATCTAGTCCAGCATCTTGTTCTCGCAGTGGCCAGCCAAATGCCTATGGGAAGCCCACAAACAGGCCATGACTCCTTGGAAACAGGGTACCAGACTTGATGGGATGTTGGTTTGATGATGCCACTTGGTGCTTCCTTAAAAGTCTGCACTTAATGTGTAAAGATGCCCAAAGTGATCAGCAGTAAAGTTCTGGTCCATCTACTCAAGCCTAGCAAAGACCTGCCAAAATGCTTGATGTGTGCAGTGACTGCTTTTTTAAAAAAATAAATAAAACGAAGTACAAACAGCCAGATTCCTTTTTTATGTGTCTTTATAATTTAATTTTTCACACATACATATAAAGGCATATACATATTTCTTTTCTTTTCTTAATTCAGTCAAAAATAGAACAGCATCATCAACTTCTGTGTGAGGTACAATTTGCAACCAATTGTTGCAGTATGGAGTGCTCCAGCCATATAGCTTTGCCTTCTGTCATAATAATTCTTTCATCCCTCCTACCCCAATACAGGCACTTGGCATGTTCTGACTATGGAGCATAGTGTTTTTTTAAAAAAAGAAAACAATTTTTTTGGGGGGGGGGTTGTTCTCTTATGGTGTTTTTCCCCCTCTCATGATTTTTTCTATATCTGCAAACCTTTAAACAGGCATCCCCAAACTGTGGCCCTCCAGATGTTTTGGCCTACAACTCCCATTATCCCTAGCTGTGGTCAGGGATGATGGGAATTGTAGTCAAAAACATCTGGAGGGCCGGAGTTTGGGGGTGCCTGCTTTAATATCTCCCTCTCTTCTTTCGTAGCCCCTCTTTGGCTATATAGGCACCATAACATAGCAAGAGTTTGCTTTTGGAAGGAGCTATTTGCTACCCCTAAAACATTGCACCACTTTCTTACATACATTCTGAGTGATATTCAACAACAGTCATAACGTAAGGTCAATGATTTTGTTGGGTCTGTTCCAAGTGTGACTTGGTGAAATAGCACCCTCTGATTGGTAAATGCATCTTTCCTTCACGTCCCCATTTCCCTCAGCAACTCATGTTGGCAGCACTATGTGTTATGATTGCTGAGTGAATGCTCTGGTGTTTTCTACAGCAAATAACACAAGCTGTGGAAGCAAGGCATGTGTTTTAAGTTCCAGGCACTGGTTCGTGGGTACTGCATCTAAACTTCCAGATGCAGGTTCATGAGTCCCAATGTTGGACTGGGGATTGTAGAAGCAATACATAATTCTTTTGCATTTGCACTGGGAACAACAGCAGGGGAAACTCCAGGCACTTGGGAGGTATGGCATCAGCTCCTTAGTCACTAGGGAAGGGATGGAGACTCTTCAGATGTTGTGGATTCTCAACTCCTAACAGCACCAGTCAGCATGACCAATGGTCAGGGATGATGGGAGTTGCAGTCCAATATTATTGGCTCAAAACAAACGTTTAGCAGTATATTAGCTCTGCATACAAAGAACAGATAGGAATCCCTGCCTTAAAAGCCACAAGTTACAGATACCGCCACTTTCCTGACACAAAATGCAGTTTACTCACAAGCACAAGGAAGGATCTTGCTCCAAAAGTATACATTGTGTGTATATATATATCAAAAACTAAAAAAATAAAATCAGTATATATTTCAAAAATTGAGCAGCCTCTAATAAATGGGACTATTCCAACATAGGTGTGAAAGCTGCAATCACAATAGAAAAATAAGTAGTTTTAATGTGTGTGGGGGGGGAGGGGAATCCTTCAAAGCAGGCTTGACACTGATAGCGAGGCAAGACTAGAAGTGACATGAGGGCTTTCTCAGAAGTATTTATAATCCAGAAATCAGCTCTGCTACCAGACCCCAGCTCGCTGCTGCCGATTTTGTCCACTGTGTTCGAAAAACATGAAATCCTACAAAGGAGGTGGGGGGGGGGGGAGAGAGAGACCAAACAAAACAGACAGCAGTTAGGCAACTGCAAACCAATATTCAGACACTTTTCTACTTATTCCATTTTACAGAAGCTTTTGAAAATCAATGCCATTTTAATGGGGAAAGTCATTAGAAGGAATGGTTACTAATCAAGATAGACCCTTTGATCCCTCCAGGATCAAAGAGATCCCAAATACTAGCCACTGGGGAATATAAGTGGTAGATAATGCTATTGCACTCATGTGCTGCTTGTGGGCTTCACATAGGTGAGAACATAAACCTGGACAAGTTAGACCTTTGGTCTGATCCAGTTGGGCTCTTTTTATGTTCATCAAGTTCTTGCTTCCATGTTTGTAAAAATTGGCACTGTGTCATTAAGCTGCAATTTAGGTTGCTTCCAGACAACCTGTCTGTTTGGCATTCATCCTGATTTGTTTGCAGGGAGACAAAAATAATAATTTTTTTTTTGGGGGGGGGAGCAGGTTTGTTGTGCAATAACTCCAAATCTACTTTAATTGCACAACTCAAATCTGCCAGTATGTAACTGAATCCCACCTGAAAAAAGGAACAAGCTGGAAGTGACCTGAGTAGATTGAACCATTTGGTAGATTCCATCACCTCAAATATTTAATTTGATTCAGCATGGCTTTCCTTCCTCCATCTACCTCCTGGATGCATGCCACTCAATGCTACAGCAATGAAAGCAACGACTTGCGCCAAAGCTAAAATTGCCAATCATCATTCCAAAAAGTGCCAGCAAATCTCTGCAGCTCTTTAATTAACATAAGGCACTTGGGAAGTTTACATGACCGTCTATCAGCCAAAAGGAACCAGAAAGTCCTACAGGGCTCAAAGTGCCCTGTAAGGAACATAGATATGTATATAAAGGCTTATATATTGATATATAAATATATATATAAATAAAATATACATTAGACTCCAAAATTCCCAATGGCACAACATTTGAGACTATCAGACTCACTATGAGGAAGCAAGCCCCAATCATGACGGCTTTCATTTTAACATCAAGGTCTTGTGGGAACTGGATTCCAAAGTTGTCTGCATCTGTAAAGGCCTCCCTCACAAAGCCAGTCCACTGCTTGGAAATTCTTCCGACACTGTTTTTCTCATCTTTTGACTTGACCTAGTTGTTGTTGTTGTTTTTTAAAAAGAGATTGTTATAATTAGAAATTTAAGACATTTTAAATCTTCACATTTGCAAAGTTTTTAAAAGGCATGAGGCTAATGTCAGCATTTTATATAACTTGTTGAAGGGAGGCAGAGTGTGCAGCCTCCCAGTGTTTTTTTGGTCTCCCGGCCAGTGGTGAAGGACAGACCCCACTTCTCTACACCCTCAGGGTAAAAAAATACAGAAAACAAGTTAACACAATAGGTGGCTGCTTCTCCCTGAACTGGCAACACCAGATGATCACTAGAAGATTTCGCCCAATGCTAAACAACAAGTAGACAGGATGGCTTGTGCCATGATACAGGCCTTTGGCCAATGTGATAAAATTTCACAGGACACAGTCCTATTGTTAACTTGCCTCAAAGTTAATGTCTTCACAGCAGCTGCATACTATGCAGGGCCCGACGACTCTCAGTATTTCTTCTTGGGCTTCATTTTGGATAGCAAATTTAGGTAGACAGGGATCCCAGAGCTGTTTAATATAACCAACCGGTGTGCCTGGTGGGGCATGAACTTCCAGCTAAAAAAACAACAACGAACAAACAGAGCTGAGTCAGAAGGAGGTGCTTCAGTTTTTTTAAGCCAAGACGCAAAATCTGTGAGAAAGACATGTTCAAGCAAAGCAACTGCACTGGCTACCAATTAATGTCTGGGCTCCGTTCAAAGAGCCGGTTTTAACGTACAAAGGCTTATGTTGCTCAGGAACCCAGTACCTCAAGGAACCCCTCTCATAAAAACCACCCCAAACCCTGCAGCCTTCATTAGAGGCCCTTCTCTGTGTGTGTTATCCAAGGGTGACTATATGAGCATTTTCCAGTAGTGACTCCTCCCACCCACCCCCAAAGCCTGCCATATGTGGAATCCTCTCCCCAGGACTGGCCCCATAGTTTTCTAGTGCCTGGCAAAGAGATTTTTTTATTAACCCAAGTTTTTAGTGGTTAAGTTAGCCTCAACGGTGCTGCTCGTCTTTTAGTGGTTAAGTTAGCCTCAAAGGTACATGACTTTTAAATTTTCTGGGTTTTAAGTTATTTCATCTGTTCATTTTATATTTGTTGAGTTACTTCCACATGTTGTTGTTTTTTTGTACAAAGCAACTAACAAATGCAACTAATAATAAGGGTGAGAACTAAAGAAAGTACTTCCTTCTCACAGTGCATCACTAACTACCAACTTTGAAGACATTAAAAGAGAATTGGACAAATTCATGGATAAGGGCTATCAGCGGCTACTAGTAGCAATGGCTGTCAGATGCCGTTTGCCTCTGAATTCCAGTTGCTGGGGATTTCAAGTGGGGGGAGTGCTGTTGCACTCAGGTCTTGGATTTGGGGCTTTCCATGGTCATCTGGCTGGCCACTGTGAGAGCAGGATGCGGGACTGGATGGGCTACTGGCCTGAACCAGCAGGGATCTTCTTCTTATCTGAGGAAGCTAGAGCTGGAGAGGAAGCCGGTGTAAGAATTTAAGGAGGGGCATCTCACACGGTCAGAGAAATGAGAAAGCATCCCAAGTAAATATCCACATCTTGGTGGTTTTAAAATTAGACAAGCCAAAGGACCCAAGGAGCAACAAGCCATTTACCTCTTGCAAACAGCAAGGATAGCAACAACTGGAGCACCTGAGAGGTCGTATGAGCTCGATGACTTCCTGACCCACATTGTCAAGGATTTTCATTGTAAATGGCCGGGATGGTCCGCAGCAGTTCAGCGTACAGCAGTCATTTTCTTCGGCTGCAAAGTACACCCTTTGCCCCATTGCATTTTTTATTTCATATTTGTTGGCTGTTTCAAAGCCTGTGAGTACTGAAAGAGAAGGAACAGAAGTCCAGTTCTATTGATCCGAATGCGTTTCCCACCGAACTACGGCCCCTTCCCAATTCCAGCGATGTCGTGGGGCAGGAAAAACCTGAAGAACCTCATGACGTCACAACATTAGGCAAGTTCTACCAGAAATTACAAAGGAAGATACCAGTTCTACTGGATGCAAAGCAGCCCTGTGTGATGACAGCTGCATGTCAACACTTTGGCCCTCAAGAAGATCCTGTGATTTTCCCACCCCTGAAGACACAAAAGCTCAGTTTACAAGAAATATTCAGATTCAGTGAATGCGGTACCGGGAAGAGGGAGCAGAGGTGCACCCACTGGCCCTGGCTAAACAGTATGGTCAGCCAGACCTGTGTAAACAGCTTCTCTTAAGTGCAACAGGATGCCACCCAGAGCCACAGAGGTTCTCTGGGCGCTCCCCACTGCTCAATCTCCTAGGTTAACTTCCTCATTCTTGTAATGCCTGAGGAAAGCTTAAAACAATGAAAATTTTGTCCATTTGAACAAATCAAATGTGAAACGTGTATTGGCGTGGACTTAGTCTTTATCAGAAAGGGATTGGCATTAAAGCAATAGTTATTCCCACCCCCCAAAAAAAACCACTGTTGGCTATTTCTGTGCAGCATAAGCCAGGAATGGGGAACTTAGGGCTCTGCAGATGTTGCTGGACTGCAAGTCCCATAACTTACTGACTACTGGTCATGCTGGGTCTGGTGGGAATTGGAATCCAACAGCATCTTGCAGGAAGGGCACAGGTTAGCCACCCCTGCAGTAAACTGTTCCCCGTCAGAACTATACCTTGATACATATAACCATCAAAGCAATCAGGGATTCTTTAGCTGTGATTCCTGCATTAGACTAGATGACCCTTGGGATCCCTTTTAACTCTACAATTCTATGAATCCTAATTGGCTATAAATCACATTCTCTTTTATATACATGTATATTTGGTTAATTACAAATTGAATTTCAGAAGTCACATGCTTTTAAAAACAGGTGTTTCTACAACAACACCATAAAATAAAGTCCAACCATCCAATTCTCACCCTGTAGTAAACACACTGAACATCAACTTCAGTTGAGGCATAATTATCTGAAATATCTTTCAATGCACAAACAAAATTAAGTAGCGTAAGATACGTACTTTCCAGGAGCTCAATCTGCTGATGAATTAATATTTGATCAATCTATTACAGGGATTAAAAAAAAAACACCAACATGTTAAAACTGGCATATAATAATAAAATTACACAAGTAATCTTACAACCTGTTTACATTATTCACAAAACCCAAGGGACTGCTCTTTTAGGTATTCCTAGCATTTTGAAACACATAAATTTAGAAGCCTCTTTAATGAAGAAAAGCAAAAACCAATCAATATAATTTGCTTCCTGGTAAATGTGTCGAAATTTGCATCCGGAGATTAACTATAGTTGCTTATAGTTATAGAGCAAATATAATGCTGCTAAGAAATTTCACAAATCAGCAAATGGAATTCTGAGCCAATTCACACATAAGCCCCTTCATGTGGTCAGGTAACCCTCCATATGGTGAAAAGATTCTAAATCAGGGCTGGAGGCCCTTATATTTTGGGGGACTTAATTTTTGAACGACTGATTTTTGTGGGTTTTTGTTGTTGGTTTGTTTGGAAAGGGCTTCCTTCCCCCGTGGCTTTTCTGAATCTGTGGGAGCTGCTCGAGCATTCTCCATGTGCAATGTAGAAAAATGCATATGGGCCGAGAGGGAGGAACAGAGGGAGGGACACACCTGGGAAGAGAAGAACGGGGTACGTGTGTGAGAGAGAGAGAGTGGGGAGTTTTGCACGTGTGTGTGGTCTGTGAGAGAGAGAAATGTGGTGTGTACGTGAGAGGGAGAGATGTACACGTGGCTGCAACATGTGAAGTACGTGTGCCTTTTGAGTCTTAAGTTTCATTTTGAAAACTGCTGATTCGGGTGACGAGTGATGGCAGATGGCACTACCAACACCAGTTAGGAAAAAAATGCCCCTTTGTACTGCTTTGAATATATATTTCAACATCAAGGAGCCATTTCAATGGTTATTAAATGGATCCTGAATGCTTTCGCATCTCCCCTACGTAGGGGCGGAGGAAGCCTCCTCGCCACCCGTGGCGGCGAACAGAGGCTTCCCCTGGGGGCAGGGCGTCATGACGTTGCGTCGTGACGTCACGACGCAACGTCGCGACGGAGTGCGCATGCGCGAAATGCCGCGCATGCACACTCCGTCGCTGGGGCGCTGCTGCTCCTGCGGCGCCCATGGGAAGCGCCGCGCCAAATGCAGTGGCGGCACCCCCCGAGCCGCCGCACGTGATCGGCAGCTCAGGGGTGTGCCCCGCTGCTGCTGCTTTTGGCGTAGCAGCTTGCAAGGGTGCTGCGGGAGCAGCAGCACCGGCGGGTGGGCCCCGCGTAGGGCGGGGCCAGCCCAACTGTCACCCCCTCCCCGCGTGGAACCCGGGGTGTGCCGCCCCCTCCGCCCCCTTGAGACGCCAGTGCCCCTACGTGTGACTGGATCTATGGGGGAGAAAAAACCCTGTAGCGTGACTGAAGTATTACTTGTATGCTTTCCTGAAGAAGCTGGACATAAAGAGAAGTACCTGGCTTAAATATTCCAATCCAGGAGGGCAATTGGGAATTGAAGGTGGTGCTGGCATCCACATAGCACCAGGAGGTCCATTAGGCTGGCCTGCAACTGGGGGAACGCCATAAGCTTGCTGAACAGGCTGGAATCCGTAGGGTGGCTGTCCTGGAGCACCTTGGGGGGGGGCGAAATGCAAAACGACAAATTTTACCTTTTGTATTATAAAAAAACCAAACCCCTACACTAACAGATTTGGTGCAATAATTTACATTAAATTCCAACTATGGCATTTTTTAAACGAAAATGTAGGGTGTGAATATAACAAACAAGTAAAAGAAAATACTCTCCCTCTGCAGCACTACACAGAAATTAGTAAAATGTGTGCATGCGGTTGCACCATTGGAAATGCAATGCATTTTTTTTTTCCTGGCAAGAGCCACATGTTGGGGCATACTGGACTCTCACAGTTCTGTGAGTAGGTGTCTACTCAGAAGCAAGACCCTTAAGCAGTCTGGGAGCAGGTAGTCCTGCAAATGCTCTGGTCCCGCCATTTGTTGTTGAAGGCGCATTTGCGGTATTTTATATTTATATAACAGCTCTTTTGCACAGAACTGCATTCACACAGACCAGCTGTGTTTTATTATTTAAAAATTTAAATGTAAATACAACTGGCCCTTGCTGGTACTGGAGGTGGGACGGGAAATAAGAGAGAGGAAAGGAAGCCACAGCCTTTCCTGCAAGTTACTCCAAGGGTCCAAATCCTTGCTAGGCTTGGAGTGATGCAGCTTTTTAAGAAACAACCAAGCCCTGCACTTTTCTGCAAATCTGGTCTATAAAAAGAAAGTTGTATTTCATACACATACGGAGGGAGGGAGGGAAAGTAAACAGATACTTTCCTGCATGCCCCCAATGGATCTCAGGTTTCGGGAACATATGCTGGGCAGGAAGGTGTTAATGGAAGGGAGGGGACAGCAACACAGACAGCAAATACATCCCATGAAGGGCCTCCTACTAGTGTGGATGTAAAACACCGAGGCATATTTATTCTTACAAATTTAATGTACCACTAAAGAATAAAAGTATATCAAGGTGGTTTACAAAATTTAAAAGATAAGAACCATATAAGAAAAACACAAAACAGGGTGGATAAAAATAAATGATTAAATAAAATCAGATTTTTTAAATTTAAATCGAATTGTTTTGATTTAAATTGGATTTTTTTTTTTATAAAAATAAATGATTAAATAAAATCAGATTTTTTAAATTTAAATCGAATTGTTTTGATTTAAATTGGATTTTTTTAAATAACATGCTTTCGGAGGAAAAATCTTTCTAAGGGTAGTTTTCTATTTAGGTTACATTATAGTCCAAATGAAATAAGGATTTGTTTTAAGTTTTTCATGTATGCTAAAACTCAGTCTAAGTTTTTTATTTTATTTTAAAGTTTAACCACATCATTTAACAAACATGAATACATATGCTATAATGTTATCGCTTTAATTAAATAAATTGTTTAAATTGTTATTAAGGAAATGATTATTTTTCTCCTTCCAATAAAGTACAGTGGTACCTTGGGTTACAAACACCTCGGGTTACAAACACTTTGGGTTACAGACTCTGCTAACCCAGAAGTAGTACCTTAGGGTAAGAACTTTGGCCCAGGATAAGAACGGAAATCGCGTGGCGGCGGTAGTGGGAAACCCCATTAGCTAAAGTGGTACGTCAGGTTAAGAATGGTTTCAGGTTAAGAACGGACCTCTGGAACGAATTAAGTTCATAACCAGAGGTACCACTGTACAGCAGAAAAGTTGTCCAAATATAAACAGTTAACTTATTAAACCTCACAATAATTTAATAATTATCTGTCTATGTATTTCTAATAGTGTAACCAAATCAGTAATTTCTGATATAACTGTAAAAACTACTTTGAAAATATACTATTCCAAAAATGAAACCTTCATCTGGTTGTAAATATTAAGATTATACCAGCAAGAATGAGTCTTTCCGTAAAAAAATTAAGTTAAATTAAGTCAAGTCTTACTGACTAGTGATTTAAATTGATTTGATTTAAATCAAATCCACCCTGGCACAAAACCTTTCATAAAGTTTAAAATGAAAAACAATCTAAAAGCAAAAAGTATCTCGACTATGGACTTTGAGCAAGCAAAACATGCAATTGATGGCTGAACTATGGCCCTTACAATCCTGCCTGATCAGCAGTCTTTGCCCTATTCCACGCCCAACATACCCCGCCCCACCAGCATCATCCTTCGGTTTGCACAAGGTGACCTTTCTGCAACTGCAATCAGGGAAGCAATTGTGCCCTGCCTTCCCAGCATGGCTTCTCAAGTTCAAATGATCTAACCGGATGCGTAAGCTGGATGCACGCATGTTCCAAGGGATAAACACATCCCTTTCGTTGTTTTAATTTAAAGGCCTGCATCAGAAGGGACCATCATTCACATTAACGTCATCTTGCATTACGCACTGTGCCAGCGGAATTAATGGGATTTGGAAGAGCTATGTTAGAGGCAAAAGAGTACCTCTCCCACTGGTATTACTGCTGTTCTTATTTAAATAGCACTGCTGCACAGGGCCTGAACTCTGCAACTTAGCCATGTGAACCCACCTGAAATATTCTGATGGAGGGCAGCATGTAAATCAAATCACACAAACAAACAAATACTGTAAATAAGAAATATGCTCAGACAGCATTGCATAGATTAAAGCAGCTTTAGATTTATTAAATTAGGTTAGCAAACATAAAGTCCATGCAGTTGAGGGGAATAATAATAATAATAATAATAATAATAAATTAGTCAGAAGATAAATAAAAAATAGCCAGCCATGGTGTATGGACAGACTGAAAGACTTCAGGTGATAACATTGCAAGTCTATATGCCCAAGAACTGATTTTCTTATATGCTCCTGATTTTCCACTCCCTCTGTATTGGCAGAATATCTGAGAAACCATGAGGTTCTACCATTCATTTGCATTCTCCTTTGTGGGTATTTTCGTATGCAAGAAATAGACACAGGCTACAGCATTGAAAGAGATGTCCTTTAATTCAACCGTAGTGTCAGGGACTGGCCCGAGCCAGGGGAGGTGGCGGAAGGGACAGAGGCATCAGGGGGTTACCGTTGGACGCCAGAGGAGATATTGCGAGCATGGGAGCAAGAAGAGGCAGCACCCAAGTTGTCGCCTGAGACAGGGAAGGGGGTGTGGAGAAGTGAGAGTGAAGAGGTGTCGCCTCCTGTGCTGACGCAAGAACAGCGAGTGGAGGGGGAGCCCTTGGGAAGGGAGGAGAACATGGAGGCGGAGAGAGAGCAAGGGGTCGAGGATGTTGCGAGAGCCTCGTCAACAACCTCGAGGGATGATGAAAGCGAAAGCGATGCAGGGACCAGCAGGGTCAAGAAACGGAAAAGGAGGAGTGAAAGGAGACGTTGGGGTTTCAAAAGGCTTTTATGTTGGGGGGAAAAGCGGAAGCCTTTACTTGGAGAATCTGATTCATTGGAGGAGGAGGAGGTGTAAAGCTGATCGGTGAAATAAACTTGTATATGAACTGAACGGACTGCTGAGTCGATTACTCTCGAGGAGGACACATATCTCCCCTCACACGTAGTTTCCAAATTAAAAACAAAAATCTCTTCTCTGACAATATAGAACAACTAGAACAATCTCTCTTCAGCAACACCCCACCCCATTTGCTTTGACGAGACTGATGTAAAAGAACTACAGAACCATACAGATTGTGTCCTATAGTAATAAGTGCAATTTGTATTTTCAGCTTCAACCACCAAAATGTCTTGTGGTTACCCCAGAGAGGTAAATTCAATGGGAATAGTTATCAAGTGTGTCCACAGATTTTAGGATTAGCTTGAACACAAGGAAGCTAATGATCTACTACTAGAGCCTGCACAGAGCATTTGCAAGGCACATGCAGACTGGGAAAATAGATGAACAATCTCTTTCCTTTTTTTAAAAAAGCACCTGCTGTTGCTTTGTATGCATGGCAAACACAAACCGACATACCCCTCACCAGTTTCCATTCAAAAGCATAATGAGCCCATAATTTAGACTCATTTCAATACAAGAACATTTTGCTTCTGAGAGGAGGCTTCTTACATATACAGGACTTTGGGCAGAATGTATTTCTGCTGGTGGAGAAATGCTTTTTGTTTCATTTTATGCAAAAGCAGCAACACTGGATGGAGACCCAGAACAGGTCCACCAAAAGAAATCCTGAATTGAGACCAAAACATGAAGCTGAACAGAATATGGACATTCCCACAAATGGTCTACATTTCAATGGTCAAGCTTTGCTTCTCCGTTCCATCTGCAGATGAGGCAGTGGATGTGCTGGATCATTGTTTTGCCTCAGTAATGACTTGCTGAGAGGTAAATGTAAAAAGGTTAAAGACCCCTGGATGGTTAAGTCCAGTCAAAGGCGGCTATGGGGTTGCAGCACTCATCTCACTTTCAAGCCAAGGGAGCCGGCGTTTGTCCACAAACAGCTTTCTGGGTCATGCGGCCAGCATGACTAAACTGCTTCTGGCGCAATGAGACACCATGACGGAAACCAGAGCGCACAGAAACGCCATTTACCTTCCCGCCACAGCGGTACCTATTTATCTACTTGCACTGGTGTGCTTTCGGACTGCTAGGTTGGCAGGAGCTGGGACAGAGCAATGGGGGCTCACCCTGTCCCAGGGATTCTAACCGCCGACCTTCTGATCGGCGAGGCTCATGAGGCACTGTTAGTGGGTGGTTCCCTTAACCAAATGGATGGAAGGTGTCCTGCTCTTGATAAGGTTATACTCCCTCTGAAAGAGCAGGTCAGTAGCTTGCAGGTACTTCTGGATCCATTGCTGTCGCCTGATGCTCAGGTGGCCTCGGTGTTGCAGAGTGCTTCCCATCAGCTTTGGCTGGTGGCCCAGCTGTGTCCTTATCTGGACAGGGGTAGCCTAACACCTGCTATCTATATTGTGGTCACCTCTAGGTTGGATTACTGCAATACATTATATAAGGGGCTGCCTCTGAAGATGGATCAGAAACTTCAGCTGGTGCAGAATTCAGCAGCCAGTTGCACTCTGGGGCCAGATGGTTTGAGCACATAAAACCAACCCTGGCCTGACTGCCAAACAGTTTCTGGGTCCAATTCAAAGTGCTGGTTTTGACCTATAAAGTTGCAATATTTCAAAGATCTGCAATATTTCAAAGATCGCCTCTTCCCATATGAAATGACCTGGACCCTATGATCATCCACGAAAGGTCCGGAGGGTAGAAACACATGAACGGGCCTTTTGTGTGGTGCCTTTCCATTTGTGGAGTGCTTGCCTGGCCACCTTTGCTTGCCTGGCCACCAGAGGCTTGCCTGGCCACCTTTGTGATATATCTTTAGGCTCACAGCAAAAACATTCCTCTTCTCCCAGGCCTTTGGCTTATTAAACAAATCTATGGCATTTTAAACCGGGGGGGGGGTATTGTTTTGTCTATTATGTCATGTACAGTGGTACCTCGGGTTAAGTACTTAATTTGTTCCGGAGGTCCGTTCTTAACCTAAAGCACCACTTTAGCTAATGGGACCTCCTGCTGCCGCTGCGCCGCCAGAACACGATTTCTGTTCTTAGCCGAGTTCTTAACCTGAAGAGTCCTTAACCCGAGGTACCACTGTACTTTTGATTGTGAACTGTCCTGTGATCCTCATATGAAGAGTGGTATAGAAATCTAATGAAGAAATATATAAATGCTTTTTTAAATGTATAGAATTTACATACAGCTCATCAGTGCAAGTGATGTTAGGATGTGTCACAGCAATGTAAAATACAAGTTTACGTGCATAATAACTGCTTACCTGGAAAACCAGGGGGATATTGGCCAGGCCCTGGGGCATACTGGCCAGGCCCAGGGGGGTACTGAGGGTATCCATAAGGCGGCTGTGCTCCAGGGTATGCAGAACCAGGGTACCCAGGAGCTGGTGGGACAGGTCCAGATTTATTTTCTGGAAGAATGGAAAGACATTTCAAAGCCTCACTTCTTGAACACACACACACACACACACACACACACACACACACACACACACACACACACACTACATTTATGCAGAGAGCAGAAAACATAAAGGCAAAACATGGCATTATACTGCTTGAGTTTTACTCCTTATTTAGGGATCAATCCTGTTTGCAAAATCTTCCAGGATTTAGTGGGGTTAGGATTCAGAGGAACTCTGGTTGAGATGGGACCGTCAGGCTAAAATGGCTTAACTGCTTTATCTGCAGCTCAGCCAGATATACCAATGCATTTCCCCCATCCGGGATCTTAAACCTGTGTAAGCCCTGAAAAAAGGGTGTTCTGGGGCGTGTGGTGGAGAGCAAGACCAGAGCGGGGGTGGGGGAGGGATTTAGGCCAGATCCAAAGTCCATTCAGCTTGACCCCATGATCTGGAAACCTGGCAAAAGCTTTTTCAAAGGTTTGCTTCCCCCTTGCCAGGCTTAGACCGACTCAACCAGCAGTTGCCCTGCTCCAGAATGAAGTTTGGATCTGGTGAACTTTATGCCAGCTTAATTTATGCCAGGCTTGCTCTATGCCAGTTTCTAGTGTATAGGATTTGTCCCTTAATTCAGCTTTACTTTTAGGTAAATTCTATTTAAAAGACAAAACAAAACTGGCAACCACCAGATAATTTTACAAAAGGGTGGTACATGGATTCTAATAGCAGCCAACATATCGGAGTGCAGCCACCTTCCTGGTGTTGCTGCATTGTGCAGGGTGGTAAAAACGGCATCAATGCATCAAGCCCATGTACCCGCCAGGTAAACTGCAATATTCTTCTTACACCAACATTTCCACAAACCCAATGAATACAATTTTACTATCTCTTATATGCTAGTGCAGCGGCAAGGATGTTACTGGCTCAATATTGGAAAAAGGGAGAAATTCCAACATTGGAAGACTGGTATGGAAAACTAGTTGAATTTATGAATTTAGCCAAAATGACTGTGGCAATTAGAAATACAACAAAACAGAAGTTAAGGGAAGAATGGAAGTACGTAGATGATTATTTAAGGAAGGAAGGGGTAACAACAGATTTATTGATTTGCTTGGATTGATATATACAATAAGATATAGAGAATAAATTTTTTGTAATTGTTTACTATATTATTGAATAGGTTATAGAGAGAAATAATTAGGAAAATAGGATATAACGCAATGTATCAAGAGTGGGAAAGTAGATCCATGAGGAAAAACTTTAGGAGGTCAGTTTTAAGGGGGGAGGGGGGAGAAAGTATGGAAAGTTTAAGGAGGGAGGGGGGAGAAAGTGTGGATGGGGGGAAAGATTGGGGTGTATAGGTGAGTAAGAATGCAGAATGATATGGGGGGAGGGGAGGGAGGGGGAAAGGAGGGAGGGGGGAGGGGAGAAGAAAGGGAGGAAAAGAGGGGTAAATTAGGGGAGCGAATGTTTAGAATGTATGTGAGGAGAGAGAGGAAATATGTGTATGTGTATTTTATGTGTATTTTAAGTTTGATAAAATCAATAAAGATTATTAAAAGAATACAATTTTACTATCTTGATAGGAATTCTCAAGCGGCGAGTTTACCAGATTCCCTATTCTGAGATTTATATCTTTAAAAGTATAGCACTTGCAGAATGCGACTAGAGTATCTACTTGTATAAAATATGTGCAAACAGACTGGGCTAGGGGAGGCCCCTGTCTGAAATCACCAGTCAATGCTTTTAATCTGTGATGTGTTGATGTATTTTAATGTTTACTGGAAGCCGCCCAGAGTGGCTGGGGAGACCCGGCCAGATGGGCGGGGTACAAATAATAAATTATTAATTATTATTAATTATTATTTAGGTAGACCAATGGTCTAAATCGGTATAAGGCAGCTTCCTAGGTCTGAACCATATAAACTGTATAATTTCCAAATGTAGCACCCTTTGGAGTGCTATTTTCACTTACTAGGGATGGTGTTTTTTTCTCCTGCCAGAGGCTGTGTGCTTTTGACACAGGTGCGGGGAACCTGTAACTCCCATAATCCCTGAGCACTGGCCTCCAGAGTCCAAAAGCAGCTGGAGAGTCCAGGTTCCACACCCTTCAACAGCTGAAATGCATGGAGGGGAAAACTAAGCAGGCAAAACTTCTCCTACCACCTGTTGAATTTATGCCTGTCTTTCAGTTTCTACAGCCATGGAAACTCTGGCAGGAAATATCTTTGAAAGCTTGGAATTCTGCATACACCTTATTGTTCAACAAGAACTAACATAATTTCAACACAATCCTAAAATGTATTTGGATTTTACTGGTACATTTTCTTTTGTGGGTCTATATGGCTATCCTGAATGTTTGTTTAATTGGCTGCCCCCCACTTTCCACATATATTTTATATTGCAAGATTCACTTCATACATGATTTGGGGAAGGCAACCCAACTTAGGAAAAATACTAAAGCAAAACAACAATATCTGAATAAAGCAAATATTTGAACAATAAAGCAAAAAGAAAACAAATGAATATTCAATTGATTTATGCAGCATTTTTCTAGAACATTTGATGAAAACCTTGGTAATGTTCAGTCCAAATTATTTAAACTCCCAATGGAATAGTTTGAAGAGTTGACCATACAATGGCTGAGTGGACTTCATTCTCTGCTTCCTGCAGCCACCAGCACCCACCCACAATCTGCAACCCTTTGCGGCAAATGTTGAAGGCTCATGCAGATGAAAGTGAAGTCTAGTTGTATTTCTACCTCACAAGAACATACCAGCCACAAGATTCCAGTTTCTGCATGTACCCTATTTTACCACCTCCAGTGTCTAAGCAGCCAAAACAGGCACACAGTAGGCAAATAGGCAAACAACACTTTATTGATGGTCCGTGTCAAAAATGAACATTCACAGAATTAAAGCAGAAAAAGATATTACTCACCCTGGGGTTCCATGGATCTTTATATACAGTACTCGTTTCTGAAAAAACAAAATAGGATGGTTTGTTGTTGTTTTCAAATAAAAAGCAACATTGCCATACCCTCCTCCCTCCCTCCTAATTTTGTATTATTCACTTTGGCATTACCAAAGTTATAATGCCTCCCCATTCATGATTGGAGTCTGGCTCCGTAGCAAATAAATTATTATACACGTACTGAGTTTGCCCCAATGTGCCCACTTGTAAGAACAGTCACAGTAACCATTTCATCTTTTGCCTGAACTAAAAGGCTCAAAATGATTTCACCAATCCTGGTAGGAAGATGGTCCGACCTCACCGATTAAGAATATCAGAATAGGCCTGCTGGATCAGACCAGTGACCCATCTAGTCCAGTGTCCTGATCTCACAGTGGCCCATAAGATGTCTGAGGAAGCTTAAATACAGGGCCTGAGGGCAACCTGGTTGCTCTTTTCTGCATTACAAAATGCTTTTTGAGAAGCGAAGACAAGACTACATATCATGTTCAAAATGTAGCTGTGCCACAGATTTATATGAAGGCAATTTATATCAAGGCATTACACTTTTTGAAAATGAAATGGTTCTTGCCTAACAATTCCTAGCATGGAATTTAAAGCGCACAGGCGCTTTAAAATAAGCTCAGCCACTTCATCATTCTGGACTCCACCAGTTTCAATATCCTAACTCCCCCAGGTCTTTCCAAGTACATGGTATCAAAAATGTTGCAAAAGGGTTGAAGGTGCAAATGCATGAATTCAAATGAAAACCAAATACTTATGTACAAGAAAGAGCAAATTCAGATGTCAATGGGGAAAGATGAAAATCAATGACAACATAAATGCTCCTCCCTCTGGAGGAGAGAAACAGAGAGAACCTGGACCCCAGGAAGTGATATACAATATTAGTTCTATTGAATATTTGCACTGATTCTTTTACAGTGCAACCCAATGCATGCCTACACAGAAGCAAGTCCCATCTTGTTCAATGGGTTTTACTCATTGTGTCGGGTGATATAGGTTTACAACCAAACACAAATCTACCAGGTCATTTTACTCTTAATCAAAAGCTGCAGTGCAACAGCTGCCCACAAGCACACAGAAACTTTTATTTACTTTGGGAGGCCCTTTTGTAGTCCAGAGATTACCACCAATCTTCCTGCTTTTGTGTTTGTTCAAGGCCAAGTTCTATATTGGCAAACTTTCCATCAAGATCTAATGTGGTTTCATGAAAACTGACTTTCAAGTGAATTTCATGCTATGGCAGTTTTTCCTCTTAGCCCACAAAGAAATTTCCTGTTTTAAAGCCTGCATGGAACTCCCAAATCCACAACTGGGTCATACCTTTCATGTCACAAAATAGTTCTGGAGAACACAAATTTTGTTACATTTTGATTGGACCAACTTTGAAGTGTTTTCTTATAGACAAACATTATAGACAAACCTTTGCTTTTTATGTATGAGATTATGTTCAGCAAAAATTCTGAAAGAAGTAGAATTGCAGTCTTCATACTCCTTAACATGTAGTTTCACCAAATGGTTTGCCATGAAATTATCGTGTTTAGTATATTCAAGTACAGTTTATTCAGACAATAATTACAAACTGAATTTAAATTTTTAAATCTTTTGCTGCAAATGGAGCTACAAGCTGCTGAACTGGGAGGAAGGACAGATGTCGTTTGGCAGGTGTATGACTGAGGTATCTAGAGAGCCTTTGCAATACAGGGATAAACTGCACCCCCTCCCAGAAAAAGCCCACACAACGCAAAAATGGTGGCTGGTACCATTAGCACTGTAGGGCAGAAGGCAAGGAGACCATAGCTGTCAACTTTCGGATTTGAAAATAAGGGATCAGCAGCCTCACCTGTCCCGGGGACAATCGATGGTTCTCGGGGACAGTCCACGCCGCAGTAATCCCCCCAGGCTACAAATTAATTTACACCAGGCTACACACCATCATCTTTCCCCACCTCAGGGTCTCTTTTCCAGGGAGTCTTCTCTTCTCATGCGATGCTTCAGGATCTGTCCTTCCGGTGAGCAGCCAGGGCCAATGTCCTTCAGAATGTATTGGTTTGATCTTCTTGCAGTCCACGGGACTCCAGCACCACAATTCAAAAGTGTCAATTCTTCATTGGTGGATTGATCAGGTTCACTCTTTTGGCTCTCTGGCATCCATTAATGACTTATACAAACGTGTTGCAGGCTTTGCATCCTTTAACACTCTTTTGGAAGGAGTGTATTTGTGGGCTTGGCCAGAGTGGTTGATTTTACATGCAAGCAAAGCACAAACAGTGCTGTTGTCTAATGGCATCCTATTCTCTGTAACCATTGGTGAGCAACGCAGCCGAGCAATGCAGCTGAGGAGCCTCCCTGGCCGGCAGGGAGGGAGAGGAGCTGCTTCCTTTGAAATACAGGAAATTTACGGGATACCTAACAATCCGGGATAGCAGCGGGAAACGGCGCTGGAATAAGGGAATTTCCCGCCAAAAAAGGGAAGGTTGACAGCTATGAAGGAGACAAGCAATAGATGGAGGCTGGGTCAGTGACAGGCAAACCTTACTGGTTGCAAGTAAGATGGTAGGCAGGTGAAGACTTGCTTGAAGGCAGACTGAGGTGGGTGGGGCAGTACCCCCATTTGCCCTAATGGACCAGCCTCCACTGCCCAATATACCTGCCAGCTTTTCCTGCCCTATAGCCAGAACGGCAGGCAGGAAAGCTTGTATGCTGTGGCTGGAAGATGCACACCCAAGCACCAGTGCTCCATCCCGTCACTCAACCTGATGCTGCTGCAGGGCTGTGTTGATGATCACTAATGGAAAGTACTAGCAGCACCCAAAACAACGTGGTCCCCGAGGCAGAGAGCCTGGCCAGGGGAGGAGGTATTTGAGAATGCTGACGACTAACAAGTTTCGGCAAAGTATCCTGCAAAGAGGTGTCACCTACTCACAGAAACAGGCTGAAGAGCAAAAGCCACAAATTTGTAGACCCCCCAAACTGCAACAGCTTCCTCGTTCAACAAAATGCCAAAACAAATCCTAACGGGATCCACCTTAAAAAAAATAAGCTCCATGGATTCCAGTGGGAAAGGGTTAAGAATGTACTTGGCATTCCTACTGTTTCCCTAGCACTTGAAATGTTCTTGCATTTACTTGGGTCCTGCCTAGACACTGTGGGAAACTGCTGGCAGGATTGCAGTTACCCAATGTCCATCGGGAGATCTAAATGATGCAATATTAATTACCACTGAATCGAATTGTAAACCCAGGAATGGATCAGTTCGTGTCATTCTTCATTTCTTTGTTACTATGATTAACTCATTTGTTTTTGTTTTATTTGTTGGCTGCCTTGTGTGCTCCGATTTTTAGCACAATCCCAAGTAAGTTTATTATAATGATCTTTTAAAATGTTGGAAAACACACAAGTAAGTCTGCTATCCTGAGCCTGCTCTTACTGATTAAGCACCATTGAAGTTAATGGAACTTTGCAATCTGATATTCAAAAGCTTACATTTGTTTTTTGTTTTTCCTGGCAGGGCTGGGCAGAGGCACCAAAGGGGGTTTGGACTGCAGTCTTTGTTTTGAGCTTTCTTGAAAAAAGAAGTTCCCACTTGCACATGGATGCCTAAAACTGACTTCCAACTTTTCTCCAGGCTACAAAACACCAGGCATTTATTGATCATGCAATCTAAGATTATATATCAGTGAAAGAGGGGAGGGGGGGAATCTGCCTAATTTGTTCTGTTTTGCTCTAGAAAACCAAAACAGAGCAAAAGTGTGTTTCACTTTTCACTAGATTACGGGAAGTTTAGAAATTGCATCACCTTTTTCTTTGTACAATGTAAGAAATGCTTTCTGCTAGTTTTGCTTCCTTTTACTTAAATGACAGAAAGTATTTCCTACATTGTACAATGAACCAAGGAACACTGATGCAAGATATAGGTCAAAAGGTGAAAGGGAGTATTTCTCCAGTTCTTTTTTGAACTCTTCAGCCTTCCCCACGCTTTCCTGACATCAATTCCTGGCATCAATTACGTCAGTGCTACTAAGGCAACTCTCATCTAGACCACATTTAGGGAGGGAGGAGAATTCAAACACAGCAACAAGGCTGACCACATCAGCCTGATTCTATGAACACAAGCTATCATGATGCTGATTTTGCTGCAGGACTGTTGCAACTACAAAATCTGCAACTAGAAAAACCCTATAACTGTGGTAAGAAAATCAGCAAGTAGGTGACTAGGTCCTAAGATTACCGTAGTCAACTTTAAGTTTCCTACTTTCCCAACTTCCCTGTGCCCTCGTGAACCGCTCAAAGGGCAGGAGGAAACTCCTGCACAAGTCAGGGCTAATAAGCAGAGAATGTGCGCTGATGAAGTAGTACAGTATAGGAAAAATTATGAATACTGTCCAATTTGGAAGGCATCTCACCCAGTATAAAAGAACTTACAACCTCATGTGACTTGTCAGATTTTCCACCTCCAACTTCTTTGTGTTCAGCACAATGTCTGAAAGATATTTGTTCCTATCTACATACAGGTGTATGTGTCAAAGCTTCTCCAAAGAGCCCCCATGCAGGTTAGGAGTGGGGTTGGTGTGCACCACATGTGTCGTCATCACCCGCAGTTTGGGTGAACAGGTCAAGGGCAGAGCAGGATCGTACCCACTGCCTACCCCCTCCTGATCTCGGCAATTTCAACAGAAGTTCTGAAAGCAGTTTCAATGCATTTGAAGGTGTAGAGCAGGGATGAGGTACCTGTAGCACTCCAGTTGTTGATGGACTGCAACTCCCATTGGCCCCAACCAGCATGACCAATGGCGAGGGATAACACAAAGGTGGTGGTTAGATTCCAGACTTGGGTTCAAATCCACACAGCCATGAAGCTCCCTGGGTTACCTTGGGCCAATCACTGCTTCTCAGCCTAACCTACCTTGCAAGGTTGTTGCCAGGGCCTTTTTTTAGCCAGAACTCAGTTCCAGCACCTCTCAGGTGGGCGCCATTGCCATTATAAGAGAGCAAGAAAGGCGTTCATACTGACACCTCTTTTTCTAGAAAAATAGCACTGGTTGTTATGATGATTAAATGGAGGGGGAAGAACCATGGGCACACAGTGAGATCTTTGGAAGAAAGGTGAGGGACATAAATAGAGCTGCAATTTAGTAACCTCTCTAGAGGGTCACAGGTATAGTTGCAAAGCAAGCAAAAATGAAAGTTGGCAGTAGGCATGTGGGGGGAGTGTTACGTAGAATCATAGCATTGTACATAGCTGTCAACTTTCGGATTTTAAAATAAGGGATCAGCAGCCTCACCTGTCCCGGGGACAGTCTACGGTTCTTGGGGATAGTCCACGCCCCCAGACTACAAATTAATTTACACCAGGCTACACACCATAATCTTTCCCCACCTCAGGGTCTCTTTTCCAGGGAGTCTTCTCTTCTCATGCGATGCTTCAGGATCTGTCCTTCCGGTGAGCAGCCAGGGCCGATGTCCTTCAGAATGGATCGGTTTGTGCTTCTTGCAGTCCACGGGACTCCAGCACCACAATTCAAAAGCACAATTCTTCATGGGGGGATTGATCAGATTCACTCTTTTGGCTCTCTGGCATCCATTAATGACTTATTATACAAATGTGTTGCAGACTTTGCATCCTTTAACACTCTTTTGGAAGGAGTGTATTTGTGGGCTGGGCCAGCGTGGTTGATTTTAGATGCAAGCAAAGCACAAACAGTGCTGTTGTCTAATGGCATCCTATTCTCTGTAACCATTGGTGAACAACGCATCCAAGCAACGCAGCTGAGGAGCCTCCCTGGCCGGCAGGGAGGGAGGGAGAGGAGCTGCTTCCTTTGAAATCCGGGAAATTTACGGGATACCTAACAATCCGGGATAGCAGCGGGAAACGACGCTGGAATAAGGGAATTTCCCGCCAAAAAAGGGAAGGTTGACAGCTATGGTTGGAAGGGGTCCTGGGGATATGAGGCTCGAACCCTCGACGCTGAAATTAAGATCCTCATAGCGCTGCTATCAGGGCAGAACGCTCCCCACCCCCGTCAAAAACAGCACTATCTAGCCGCACAGGAACAAACATCTTTACCGAGGGAAGGAAAGAAATACACATTCCCGTCGAACGAGAGGACCATTTGAAGCAGGAAGAAACAAGGACGACAGAAGCAAAGGGGACCATTAAGACCAGAGCTCCAAAACGATCTAGGTTCACCCCCCGCGAACAGCAACCCCGTCGGAAACGAAAGCGAAACCACAGTGGGAGCTACGCAGCTCTCGTCTCCCCCCAGTTCCCCCCTAGAACAATTCTCCAGGTTTATCCGCCGCCGAACACCTGTGGGGCTGGCTGCCCACGAGTCAACAGCACCCGAGGATGGGTGGGCGTCTTAAGCGGCTGTAATTCTCCCTTCCTCCCCCGCACTCATGTCTTTATTCAGCCCCGCGTCTCTAACGGAGGAAGAGCCTAACTTACCTTGATTAGCAGCCTTCGCGTGCCGTCCCTTCGCAGCTGATCGCCTCGCGCTGTTGCCCAACAAATCGCTCCGGCGTCTCCCAGCCGCTCTGGACTGGCAGGGCGGACCTGGGGGTGGGGATAAAGGCGAGAGCGGGGCTCCGGGAAAGGGTGGGGGTCGGCCCGGGAGCGGCGACGTCACCAGCGGCGAGCGCAAAGTGAGCAGCCCCTGGCGAGGAGGAAGTGGAACCGCAACTCCGGCCGACGCCCATAAGTGGGGGAAATTGTACCTGGGAGCGCTTCTGCTCTGCTCTGAACATCCTCACTTGCCCGCCCGCCTCTGGGGCTAAGCGGGGTTCGAAATTAAAAGGAACTTAAAACTAGATTGTGCGCCTTGCAGAGGCTATGACTGCAGCCCTGGAGAGGGAGCCACGTGCCATGAGGTCTGGTGGCTTGGCTTTTTATTCTCCATGCTAGATACACTCCTTCGGAATGGAGATTTCGCCCAGCCCAGCCGCTAGGTCTGCAAATAAAGGGTGATTTGTGTACGTAGTTTGCTCCTAACTTTTTTTGGGGGTGGAATGGGGTTATTTTTATGTGCTCTTCAGATAAAGAGCAGCAGTATGTAAGTGAAAAGTGAAGTGAACAAGAGAGGACCATAGGGAGAGACCAAAAACAAAACCGTTGGCTAGACAGATGGCTGTTGTTCCTAAAAGAAAGAAATTCTTTTTCAACAGAAAAGCTCCTGTAAAATCATTTCCAGAATAATACTTGTACAGTTACAACACCAATACATAATGAAACACAGACGCCAACAAACAAATACTGCGGCATCCGACCATAATATATGCTCAGTACAGATGTTAATTTAAACAGGGTTGGATCATCCATAACAATAAACTGTTTTCAAAAATGTGTATTTTCCTGATACTGTTTTGTATGACGTAGTATTATAGCTTTGTAATTGGGTGTGCCAATTGCCAAAGTAAGATACTGAGTGCTTAAGCAAGGTGTGTGCTGATACTGAGTGCTTAAGCAAGGTGTGCACTGTATATTATGATTACATAGCCACAGTATTTGTATAATGCATCTATTATATTGAGTTTTGTGTACCTTACTGCCAGCTTTTATTACTTTGGCCAACGTGTACCTTTTTGTTCTCATATGAACAAAATGTTCATTTTCTGTAGGAAGCTGCCTTTTCTTAGGAAGAGCAATCCAAACTAGAAAGCCAGCATAATTTACTCTTGGGTAAATTATGTGTGGGGCTACCTGCATCTGGCAGGGTGAAAACAAACCTACAATAGGGGTTGTTTGTTTGCTGTATGTCACATTTATATTCCCCTTTTTTTCTCCAAGGAGCTCAACAAGGTACACATGGTTATTCCCTAAGTATGGTATCCCAAGGACTCAGCTCAGGGAAGCTAACCCAAGGTTGCCATTTTTAGTGGCACCCCCAAATTCTTTGTAACGTGTGTCATCTTGTGTTTCATATATGTATACAATGTAGTATTAAATATACTCCTTGGAAGAACATTTTGTTTTGTTATTTTGTTAAATCATTTTTCTCATGTTTAACTCTGTTTCTTTCTCCCGCACCCCAATTTTTGTGTTATGCATCCAATACAAGCAATAATCTGAAAAGGAAGATTGGGATAAAATGTAGCAATCTAAGTGGTAATCCAAGATACAGAAATGACATAAAAAGTCTGTCTATTGTGGGCTCAGTTTTTATCCAGATTGCTCAATATGTGGCTGGCTGCCTTCAGCTCTAACTGTTAAGTTCCATCAGTGCACAACTTATTTCCTTATACCTGTGTAGTCTGTTGAAAACTGAATATCCATTCATGCCCACACAGGTGTGGGTTATAGGATAAATTTATTAAATATTTAGTTACAGATTCCTGGAAGGGCTCTTGGCACAGACCTGCAGCAGGCTTTCGTCTCATTTATGGGAAGGAAGGAAGGAGGGGAATCTAAAGACAAGGTGTCCAGTTATGTACTGACAAAGACAGGCATAGGGAAACTTGGCCCTCCAGATGTTTTGAGACTGCAATTCCCATCATCCCT
Source organism: Darevskia nairensis (assembly GCA_034642065.1). Classification (NCBI taxonomy): domain Eukaryota; kingdom Metazoa; phylum Chordata; class Lepidosauria; order Squamata; family Lacertidae; genus Darevskia; species Darevskia nairensis. The sequence continues at coordinate 2,369,832 of JAWWNI010000047.1, forward strand.
GACCACTGGTCCTGTTAGCTAGGGATCATGGGAGTTGTAGTCCCAAAACATCTGGAGGGCCGAGTTTGCCTATGCCTGGACAAAGAGAAGAAATGCATCATGAAAAATAGGGCAAAGGTGACATGTAAAAATTACATGTGCTACTTTATATGTATATCTAATGTATTGGATAGATAGTGTTGCCAGCAATCATTTATTGACAAAAAATGGCATGGGTGTCAGCACAAAGTGGCTACCATGGGTGGCAAAAGAAGAGGTCAGTACTCCATATCAGCAAGTACTGCAATAACCCCCTCTCTCCCCTTGTTCTCTCTCTCTTTCTCCCCACAGCAAGGAAGGACCGTAACCAAGTGACCTTCTGGGGCTGCTCAGAGCAATATTCAACTAAAGGAGTTGTGCTAGCTCAGCAAATTTAAGTTGTGCAGTTGGACTTTCCCACCTTCTCCTCTCCCCAATCTGCTCTGGAGGGTTGGGGGAACAGACGGAGCAGATTTCAGGGACAGGTGGTGAGAGGAGACATCAGGAAAGTTACATTGTTCCGCTAAAGCATTGGAACTAGTGTAACTTTAGTTGAATGCTGCTCTCAGTTTGGTGCCCCGATGCAAACTGCTGATGGGCATCTTCAGGTCTCCTGAATTCCCTTCCTAGGGTGCTTCATCTTCAGTGTGGACTGGAACCAAGGCTGGAACTTCAAACAGAGGACTCTCCTCTGTAAAATAGGACATACGGTCATCCTATCTCAAGGCTCAGCTGCTCTCGAGAGGGACAACACACACCTCATTATTCACTCTTCCAGAACACAACAGAACACTGAGCACCATGTAAAGAAGGGCCTTAACAATACTGCCAAGCTTAGCAGTAACAAGGATTATGAATGGAATGGAATGAAAATGAAAAGGCACAGATGAACCTTCATTCAGCAAGGTATTCAGTGAATGGATACATGAATGCAGATGCCCGTTTTCAGACTTTTGGATTTTGGAGTTGCATCAGTGGGGCACAGGAACATCAGTGACAGGGCAGTCCTGTTTCTTTCTCTACACCTTTGCTCTGAATGGAGGGGGATATTGGAATGAGGTTTTGTCTTTGTTCTGCTGTCTGCTCAGGGAAGATGCATACATCATTTGAATTCCTCAGAGTATGTAAAAAGGTCAGAGGCTACCCAGGTTGTTTCCAGTAACTAGTGTCGGGAAACTCTGGCTGATGTGAGGTAACCTTGAAGTAAAATGTTTTAATTTCACCTTGCATGCACTGCACACTGGTCAACTGACCAGAAATGCAACAAAACCAGCCTGCCCTCCCCCCCCTCTGGGTTTAACAATTTGCTATGCAAAACAAATAAACTAAAACAGTAGGAGAGGCTTTGCATGCATGGAAATAGGAAGCATCATTTTCTACGAAGAAAGTATTATGATTTGCTGTTTAAAAGCGCAGGAGGAAGAGCTTTAAAAACAAAAAAAAAGAGTGATCTGCAATAGAGATCTATCCACCAATACAGATTTGAGGCTTCCTGTGTCCGTGTTTACATAGCGAAAACCACACCACCTATACATGAGAGAGGGAGATCAGCTGACCTGGGTACACAAAATCTGAAGGGGGAAAATAAATGCTAAGGGGTCCCATAAGTACAGGAAGTGCCCCACTTCAGAAATATTCCCTATAATTTTGGGGGGCGGACAGAATAGAGATGACGGGCACAGCTGGCTCACCTCTCCACACACCCATGCTATGTTCACACAAATATTGAATGCCTGAATAGTACTGGAGATGAGAAAGAATACTGACAGCTCAGTAGGAAAGAGGAATTGAACATATTTGTTGTAGCAGAACAACAGCTAAATACTAATAAAGGTGGAGAAATAGGCATCTCATTGCCTCCATAGGTCACTTCCTGGTTTCACAACATGAATGTTCACACATAGCATTTAACAGTCCCTACCTATACAGTCATTCACATGTAAAGTTCAACAAGTGTGCATCTGTGCACAATAGTTGTATAGATGAACATGTCCCACATTCTTTTGCACCAACACTTGTAGTCATGTACATAGCTTGTACCTGTATCCATGTCTGAAGAGCTATAGAGTATGTATTTTTCAGGATACTCGGAGATGGAAGAGACAGCTGCCTGTATACATCACTGGAGAAATTAAAGCATTTAATGCAGCTGTGGCTGAGCCCAAGTTTATCCCCCTTCCCATTCTCAAAAACTCAAAAGTAAAAACAAAACAAAAATAGGTGAATGAGGACAGAATGCTGTTGTGTGGTGCATGTGGTGGGTGGAGAGGGTGAATGGAATGGAGCACTGGAATTCTGAACAAATAGTACTTCCATATTCAAATAGCTATCTCAGTGTGATGTAGAGCCAGTGTGGTGTAGTGGTTAGGAGCAATGGATTCATAACCTGGTGAACCGGGTTCGATTCCCCGCTCCTCCACATGCAGCTGCTGGGTGACCTTGGGCTAGTCACACTTCTCTGAAGTCTCTCAGCCCCACTCACCTCACAAAGTGTTTGTTGTGGGGGAGGAAGGGAAAGGAGATTGTTAGCCGCTTTGAGACTCTGTAGGGTAGTGATAAAGCAGGATATCAAATCCAAACTCCCCCCCCTCCTCCTCCTCCTCCTCCTCTTCTTCTTCTTCTTCTTCTTCTTCCAGCTGGTTGTTGTCACTAGAGCCACTCACGGACAAGAGGGAGGTATCAACAGGGCTTGGGGGAGGGAATGAAGCCCACCATTAAAAGCCCACAAGTACCCCCCCAATAGCCCAATGAAGACTGAGTGTGCTCTGTGGTGCAAGAATACTATCTGCTGGATGGGGATGTGGGGTTGGGCATGGAAAATTGCAAACTGGGAAGAGAGAGTGAAACAATGTGGCTGGATTCCTGCACTTCACACGGTAACATTTTGCTGCAAGTTCCACCTGTCTGTATTTCTGATTTCAGTTGCCATTTCCCTCTCCCGCCTTCCCCATTTTTTCTCGTGTTGGTTGCTGGATCAAACTCTTGGGCTGAAAAACACAAGGCTGTCGCCAACTTCTGTTTGCACCAGTGTTCCTGTAACACAGGACCACAACCACAACATTCTCAGAAAGGGGATCCTCCCCCCTTCTTTTCATCAAGTTTTCACCTGTTTCCATCGCACCTGCAGACATCCAGCTCTATTTCATCTTGATGTCTGAACCAGGCGTGGCAGTGCTGAACAGGTGCCAGGAAGCTGTAATGGGCTGGGTAAAGGTGAACAAACTAAAGTTCAAACAGGAATGCTGTCGAAAGCTGTTTCAATAGAACAGCGACAATAAACAACACCCTGTTCTGGACTGGGTTGTACTCTCCCTTAAAGAGTGGTTAGATTGGGGTCTTACATTAGATACTCAGGTCAGGGTGCACAAGGTAATGGTGTACCAGTTGCAGCCTTCCCCACCCCCTGTACAGAAATAGGACAGAATTTAAGGGCAGAGATCCAGAGCCCCACTCAGCAGAATGTGTGAGAGGGCCTGAAAATGCAGCAGGTTTGACTCACCACATTTTGAAGTAAGCAAAGGAATGCACATTAACATCATAAGACCACAAGCATAGCCCTGCCGGATCAGTCCATCCTGCTCTCACAAGGGACAACCAGGTGTCCATGGGAAGCCTCCAAGGACCTTAGTGTAGCAGGATTCTCCCTTCCTGCAATTTCTAGCAACTTGTCTATCCAGCAGCATCTAAAGAGGGATGCTCTCATTCAAATAAGACTCAGGATACAGCAGGGGCCAGAGTTTTGATAGGTCTATGCCATTTTGATATTGTCTCACAAGTTCGAAGAGATCTGCACTGGTTAACACCTGGTTTGAGAGCAGTACATGTGAAAAGGATCTAGGAGTCTTGGTAGACCACAAACTTGACATGAGTCAACAGTGTGATGCAGCAGCTAAAAAAGCCAATACAATTCTGGGCTGCATCAATAGGAGTATAGCATCTAGATCAAGGGAAGTAATAGTACCACTGTATTCCGCTCTGGTCAGACCTCACCTGGAATACTGTGTCCAGTTCTGGGCACCACAGTTCAAGAAGGATACTGACAAGCTGGAACGTGTCCAGAGGAGGGCAACCAAAATGGTCAAAGGCCTGGAAATGATGCCTTATGAGGAACGGCTTAGGGAGCTGGGTATGTTTAGCCTGGATAAGAGAAGGTTACGGGGTGATATGATAGCCATGTTCAAATATATAAAAGGATGTCATATAGAGGAAGGAGAAAAGTTGTTTTCTGCTGCTCCTGAGAAGAGGACACGGAGCAATGGATTCAAACTACAAGAAAGAAGATTCCACCTAAACATTAGAAAGAACTTCCTGACAGTAAGAGCTGTTCGACAGTGGAATTTGCTGCCAAGGAGTGTGGTGGAGTCTCCTTCTTTGGAGGTCTTTAAGCAGAGGCTTGACAGCCACCTGTCAGGAATGCTTTGATGGTGTTTCCTGCTTGGCAGGGGGTTGGACTGGATGGCCCTTGTGGTCTCTTCCAACTCTATGATTCTATGATTCTATGATAACAGTTCATTTCATGCAAACGAAACCTGCTACAGTTCCCACTTCTACTACACAACCATTACAAGTTCAGGAGCCCTGTCCTCTCTTTCACCTAGCCACCTTAGCTCCAGATCTAGCAAAGAATTCATTCTTAAATCCAAGTTAGTCCATTAAAGCTGCACCCCTAATCACAACTACTAGAGGGTAAGTCCCATTGAATGCAGTGGGGCTTACTTCTGAGGACAAATGCTTAGTTATGCCATAAAGCTGACTCACAGGATGTAATGGCAGTGTGCTCATTTATGCTCATTTATGCTTAGCCCACACCTGTAGAAGGAGGAAGATAAAAGAAGAAACTTAACTTGCATCATTGTGACTAGAAGTCAAGAACCTCATAAAAAACAGGATACAGTATTGCTAAAATTGAGCAATTGAAAACTTACGAAAGCCACTCTAGGTATTCTGTGTCTTTTTTACAAAAAAGAAAGGCTGACATTGAACCAGTGTAGCTATTATGTGTATAGGTGTTTTTCATTCAGGCTTTGGGTTGGAGAAAACACCACCTGATATATTAATCACTACTAAAGGCAGGTAGACTCTGGAAAGAAAAAGAATAGGAAGCAACTTTTATTTAAAAAGATAGGGAAGAGAACACATTGCAGGAAGCTAGAGAGTGTCTTGCCACAGAAGTGGGTCATGATGAACTAGACTGGAAGAAGCCAAAGGGAGAGGTTTGTGATTCTCCATGGTTTCAGATGCCTAGACAGAACCCAAGTGCTTCATCAAATGAAATTTAAATTATTGTGCTGCTGTTTTCCAGCAGACTTGTCTCCTCTAAAGCCACTTTTTTTTCAACTGTAGAATTCATCATCCCAAGAAGTACTGATGGCTTAAACAATGGATTTTAGGAAAATTCATGGACGAGAAATATATCTTTGGCCATGTTAGCCAAATATGGAGGGCCCCAGGTTGGGGAAGGCAGCTGCTTTAGACTTAACCCTTTCAACCTTGGTTTTTGCTCTTTTTCTACTTGCATCATTTCTGTGAATAGTACACAGTGTCCCCTTTCTAAGCCTTCTATGTGGTTTTGTTCTGATTTCACATTGGTTCTTCTTTTTGACCAGCCAAAATGACAACATTCCATTGCCTCACAGAAGGTAAATTGCAAACTCTTAAGTTCCCAGAGAAAAGGATCATTCTAAGTACAAGCACAGTAGACGGCAGAAACAAAACTGGGCTTTTAGTGAGGGGAAGATACAGGGTAAAACCAAACATTTAACAGGCATAATTACTCATATGCTTTGGTATTTTCCATTTTTGTCACAGCTTCCTCTTTCATGCACTTTTATAAATCTGCTTCCCTCTCCAGAATGAAGCAACAAATTATGTGACAGCAGTGATAAAGCTGTGTCCTTGACATTGTGAGGCAATGCCATGTTTGCATTCTTACCAGGAAATGTGCTCTTCAACTTGGTGAGACATGCATTCAAGTAACAGCACTTAGGGCTGAGCTATAGATTTGTACCTGCTTTGTTATAGAAGGATCGTGTTCAGTCTGTTTCACTTTCTGAAATATACTCGGAGTCGAGTGTGGATTTCATGCTCTTTATTCAGCTCATAGTAGCGAAGAATGAGAGTTCCCCCAGAATGTCTGCTTTATATACATTATTTACACAATGGGCCCCATGTGATTGGCTAATTCCAGGATACTCCTATAAGCCAATCAGGTTGCGGATTCACTTCCACCTGGAGCTGGATTGGGTGGCTCCTGCAGACCAATCAACTGCTGCATTCTGGATCCTATTGTTCTAGGACCAATCCGACTGCTGCATTCTGAATCCCATTGTTCTAGGACCAATCAGACTGCTGCATTCTGAATCCTATTGTTCTAGGACCAATCAGACTGCTGCCTTTTCAATCCTATTCAACTCAGTACATAACACTTTTCTTCTGCAGTGCAGTGTACACAGCATCTTATTAGTCCAACTCCCACCACCATCCCTTTTCATCTCCTCCAGCATCCTGTTCTCACAGAGGTCAACCTGATGCCTTTGAGAAACTCCAAGCACAAAGGCAGTTACCCCTCCAGAGGTTTCCAGACACTGCTGTTCAGAAGCATTACTGCCTCTGACCTTGCTTTCATAGGTCTCACTTCCTTTCTGCAGTCAGTGTAAACAGAACCTTATTTGTTCAGCTCCCACCATTGCCCCGTTCAAGCAAGTTTCGCAAGCTTTGTAAGCAATAGAAATGAGACTGTAAGACCACATTACAAGAGGCCAAAGAGAGGTGAACATGCAACCCGCAAGCAACAACGCCTCTTTCAAAGGGCCTTCAGCTCTCTGGGGGACTATGGTTATGCACACATCACCATTTACTGTGGCTCTAGTGTGCTCCCGCTGCTCATGTTTGAAGCTGTATACACATGATGTTAGCCACAATTCATATGGATCCTGTAGGTTCTTGAGAAATACCGCTGTTTGATGCATGTTCCCTCAAATCAGCTTCTATCTGATTTGAAATTGTAAGCCATATTCACTTTGCAGTTAAGCAGAGGTGTGTACATTTAAGAAAGCCATTGCACATGTGCAGATAGTGAATGTGCAGACAACAGCTTCATGAATAAGAGTTTGGGGAGTTGCAGGCTTGGGAAAACCAAGCAGGTAACGCACATTGGGTGGAGACATCCATGCCCCCTTTCTGGAGTGGACAGGGACAGCATGCACCTCTTCCATTTCAACCTAGCTGCAGAAAAGCAGCTTGCCAGCTGTGCTCAAGGGCTCCAGCATGGAACCACACCCTCAGCTGTCCCTGGAACATACAGCTCCCTTATCTTACAAGGTAGAGCAAAAACATGCAAAGAACTGAGAGGAAAATGTGACGTCAGCAGCATCACGTTGAGCTTTTATAGTGGCTATCAACCTATTAACAGTAACGTGACCTTGATGCAACTCTGAGTCATATTGAGCATTATTTATTCTTCTACCACAACTCATGTTTCATAGAATCATAGAACTGTAGAGTTGGAAGCGACCCAGAGGGATCTAGATCAAGACCCTGCCATGCAGGGAACTCAATTAGATCATACATGACAGATGGCCATCCAACCTCTTCTTAAAAACCTCCAAGGAAAGGGAGCCCACCCCCTCTCATGGGAGTCTGTTCTGCTGTTGAACAGCTCTTACTGTCAGAAAGTTCTTCCTGATGTTTAGTCTGAATCTCTGTTCTTATAACTTCATGTCCTAGCCTCCAGAGGTGGCCAGCTGCAGGGACAGTGATGGTGTTGGACCCTATGGCAGTGGCAGTCAGCTCAGCTGTTGCCTTAGTATACTGCATGCTGGCACCAGGCCTGAGATGGACCTTTGGTCTGAGCCAGTACAGCCCATGATACAACTTTACGATCTCTTCCATGTAGGCGTGTTCTGATAAAAGAACATTTAGTCACAAGGGGAAGTCAAGGTTCTTGAAGGCCCAAACCGATGAAATTCTTTTCTTCCTCAAAGTTCTTAACCATGTGTGGGAGGGAAACTGTCAGTCACATGGGGACCAAGGCCATTACTTGTGCAGCAACCCAGGGGGAAATATCACAGAAGACCTGCCAGAAAATGAAATCAAAGGATGGCTGGGTCTCTGACAGCCATCACTTCCAGACCAACACTGTTTTGGGTGAGATACCTTTAATGAATAATTATTTACCAGCAAATTCAGGCTGCACAATTCAAGTTGACTTGCCACTCTTGTGCAAGAAACCTACTTCCCCTGCAAAAATCAGACATTTGCCCAGATAGTTTTTTATTGAATTTTAAATTATAAAGAGAGAACAGGACTTACAGGAAAAAAGAAAGAGGGGAAAAAGCATATACAGCCCTGATTGTTGGGAGAGAGAGGATGTGTGACCCTGTAGATTATCCTCAGTCTCTCAGAGGCTTTTGACGCCCTTGATCATGTCTGGAATAACTTAAGAGGAATGGGGGCTGGAGGAATGTTATTACACTCCTAATGGGAGGGTAGTCATCAGAAAGTTGAAGATTGTTGCTGGGCCCTGTGGCTTTTAAGTTGTTGGGTCCTACAAGGGTCTATTCTATCCCCTATGCCATTCAACATGACCTGTTCATCTGAGCATTTATCCAGATTGGTTTGTCCAAAGCTTATGTGAAAGCTGCATGGTCCCCATTCTTTAGTGAGCCTTCATTCTGATCTGTTTGCGGGGATGTGATACAACCAAGAGCATTCATCTGGATTTGCCTGTGCAGAGGTTGTACATCTTCCTGCCATTCAATTGTTTACCCCACACCTTCTTTTAGCCTGGGAAGTTTATGCCCTGCTGGGCAAATTAAGGGTGAGATAGGAGCACACCACCATACATGGAAGCCAGACTGGGAAGAGATAGCCAGTTCGGCTTTGCCAGAGACCCATCTATTAAAGTGACAGGATCCAAAACCAGCAAAGATACACAGACTATAAATTTCCCATGTTCTTTATGCTATAAATTTCTGTTCTTTATGCTGCAAATCAGGTTAGAAAAACAGCACATACATGACAACTAGTGGAAGTTCCAAGAAAATTACCACCAGATTCCAAAAGGATCTATCATCAATTATTATCATCATCAGTATCAGTATTATAATAAAAACAACCATTACAGAAAAACATAGTGCCCTCTAGACCAGGCATAGGCAAACTCCAGCCCTCCAGATGTTTGGGACTTCAGTTCCCACCATCCCTGACCACTGGTCCTGTTAGCTAGGGATGATGGGAATTGTAGTCCCAAACATCTGGAGGGCTGGAGTTTGCCTATGCCTGCTCTAGACTAAACTTTGCCCACTCCCCCCCATTACTTCTGGCAAGGAGCAATGAAACAGAAGGCAGAAGTTGTGTCTTCTCAAGAGTCTTTTGCAAAGTGCTCCATGACTGCCCCAAACACCTTTTTTGGGGTGGGGGTGGGGTGGGGGTTTGAGCAGCAGAGGAGCCCCACTTGCAATGAAAGACTCCAACACAACCCAGGTTGGGTGGTATCCTCCAGGGAGTGTATGAGGAATGAGAACTGCTTCTCTGGTGGAGATTGTTGGAGCCATGTCCCTGCCATTCCCAGTGGAGAGATGTTCTTCCATATAAAGGTAAAGGGACCCCTGACCATTAGGTCCAGTCGTGACCGACTCTGGGGTTGCAGCGCTCATCTCACATTATTGGCCGAGGGAGCCGGCGTACAGCTTTCAGGTCATGTGGCCAGCATGACAAAGTCACTTCTGGCGAACGGAAAAGCTGTTTACCTTCCCGCTGCAGCGGTACCTATTTATCTACTTGCATTTTGACGTGCTTTTGAATTGCTAGGTTGGCAGGAGCAGGAACGGGAGCTCACCCCGTCGCAGGGATTCGAACTGCCGACCTTCTGATCAGCAAGCCCTAGGCTCTGTGATTTAACCCACAGTGCCACCCGCGTCCCGTTCTTCCATATACTGGCTATTAAACCTGGTGATGGAGGTTTCCCCTTATTTTCTCTGTCCCCCCCCCCCAAGTCATGGGACTTTGCTCTCATGATTAGTCATCTGTTTGCTCTACAAACCACTTTCCCTTAGAGCATGGAAGAGGAACCTGTATTACAACTCCTGTCACCCATGACCATTGCCTGGGGCGAGAGGAAGTGGTGTCCAATAAAATCTATGTTGGTCTCCTTCCTTTAAATAATACCACCCACTACTGGGTATATAATAAGTCTCCTTTCCAAGTTTTAATCTGGCAATCCGAAAGGACACTGCAATAATGGGAATTGACTTCATGAGACGCATCCTCAGTAAACAAATATGCAGAAAGAATTGTTTGCAGTCTGGGTAAATGAAGTCCCCAGGATTCCTTGTAAGCAAAGCAAGCAGCATTGCTTAGATCATTTAGCTGAGTGAAAATATACAAACAACGCAAACCAATATAATATAAGGAGGCTCAAAAGTAGCACAGTGAAGGCCCTTTTGAATAGAAGGCAAAGGTATGAAAAGGCGAGGTGGGGGAAAAGTTTCCTTAACTTTATCATTATATTTTAAGCTCGGAGTGACGCAGGAGAATAAGCTAAAACACGGTGTCTTTTCCACAGCCCATTCAAACTTCAAGAATATACACAACAAATTATGTAAATCTTATAGCCCAATGACAGCCCACTCCATCCTCTTTTCAACTGCTGGGTGGATCTGGTATCCACAGTTTGTGGGAAATGTGTGGAAGTATTCCTATTTAATACTCTCACACTGCCACCTCGTGGTGCCTTTAAGCTATTTCTCATGTTTTACATTCCTTTGGCACTTTAAAGCTCTTATTCAAGGCTACTTACAGTGCAGTCCTACACACGTCTGCTCAGAAGGTAAATCCCCAGTGAGTTAAATGATGCATACTCCCAGGTAAGTGAATGCATAGGACTGCAGCCAAGCTATGTTTTGTAACACAGCCTTGGGCAGTTCCAGACTGTTTGCCATCTTCGAGTGGGATTCAGTCAGATACCAGCAAATTCAGGTCCCACATTTATAGTGAATTGGAAGGCCTTGTGCAACAGACCGACTTCCTTCCAAAAGACTGAGCTTTGCATGGTAATGGAAGTAACGGGGAGGGGGGGATGACTGGAAATTGTGGGGTGACGCTTGCTTCGCTACAACGTCATCTAACTCCCCTCCAAACAAATCAAAGTGGATGTGCATGAAACAGCCCAAACCATCTAATTTCTCTGAAAACAAATTAGGATGAATGTTCAATGAGCAAGTCACCTGGACATTTCCCTTTGCCAACCAGCCTCAGCCGGTCAGCTCAAACACTTTTTTTCTGTACTGCAGGGATACTATAGAAACCGCAGGGCCTCCAGTTACCCAGTCCATATTTCCATAGTGTCCATGGAGGGATGAAAAAAAAATGAATTGTTTAGCCATCTTCAGAGGAGAAGCAGCTACAGTACATACCACGTACACACACTTAGTGGCTGAGCTGGGAGGCTATGCTGGCATAACTCCCCTCATTCTGCATCTTAAACTGGCATAGGAAGAAGAGTTTGGATTTGATATCCCGCTTTATCACTACCCAAAGGAGTCTCAAAGCAGCTAACAATCTCCTTTCCCTTCCTCCCCCACAACAAACACTCTGTGAGGTGAGTGGGGCTGAGAGACTTCAGAGAAGTGTGACTAGCCCACGGTCACCCAGCAGCTGCATGTGGAGGAGCGGGGACGCGAACCCGGTTCACCAGATTACGAGTCTACCACTCTTAACCACTACACCATGCTGGCTCTCTAAAAAGGGGCTGGACTCCAGCTCCTCTCACCCTGACCCTTGGCCATACTGTCTGAGGCTGATGGGAACTGCAGTCCAACAACACCTAGGGGGCCACAGGTTTCCCCATCCCTGAACTAGAGCAGTCATAAGCTATCACAGCTCTATTTGTTCATTTATTGGTTCTCCTCCCCTTTCTCTACCTTTCTGTCCTGCTCTCATCTTCTTTGTGTCTGTTGCTGTGTTGCAGAAGTGCATGCAACTAATTGGCTCTGGAGAAGGACTTTCATCAGCTATCCTAGCAAATGTTCTGTGTCTAAGCACTGCCTTAGGAAAAGGCTAGGGTCACTTGGCTAACTGTTGGCTGGATCTCCTTTTCTTCAGCAAACAGTGGAATTGCGCAAAGGTCAGGTATACACTATGGTAACTGATGATCAAGGAAGAGCTTTTCAGATACTCCAAAACCTGTGCCAAAATTTCAATATAAAGCAGCGACAAAACAATTTCACATTTTCCCGCCCGCTTTGTATGAATCTGGGACCCCATATTAATAAGAACCAAATTTAGGTTGACACTGGGTTTTTGGTCCTGTTTCTTAACACTGCTAGCAGGAACAGGAGATTTCAAAAACTAGGTATGCATAGTTTTGGTAAAGCAGGAAAGTGTAATTTAGTCAAGGCTGTGAAGCACTAGGGGGGGAAAGGGAGGGATTGAGAGGGGAGGGAGGGAATGGAAGGGGACGGAGGGAAAGAAGAATCGTAATAAATTTGTATGTATGTAAGGTTTTTTATTTACATACTTTCTGTATTTCTATTTTGTAAATGTGTAAATATGAAATAAAGATTTTCAAAAATTGAAAACAAACAAAAAAACCCCACTGCTAGCAGAGATCCAAGTGTACAGACACAGACAATACTGCAGTCATGAAGGTAAGCTGCCGCCTGGTGGTCATGCTCAGAAATGCACACCACACTGTTAGATATGGTTACAGCTTTGAACCTTTGGGTTGTTTCTGTGTGTTTATTTGCAAGGACAATTCTCCATCATGTTTTCAGAAGTCATTGTTAAATAAATAAACGCTTTGACTATTTTAAGGCTTTTTTCCTGAATTTTGTTGAAAATGTCAGTCATACTGTTTCTAGCTGCATTTTAATTTTTGAGGTGATGGGACAAGAATTACTTGGCATGCAAACCATGTCTGATATTTTTATACATATTTAAAATCTTATGAGGCCTTTATCTGAGTAGTCTCTTTATCAGCAGTGTGCTATTTAGTCCAGGGCTGGGGGAGAAATTGAGTGTAGTTCACCTTTCTGAAACAAAATAGGAAGTGAAATCCAGCCTTTGAAATTCGTACAGATGTGAATTTTGTAATGCAGTTCTTCAGTCAAGTAATGTGTCCCAAATTGCATGCATATATATTCTAAGAATAAACGCTTGTAAATATTGCTTTAAGGCAGTCTCTGAGGTGCATCTTCTGCTGCTGCATGAAAGGGAAGAGTGCTTAGCTTCCAGGAGCTAGGTCTCTGGTTTCTGCTGTTCCAGGGGTTTGAAAGTCGCCCGGCAGATCAGCCGGGGGTGTATGGGCCAGACGGGAGCATGTCCGTCGTATCTGTTTCCCTGGATTATTACAACATATATATCTCTGTTCTTCAAACTCCCTTTCTGAGGAGGTTCAGGCCCAGGGATCTAGCCTGCATCTTCCACCATGGAAGGAATTTACCCAGCCAGATGGGTGGGGAATAAATAATAAATTATTATTATCACCATCAGTACTTTTTTTCTGGGGGTACGCAGAGGTACGCATACACCTAAACATTTTGTGAATCTAACGGGAGAAGAAACTAAAAAAATAAATAAATTCTTCTCTAGCACAGTGAATTTTTAGTTCCATTGCTACCCCCAATGGCGGCCTCATTTCCTGTCACGGTGTTTCCTGAGTCTCAGATGGAAGTGAGTGTTTAAAGAGAGTACCCCTAAACATTTTTTAAAAAGAAAAAAGCACTGATTGTTATTGTTATATTATTATTATTACTCAGCTTTTCTGCAATCTCCTTATTCTCCTTCAGCAAAACTTTAATGCCCTTGCCATGGCCACTGGAGGAAGAAAATCTGTAAGGTGAAGCCCAGTTAGCCATTAACCATAGCTAACCTCTTTCATAATGAGGGAAGAGATGCCCCCCTAACTTCAGAGGGCCTAATCCAGCCATAAATATCACGTGCAGATAGCCCATGAATGCAAGTGGAAGCTTATTTCAGACTCGCAGCTTTAAAATCAATCATGGCCGTATGCATTTCAAAGGATTTGGCTTGGTATGTTCTGATACATCACCTGTTGCAGGAAACAGACAACTGCCATCAGTGAGCCCATAAATTTTAACTATGTTGTTTAAGTACCTCTTAAATCTGGACAATTAACACCATCACCCACAAGCGTCCCTTCAGACATCTCTCTTTAGCTTTCCCAGTGGATGATGTCTCTGTTAGTTACTGTTAATTGAACTCTAAATCTGAAAGCTTCTTGGGATATAATAATAAACCTCGTTCTTTCGCTTTTTCCTTTTCAGCTAATAGCTGGGGCCAGCGTTTCCCAAACTTCAAAGGGCTCTGTAAGTAAAGACTTTTCATCAGTGGCACTGCAAGTCTTAGTTCTAATCTTTCATGCTTTCTGACGCAAAGACATCAAACGAGTCCAAAGAGAACTGCAATACTCCAAAGCAATGTTGAGCGTGCGCGCCCTCTTTTTCTCTCTGTAAACTGTATATTTAGCAATCATCTACACAATAAAAATGAGAAAATAATTATTTACGTAACTTATAGTTTAATAAACATTGGTCATTGCATCCCCCGCTTTTTTTCTTCTTACAAAAAAATCCCCAAAAACAAAGCATAGGATTGTACAGTTCAAAAGTAATATCCAGAGCTCAAGGGACTGCTGGAAGAAAATGAAAAAGAATTAGAAAGTGTCTTATGTATAAGTCTTCAAAGCAAAGGCGACCAATTTATGTTTCGTTCTTACTTACTGAACTGTAGTTTGCATATTTTATTGTTCCTATCATCTTCCTTGTTACAATCCATCCAAGGAGTTCTCAAAGAACATTAAGTCCTACAAATAAATAAACTGTGAATGATGAGGAAGATACAAAAAGGCAACAATTAATATCAAAAGGCTGACTTGTAGGGTTTCATTAAAGCCTTTTTAAAGCAGTTCTTCTGAGGAAAGACGGTTTTGCATCAGAAGAAATCAGACGGCTTTAAAGTATGAAGATAATTTTATTTCTTGCCTTGTTGGACTAAAGGGTTAGGCTAACAACTGAATCATTAGGCACCTTTACAATTTTTATAACATGCTAGTTAGCTTTTACCTTTAAAGCACTGAATGGTTTGGTACCATCTGCACTCATATGGTCCTCCCTGTACCTTAAGATCTAGTTCAGGGGGCTTGTTTCAGGAGTGGTCAGTGAAAGCAATTGGACAAACCACTGAGCTTCTTGGGCTTGCCGATCAGAAGGTTGGCAGTTCGAATCCCCGCTACGGGGTGAGCTCCCGTTGTTCTGTCCCAGCTCCTGCCAACCTAGCAGTTTGAAAGCACACCAGTGCAAGTAGATAAATAGGTACCACTGTGGCGGGAAGATAAACAACATTTCTGTGCGCTCTGGCTTCTGTCACAGTGTTCTGTTGCACCAGAAGCGGTTTAGTCATGCTGGCCACATGACCCGGAAAGCTATCTGTGGACAAACGCCAGCTCCCTCGGCCTGAAAAGTGAGATGAGCACCACAACCCCATAGTCACCTTTGACTGGACTTAACCATCCAGAGGTCCTTTACCTTTTTTTTAAAGCAACGTTTTAAAAACATGTCTTTTATCTAAAGCTTTCAACGTTTCATGGAGTATACATGAGGGTAGTTAGCTGGCCTATATCTACATTTTATGTAACTTGGTTAGAGATTTATTTATTTACTAATAAATTAAGCCTGTTAACAAAAACAGGCGCTAGAAAGCTCTCTCTCTCTCTCTCTCTCTCTCTCTCTCTCTCTCTCTCTCTCTCTCTCTCTCTCACACACACACACACACACACACACACCTTCCCCCCCACTTCCCAGACCTGCACAAACAGTTCGCCTGTCTCCCTCCCTCCCCCTCCCCCCCACCCATCCCCCCCACCCATCTCCCCCACCTCAGCGGAAAGCTGCGCTCCAAAGGCGGGAAGGCTGCAGGAGCCGCAGCGGCAAGGCAGCAGCAGCCGGCGGCGCTTCGCTTATGGGCGCAGTGGAAAGCTGCGCTCCAAAGACAGCAAGCCAGCCAGAGCCGCCGCCGCTGCGCTTATGGGCGCAGCGGAAAGCTGCGCTCCAGTAACGGGTCGGCGGGAGGCTGCAGGTGGACGGCAGACGGCAGCAGGAGGTCTGGGGGCCGCAGCGCTTCGCGCCGCCGGCCCTGTGCTCAAGCTGCGGGGGTGGGGATCGCCTATTGGTCCGTACGCTCCAATCCGTGTGTGACTGGAATGCACGCGCAGTTGCGAATTCCTGTGACACACGGAAAGTGGTACGTACGGACACAGGCTCTTTATTATATAGGATTAAGCAGTCTATAAATTTTGTCAAATAAATAAATTGGGTGAACTTCAACTACATTTTCAAACACATGCCCCCAAACTGTCTCCAGATCTGTTCTAGAAGGTTGGGGGAGTTACCCCAAAACAGAATCAAGGGGTGTGCAGGGGAAGAAGAGGGGGAGATTGTTTCCGTTGTGCAAGGAGGAATTTTCGCATTGATGCAACTATCTGTTTATCACTATGTTGAATCCAACATCCATTGTTTTATGCTGGTATTGAGATTAATGTGTGGTTTATATTGCTAGTGCTTTTGCTTATCGTTGGATGTGTTTATACCCATCCCTTCCTCCCAAACTGGAGCACATTGATGGTATTGAGGTGGGTGTCCACAAAGGGGAAGCCTTCCTGTACATACCAGAAGACTCCCCCTTTGCAGATGTCCGTGTCAATACATGGAAATGGAAGTTGGGGCAGCATGGTGTGGAACATGGAGACATGGCTAACTGGCATGGTCCCACTGCCACCTCAAGCACTGATTGGGTACTTGTGAGTTCATGTATGGAGGGTTCACATTTAGGGCAAAACTGTAGATATACATGCATGTCAGAACCAACTCCAATTGACTGCAAGTTCTAATCAGAAGTGGCCTTATATATGGGCTGGAGCCACTATGCTAGCTTCTAAATAAATAAAATAAATAAATAAAATAAATAATAAATAAATAAATAAATAAATAAATAATAATAATAATTATTATTATTATTCTAAGCAGGTGGGCTGCGGTTGCTTATCGGAAGGAAGAGCAAAGGCAATGTGGAGGTTGGTGCAGGGCAAATAATGCTCTGCCTCTCTCAGCAAGCTGCTTCTGCCTCATACGATTCTTAGATCAAAGGATACTATGACTACCCAACACTATCCAGAATGATGTAAAGTCTGAATTTAAGAAAATGAAAATCCTTGGCAAATTATATGACATACTAAGAGCAGGTGAGTGTCGCCTTAGGCTTTCAGTAGGTTCTGGGTGTGTGGTGGTGCCACTAGTGGGAACTTCCCAGAGAGCATTGACTCATGACAAGGCCTTTTTGGTGGTGGCTCCCCATTTATGAAATGCCCTCCTTGGTGAGGTGTCTCTGTCTCCATTACTAGCATTTAGGGGGAATTTAAGAGCATTCCTGTTCAACCAGGCTTTGATGGCTAACAGATACTGTCCCCAGCAACCTTGAAATGATTAGCTATGAAAATATTTGACTGGTTTTTAGATGTTTTTAATGCATTTAGTATCTAAATAAATGTGTTGCGTTTTGCTGCTCTGGGCTCCTTTGGGAGGAGCAGTGGGCTATAGGATTAAAATACAGTGGGTGCTTGGGTTGCGAACGTGATCCGTGCGGGAGGCACGTTCACAACCCGCAGCGTTCGCAACCAGCAGCGCCACTTCTGTGCATGCGCTGGTCGCGATTCGGCGTTTCTGCTCCGGTACTTCCAGGTTTGGCGCGAGCGCAACCCGAAAAGCCGTAACCCGCAGCGTTCGCAACCTGAGGTATGACTGTAATTGTTTTTCAATGCAGTTGTGTGCCATACACAGAATTTCCTGTGTGGGTAGAGAATATGATGAATCATAAACAAATGTGGCATGGGGCATAGTGTGTTGGGTTTAGGTGCAGGAAACCCAAATTCAAGTATCTGTTCAGCCCAGTCTTACAGAACTGCTTCTAAAATGTAGGCATGAGCATAAGGAAAGAAGGATTGGACTGAGGTATACTTACTAGGAGGAAACAGGCACCAATCATTACAGCCTTGATTTTTACGTCAAGGTCTACAGGAACCTGAATACCAAAGTTGGCTGTATTGGTAAAGATGTTATTGACAAATCCAGACCAATACTTGGAAATCTTGCCAATAGTTGACATTCCGTTTAGAGATTTTACCTGCAGGAAAGGAAAAGAACATATAAGAACTGAAAGGAATGCATGGAGAACATTCCTCAAATATTTGGAAGCGTGGGTGAATGGGATTAAGTGGTGGCTAACTATGACATTGGGGCTATTTAAGAGCGCAAATGAATTTCAGAAATGAGAAGCTGCGTATAACTGAACATCAGAAAAGGAGAGTTCAGTTAAATGTCTAGTGTCTAATTGCCAGCTGGCTTAAATTCTCCACTTTATCTCCAATGAAACCTTATCAAGTAATGCAAACCACATTTTAATCTGGGCTGAAACTGACATAGCCATTTAACACAATAAATACATTGATTCTAGTTTGTGTGTGTGTGTGTGTGAGAGAGAGAGGGGTGGGAAAGAAAAACGTCCTTCTATCTGCTTTCTTCAAATCAATGCACAAAATTCTTTTTTATTGACAGAGCTGATGGCACTGATCATGCAATGCATTTGTGGTGTGAATACCATGGAACCTTGATGCAGTTGCCACCACTAAACCCCCCACCATACATTTCCTCCTGCAAGAGCCACTTGTAGAAGCAGTAGAAAACAAGGCATATAAGGGAGTGAAGCACAAGCCAATAATTTAAGTGACATTCAAAGGCTGCAAACTGCAGTCAGCTTAGTTTAAATATTTTGAAAATGTGAACATTTTTTAAAAAAAAAAAAACAAAACCTCATAGATAGCTTTAAAGCAGATTTTAAATGTGTTTTTGTTCTGCTTGGCACTTGATTGATAGCTTTCATGATTTTAATTGCTGCTGCTTTAGTGCTTAATTTACTGGGTGTTTTTTTTAATGCTTTTTTGAAATATATGTCTTAAGGCATGTTCAGAGTTCAGTGAGGCTTCCTCCCAGGCACAGGACTGATGTTTTACTGACTTTTGTTAGCTGCTTTTATATTCCTAAAAGGTGGACTAGAAAATCATTAAATAAATAAATTACATTATTTTGACGTGGATATTTTTTCCTCCCTCTGAAAATGTAGCACACAAGATGAATAAATGGGTTTAGTGAGGGCTGTCATTTTAATTCATTCCACCTCTCCCCATATTTTGCAAACTGAAAACACACACACACACACACACACACACAAATCACAATGCTATCAAAAGTACCTCAAAGTCAACATCTCCGAAACAACCGCATGTTGCACAAGGGCCAATTATCTTCAACACATCTTCATTGCTTTCATTCCTGATAGTGAACTTGGGCAGAAGAGGGTCCCATTTCTGCACCACGTAGCCAACTGTAGTCCCAGGAGGAGACTGAACTTCTAACTATTGGACAGTGAAAATAAAAAAGTTAATCTAACCAGTGGCTTTTGAAGATAATTGCTGAAGGTTTTAATAAAATGACATCTGATGGGTTAGCGGAAGGGCAACCAATATGGTGCCCTATAGATGTTGTTGGACTTCAACTCCCATAAGCCTCTGCCGGCATGGCCAATACTCAGGGATTGTGGGAGCTTAGTCCAACCATATCTGGCTGTTCCGGGGATGGCTACCTCTGGGTTAGCTCTCCCAGCCCCCTGCTCTGGTCCCAATGCAAATCACCCCTCCCCATGCCCATAATTAAAGGAAGGAATAAATATTGGTGTGCTTCCTAGCTATGCAATTGAAGCTATGCCTAGTTTGGACCTGAATCCAGTCACCAACACCAAAGGAACCCGGAAACTGCAAGTGAGGATGCCCCTTCTCAGTCTGAAAGACCATGGAGGAAGAAAAAAGCACACTCAGTAAAAGCACAATCTCATGCACCCATTCCCTGTGCATGATCCCACTTCCGCAGGATTCCTTTAAAGAAGGGCAAATGCAATATCAAGGGAATGAATGGGATGCTTATTCTGAAGCACGCTCTGTCTTTCAGATGAATGGACACTCAGGTGCAGTTCTAAACCGTCGCCATCAGAATGCGCATACAGGTGTAAAGGAAACGAGCGAACTGATAAAATGGATTGCTACTAGGATTAACTAACCTCTTGCAGGTAACATGGAAAACAGCAGCTATTACACCTTAAAGGTCTGTTCACTGTGATCACCTCTTGACCCGTGTTGTCTGTAATCCTTATGGTAAAAGACCTCAGTGGCGAGCAGAAGTTACGATCAAAGCAACCATTTTCCTCCACTGCAAAGTAAACTCTTTGTCCCAGGTGGTTTTTAATCTCATACTTGCTGCAGGTCTCAGTCCCAAGTATAACTAAATAAAGCCAAACAGGTAGAAGAAGAAGAAGAGAAGAGTTTGGATTTGATATCCCGCTTTATCACTACCCAAAGGAGTCTCAAAGCGGCTACCATTCTCCTTTCCCTTCCTCCCCCACAACAAACACTCTGTGAGGTGAGTGGGGCTGAAAGACTTCAGAGAAGTGTGACTAGCCTAAGGTCACCCAGCAGCTGCATGTAGAGGAGCGGAGAAGCGAACCTGGTTCACCAGATTACAAGTCTACCGCTCTTAACCACTACACCACACTGGCTACACCACACTGGTAGAAATGCATTTAGCCTAAAAAGAGATATTTTTGATGACTGTTTTGATTCAGCAGCGTTACATTTGAATTTGATCCAAGGCTAATTCCTTCCAGATTAGATTTTTATTTTTATTTTATTTTTTTAAAAAAACAGAAAATATGTTTTATAAGGTGTGTTGTTTTGAATGTCTTCAAAAATATTGGTACATGCGATTTTTATAGAGGTGGAAATAGACATTGCATCTTGGTGCAAAAATGAGGGACCAGGTGGATGGGTCAACACAAGCAAAAGTGATATGGGTTAGAAGTAAATGGATCTGGCATCTCTAACAATGGCTGAGCTGGAATGTGCAGTACCTTGGAGAAGCTCCACTTGCTGGTGAATAATGATCTGGTCCAACTGTTCAGAAATGAAAATAAATAAGGAAACGTGAGAATTGTGGAACATTGAAAATATCTGGAGATTTTCATACTGAACAGCATCAAACACTAATAAATAATAGTGTGTTGCATAAAATACTAGATGCAGTATAGTATAGTATCTATTTGTATCTGGCATTTATACAGCACCCAATTAAACTACAGTATGTCCTCTGGGCTGTTAATACCTTCATGCATTTAATTTTAAAAAACCCAACAAAATTCAGAGTCCATGATGCCTATATTCTGCCTCTTCTGTCAAAGGCAGTTTACCTCTGGATGCCAGTTGCTGGGAATTGCAGGTGGGCAGAATGCTCTTCCACTTATGCATATTTTCCAAGTCCCCTGGGCAGGGGCGTAGCAAGGTGGGGGCGGTGTGCTCCCGGTGCCATGTCTCCGGGGGTGACAAGGCATGTGGTTTGCTGGCGGCGCCACTCCAGCACCGTATGGACGGTGCTGGGATCCTCTGCTTGCGGTTGCAGCCACGTGTAGAGGATCCTCTGTTTGCGGCTGCAGTCACAAGCAGAGGATCTTGGCACTGTCCGTATGGTGCTGGTGCGGCGGCGGCAACCCGCTACGTAGCACACATGTGCGACGCTGCGCATGCGTGCTATGTAGCAATGCCCCGCCCCCAGGTGCACGTCATGTTTGCCGCTCCAGGTGCCCAAGCGGCTTCCTACACCTCTGCCTCTGGGGGAAAAAATGAGACACCCTGGGATCTCAGTGGCTATCTTGGGTGCTACAATCTCATGCGCTCTTGCGCGACACTCTCACCCTTAAAAAAGCGCTTTGGCGGAACCACGATCTTGTGTGGTGCCCAAAACACAAATGTGCATTTGTGGGTGCTGTGCAAGATCTTGCCCCCCCCAAGCAGTTTTTCGGGGCAGGAGTGAGGCGCAGGGCTACATGACTCACTCCGGAGCGCATCCCAGAAGACGCAAGACCTGGTTTCGCATTGGAAAAAGTTGGAACGTATGCTTTTGTCCTGCTTGTGGGCTTTCCACAGGAATCTGGCTGGTCATTGCGAGAGTAGGGTGTTGGATTAGATGGGCCACTGGTCTGATCCAGCAAGCTGTTCTTTAAAAAAGTGCTTTGAAAATTTTCATTCCTTGTCTAATTAAAATATACTTTTGCCTCTCGCCCCGCCCACCATTGGCACTTGACTCCAGTAATGTTGCCCAAAAGGGAATGTGGCCTTCAGGCTGAAGCAATGAGCATGCTCCCCACTCCTGCCTTAAGACCTGAAATTATTCCTCATTACAGTCTGAGGAGCACGGAACTGAATTCTATCCCATTCTAACCACATATGGGACATATGAGCATTGAAAGAAACACCACAGAAATAAGGAATTTGATGTATGTCCACATCAGAACCACATCAGAATCAAACACATGGTTACAAAGAATAGCAATTCCTTTTCCAGTAATGCCCTTGGCACAAGCACTTTTGACAAGATGCACGTTTGTGCCTCTTCTTGTCTCTAGGTTCACCCCCTGTTTCGTGATACAGAAAAGGCAGGAGAAAAATTGGGGCAACCTCCAATTGCAATTCTAAAAACTTGCTCTCTGAAGCAGCTCTTGCCCTTGTTGTCGAACAGGCTTTCTATTAACAATTTTCATGGAGTATTTGGAAGTGTTTGATCACATATGATATTTCCAGGCAAGAAGCCTCTGATCTAAGTACAGTGATGGTGTGACAGGAGTTCTAAGGCTCCGTAATTTAGATTTGATTTCACCAGAGTTAGGGTCCAGCTAGAAATCAAAAGTTTTGCTTTTCAGAAAACCTCAAAGCTGACTTCTTTCATTCTACAAATCTGAGCCTGCAGCAGAATATCAGATGGAATAAGTGGGTCCTTTGCAAGACTAGCTAGACAACAGCAAAATACCTAAGAAAGATGGTTTCCTAAATGTTTGCTCAACTCAAAACATCAAGCAAAAAGACACAAATGTAGGTAGCGGTGTTGGTTCATTAAGGGAGGGGCAAAACCCAAAATCTACAGGATAGCAATATCTTTATTAGATCAACCAAGAGCTTTCAATTTATTCAGAGTTCTTCATCAGACTAGCTGTTCAGCAAAATTGGGGACAGAGAAAAAGTAGGGCACAATCCATACCTCAAAAGTCTGCAGGTGGATTGCAGAAGGCTTGCAGACAAGTTTCAAGAGCAATTCGGTTCTTGGGGTGTTTGTGAGGCGGGGAGAGGGATAGGGAATCTGTGCCCCTCCAGACATTGATGGACATTTCCCATCAGTTCTTATTTCCCATCATACCAGACCACTGGCTGTGCTGGCATCAGCAGATGGGAATCTGGAGAGCCACAGTTCCTCTGTCCCTGGTTTGGCAACTCATATGTTTCTAGAAAAAGTCGTATTTCAGAAAAGAAATAAAACAAAAATTTTGCATGCATCTGCGCAACCTACCTACGACACTTCATCATACCAAGAAATGAGAGCGAGTGTTTAGTTACCTACTGTAGAGGAAAGGTCAAGTAGAGGATGGAATTGTCCAATAGCAAAAACACCACTCCATCCCCAGTGGAGGAAGCAACACCGGCCAACACAGTGTTCATGCTGTGTTGATGTGTGGCATCCCTGAGGCACTTGCAAAGGTAATTCATAACTACCCCAAAGTGGGGGGGGGGGAAATGCACCATCTGGAATTGCTATGCTTCTGAGGAGATGTTTTGAGCAGATCTGGAGTGAAATGTGGAGTAAATTCAAGGGAAGATAGATCATCTCAGGGAATCCCAAAGTGAAAATTATTATAATCTGTTGCTCCATTTTACGGAAGCACAGAAAGATACAGGCACAACAGGTCATTTTGGCAAGGTGGAAGTAAATCTAAAAGGGGGCCCTTCAAACACATCTAATATATAATCTTAAAGTTAGTTGGAAGTGGAACAGGACCTGGCTGAGGTATTCCAGACCTGGAGGCAGACCGGCAGGAGGCTGGGCTTGTTTCCAGACAACGGTACTTTCTGAAGTCTTTGTTTGAGCTGGAGGCTCCGGAGAACCGGGAAGAGGATCTTGCATTGGTTTCTGAATTAGGCCTGAAATAGCTGCATGAAAACATTATATATATTTTTTAATGAAAATAGGTTCTAGTTTGGTCAATAACAACAGCCTGATTCAGACATCCCACCTCCATCATGTGAGACTCACATCCACTGGTCACACACCCTCTGTGACATCTTCAAGCCCTTCTGTTTAGTTCACCTCACACTACATTGTAGCTTTGTTGTTGAAAAGTCTGAAGCAGGGAGCATGGTCAATAGTGCAGGCTGGTCCATTTGGGCAAATGGGTAAATGCTCCGCAAAGCTCAGCCAACCCCTCAACTGCCTGCCTTCTTACTTACATGCACTCCAGGATGTACTACCAGCAGTCAACTTCCTTCTCCTTAGTCTCACTGTTGCCCTCGTTGAACTTTGCAAGGAAGAGGATGGGGACAAAACCAAAAATTATTTGACTCTGCCTGTCATTTGCTCTTGCTCCATCTGCCTTTGGCCTCTCTGCCTTTTGTCCTACTAGTCAAAGACAGGCAAAGAATCCTGGGAATCCCAGTGTTCCCTGGGAAAAGGCATTGCATACCCTCTAACATTTCTCTGATGAAAATAGGGATGACCTATTCCAGTGATGGCGAACCTTGACACTCCAGATGTTTGGGGACTACAACTCCCATCATCCCTAGCTAACAGGACCAGTGGTCAGGGATGATGGGAGTTGTAGTCCCAAAACATCTGGAGTGCCAAGGTTCGCCATCACTGACCTATTCCATCATCATCATAATTCTATTTATATTCCACCCATCTGACTGGGTTGCCCCACCCACTCTGGGCAGCTTCCAACATATATAAAAACATAACAAAGCATTAAACATTTTAAAAAACCACGTAACCACGTAACACCGGTCCTGAGAGATCTACATTGGCTCCCAGTATGTTTCCAAGCACAATTCAAAGTGTTGGTGCTGACCTTTAAAGCCCTAAACGGCCTCGGTCCTGTATACCTGAAGGAGCGTCTCCACCCCCATCGTTCAGCCCGGACACTGAGATCCAGTGCCGAGGGCCTTCTGGCAGTTCCCTCGCTGCGAGAAGCAAAGCTACAGGGAACCAGGCAGAGGACCTTCTCGGTAGTGGCGCCCGCCCTGTGGAACGCCCTCCCATCAGAGGTCAAAGCAATAGACAACTACATGACCTTTAGAAAATACTTGAAGGCAGTCCTGTTTAGGGAAGTTTTTAATCTGTGATATTTTAATATATTTTGATATTTGTTGGAAGCCGCCCAGAGTGGCTGGGGAGACCCGGCCAGATGGGTGGGGTACAAATAATAAATTATTATTAATTATTATAAAAAATTCCCTATACAGGGCTGGAAAGGGGGGTGCAGTGGGTGCAGATGCCCAGGGTGTAATCACTGAGGGGGGTGACAAAATGCCAAAAATATGTGTTTTTGAAAAAAAATAACTACCACACCCACCGCACGCAGCTTCCTATGCCAATGTGGGAGCACTCTCCCCTCGAGTGATTTTCAGAAACCAGAAGCATTGCTGCCTCCAACTTTGCAGGCAGAGCACAGCCTTTATGGCTAGTAGCCCTCTCCTCCATGAATCTGCCTAATCCAGAGGTGTAGCTAAGTGAGGCGGGGGGCACCGGGCACCACACCGTGGGGCCTGTAGCGTGCCTGAGCCACGCGTCTCTCCTAAAGGGAAGGCGGCAGGCAGACTGCCTACAAGTTCCGCACTGCTTTTTCGAGCAACGCGGGGCTTGCGTCTGCCCACCGCTTCAGCTGCCCTACAGCTGAGGGGAAGACTGCAGAGAGTCTCCATGCAGCGCACCCTGCCTTGGCTCGCCCCGCCCCCATGGGCAGCTCACTCCACCCCTGGCTGCAGGGCATGCACACTGCCCTGGGCACCCAAGCATCTAGCTACACCGCTGCCTTCAATGGCTCGAGGGTCAGACAACTCCCTACCCTCCAACATTTCTCCCATGAAAATAGGGATGTCTTAAGGAAAAGTGGGACATTCTGGGGTCAAATCAGAATCATGGATAGCTTCTATAAATCTGGGACTGCCCATGGAAAATAGGGACACTTGGTGGATCTGGCGTTGACTGTTAAACCACTATGAGGATTGTAGCTCTTTAAGAGAAATAGGTGTTTCCTAACAACTCTCAGCACCCTAAACAAGCTACAGTTCCCAGAATTCTTTGGGGGGGGAGCCATGATGTTCCTAGAATTCTTTGGGGGGAGCCATCAAAGTGGTATGATGCTGCTTTAATTGTATAGTGCAGATGGGGACTAATACAACCTGCATACCCTGTAAAGGATATTTATCTTTGCCAGTCCTGCTTCATTCTGTTTTCACGGCTTGACCAACTCTCCTCTATCTCCTTTCATGTCAGAGGAAGCTTTATCTCTGCCTTCTCTGATCATGCTCAGCTCGCTTTTTAGAGATGGAAGGTAGCCCATCTGAAGAAACCTTGTGTGACAATGATGTGTCTTTTACAATTTGGACATAAACCACCAAGTTACAGTTTTCGGCTGTTGTGGGTTTAGAAGAGGCCCCTTTGCATTATTTTCCATTGTGAGCATGCCTGTTTCATCGTGTAATTGTATTTTGATCTTAATTTATCATTGCAGCCACAGCTTTCCTTCAAAAGCTCGAGACCCCAGGAAGAAGGAGGAATCCCTTTGAATTTCTATCTGGCTTTTAAAAAATGCATAACCGGGCCATAAATATTTCATATGCTCTCCTGCATCATTTTACCTCACAGAATCCTGTCGTTGGCCAAACTTGTGTTTCCTGAAATGCCGTGAAGTTTTATTGGCCAAGTACAGGTGTCATTTTTAAAGAAGGAGCTGGTGGGGGAAAGTGAAGTCTGCCCTGTCACTCAGACTTAAGCTAGAGAAAATCAAGCAGGAGGTGCTCTAAATATTCATGGAAATCTAAGGCAATTTGAGGAGTGGTATACATTACTTTGTGCATCTGCAAAGGTGGTACATGAAGAGATCCCTATTCTAGTAGTTTTCCACACACTTAAAATATACCGTGCTGTAGATAACGCATATAAATTGCAATATTTTAAACCACTGGCTGCTGATTAGATGTAGATTTATGCTTTATGTTCCTTTTCTTTTGGCATACTTTGCTCCAAATTATTTTGCTAACTCCATTAAACACCATTCTACTCCTTATCATTTAAACAGAACATTACATTTTGCACAGTGTTTTCCTCTTGTCTTCACTATAACAATGCATTTTTCCCCATTTTACAGATGGGACAACTGACTTTTTCTACTGCATCAGAAAGTACCTACATTCACACACCCCAAGATTACAACCGATTTAATTGCATACATATGGCAAGAAGTGCCATAAAAATTACCCAGAAATTAAAACTATCTATATTAAAATAGCATTTCATGTATAATTTTTTTGGCGTGTGATCTTGTTAGTACTTCCAGAGAACCCTCGTGCCAAATTCTTAACACCTGTGCTATTTGAAGAGACGGGCTGGTGGATGTGAGAGAAGAATTTGACTTCAGTTTTAAGTATAACATTTCATTTTTATTCTTTTTAAAGGGAAATGGTTTGAAAGGATTTCCAGTCGCTGGCAATTTTCACCTTTAATGAGGAGTTAGCTGTCTCAAACTAAAGAGAAGACATGGCACGAACTACCCCCTTCAGTCTGATTGCACTCAATTGTCCTTCAGACGCTTGTTAGTGGGGATTTTGTCAACCATGTTCCAAATGATCAGCACTTGCTGACGCAATAATTCTCCAGTGAAGTGTGCTTGAAGGATGTGAAACTTTGAATGGAAGCATGACCTTTCCATGTTTCCTATTGTTTAATAAATAGCATGTATGCAAAAGCAGACAGGTGCCGGTGTAAGGATACAACCAACATCGCACATCCGTGAAGAAATGCACGCTGAAGTTTATATATTATACCTGACATTCTATTTTATTCTGCCTCTGTTGCAGCGTAGTCAGAGCAGAAATTACCACTCCTTGGAGTTGTCACTTTCCCATTTAATCAGATGGCTGATTGCTATATACCATTAGGGGTGGGTTTCTTTTTTATTTCCACCCCCCCTTTTTTTTTAGTAAACATCCCTTTATGGGTTATATATAATCACTTACCTTGAGAGGCCATGAAGCTGCCTGATTCACTTCTTCAAAGGAAGCCAGGTTAAAAGAAAAGGCTTTTCTTGTTGCAGCAAGGGAGGGGGGGAAAGCACAGCATGCACAAACTTCAGAAGGTGTCTGTCTACTTCATGTCAGGTTACAAAAGAACGGCAAAGAAACACATTGCCTTTCTCGTATTTCTGATCACTGCATTTTATGGGTATGGACAACAGGGGGAGACGATGCTTGCAATCAAGGTACACGTACACACACACACACACACACACACACAGGAGCAAGAAAAATAAACAGAGCACATAAAGAAATTAAATTGGCCGATTCTGTGCTTGTATTCGCCTGGAATTCAAACCAACCTTTTTGATTCTATGCGTTGTTTGTTTTTAGATCTCAGTAGTCTACCTCCAGAAGGAGCATCAGCAAAAGAGGAGGAGGAGGAGGAGTTTGGATTTGATATCCCGCTTTATCACTACCCGAAGGAGTCTCAAAGCGGCTAACAGTCTCCTTTCCCTTCCTCCCCCACAACAAACACTCTGTGAGGTGAGTGGGGCTGAGAGACTTCAGAGAAGTGTGACTAGCCCAAGGTCACCCAGCAGCTGCATGTGGAGGAGCAGGGAATCGAACCCAGTTCACCAGATTACGAGTCCACTGCTCTTAACCACTACACCACACTGGCATGGTTGCACAATGTTTTCAATAGTACAGAAGCATGTGGCACATATGTGCAAGATGGGAGGTTTCATCCTCCTGTCATCCTTTACGGAATGAAATTGTTTCCCAAGGTAAAATGCCCTGCACACTGGAATTCAAGAAACTGCTATGGAAATGGGATTTAGGTATGGAGATCTGGCTTCACAATAGAGACCAAATCAGAAAGCTAATGGTAGCTCTAAAAGCACTGGGAGAGAGTAACCTTGAGTTGTGCCAGCTCGTATTTCTAACTCAAGTGACCAAGTTGCCATGGAGATTGTGTCGTATCTGTGTGTGAATCACACAGGCATGATTCACAACTGTTAAGTGACCACAAAAAGGGCAATGCAGGAAAAGGCTGTCATGTAATACCTGGCAGACTGAAAGCCACAGTAATTATCATTCATAGTTATCTATCCTCATATCTCTTTGTACCTTTAGCTCCTTCTCAGGGTCATTATATCTAAACTGAAGTCCCATTGCAGATGATATGGCAAGCTCATATAGCTCTCCCCTCTTCCCATTTATTCATAAAATAGTATGGAATTCATCTTTCTCCCATTTGCATTCAAAAGTCCAGTGCGGAATTTATTTAACCTACTGAACTCATTGGCACAAGATGCCCGCTAGCTTAGGGTGACAGGATGACACATTCCTTTTCTTATTATTCACCATTCTAAGAAACAAACAAATAAACAAAATCAGTGCAGTTTCAAAATGGCACTCAGTTGTTTCCCAATATAGATGAAAACTTGTTCCTTGATCTCAGGAAGTACTGTGCAAAATATGGTTACGATATCTTCAGAGGTGTCCAAATGCACAGCAGACAGACAAAAAGCTTTCCAAAATATTCAGCATTTCTGAATGGCCTCCATTCTAGACAGTACTCTAGACAGTAGCAACTTGTGGGTTGGTATGGGCAGGACCGTGTTGCTGACCCACGTCAAGTCATGCCAAGATGGTTCCATATCATTTAATTGAAACCTTAGTAACAGAAGATAAGCTAAAAACAGCCTTTCAGGTGTTGTTGGATTGCAACCACCATCACCCTTGACCATTGGCCATGCTGGCTGAGACGGAGTTGTTCAACTGTGGAACAGACTCCCTTGGAAGGTGGTGAACTCTCTTTCACTTGAGGCTTTTAACATATGGCCATCTGTCAGGGATTCTTTAGTTGTGATTCCTACATTGCAAGAGGCTGGACTAGATGAGCCTTGGGGGTCCCAACTCTACAATTCTATGATTTATTGGAGTAAGAGAGCTAGAATGTATACTGCAGATTAGGAAGGATATCAGCATATCTAAGACGGTGTCATTGTAGTTACACAGCTGAGTTAAGGAAGTTGTATAAAGCAAGAATTCATTTTTTTTTTTAAATGGAATTTATTTATGAAGAAAATTCTCAAATGAGGAAAATGCCCCAGAACTTCACTTCCTGCACAATGCAATGACATCCATGGAATACACTCACAGTGACTTTGATAAAGTGGCCTCATCAAACAAGAAGTTGTATATGAACTTGTACAGGCTTCACAAAAATACCCAGCTCAAAATCCGACCTTAGTTTTATTATTATAATTCAAGGAACATCAGTAAGTTTGGTAAGCTTTGTTGCTAAGGCCTTTCAGCTATCAAACCATTCAGCACTGACACAGAATACTTATATCTACAAGATTTGCAGTTCAAACATGTTTTACTAATGGAGTGATTTGCTCTTGAAGTGTCAATATGATTTGTTATCATTCGTGGCTAATGTTCATTTGATTGTTTGGAAACTTGGTTTCTTTTTTCCAGCAAAAATAAATAAATGTAAAAATGAAAGCCAGCATGGGAATGAGTAATAAGAATTTAGCTTTTGCATATTTTTGCATTATTTTAGAAAGCAAAATTTTAAAAACCAGATGCTCATTCTTTCCTACAAAATGTGCTTATTTTCTTCCTTAATGCTCACATTACCACCATACTAGGCTTGATCCTGAAAAAGCAACAGAGGATGTGGAAGAGTTCTCTGATGTAAAACCATGACGCCCACAAGCCAAGCATGTATTAATATTAATCTAAGTGACAGATTTCTATGCATTTGTGACTGATCACTAGGTTCTACCTCTGTGCTCATGGTTGTATTAATAGGAAAGGATTCCAGGTCCCATCACGGGACTCTGTTAATGATCAAGCATGCTGTTTGTCATGTGAGCAAGAGCACAGGAAGTACAATGGGAAGAACCTCTGCTTTCCATGTAGGTGCAACATCACGGGAGGGATGTTTCAGCTACCCCACCCTTTGCCCTTGGAAGCCTTATAGGAAGCTGCTGCAGGCGAGGAACTGTGAGCAACATTGTTGGAGAGGTGTTTCTAGGATTAAGGTGAAACTGTGAAGCTCCTTTGTAATTTTTGTTATTGGATGATACATGTCGTTTAACTAATCTTGTTATAGTATTGAAATGTGAGCTTTATGCTATTATATTTTGGTTTTGCTGTTATTTGCATAGTGTTTGTTTGAAATGCACCTGTGTTCCTTTGTTATAAGCCACTTTGAACAGAATTTTTTTTTGGTGGGAAAGTGACATACAAATAAAATGAATGAATGAATGAATGAATGAAGTGACCATTGCTCAGTTGGAGAGCATGCAGAAGGTCCCATATTTAATCCCTGGCATCTTCAGGTAGAGCCAGAGATTGTGGGTTCAGCTTTGTGAGTTTCAAGACCCACATTAGGCAAAAGATTCCTGCATTGCAGGAGGTTGGACTAGATGATCCTTGTGGTCCCTTCCAAGTCTACAGTTCTCTGATTCTGTGATTCAGGTAGCAGGTGATGGAAAAGATCTCTGATTGAAGTCCTGGAGAGCTGCTGTCAGTCAGACAAGGGCTGGGTGAACAAATTCTCTGACTAGCTACAAGGCAGTTTACTGGGTATGTTCCCACATAGTTCTGCACAGAATGCACAATTCATTTATGGAATTCACTAGGGGGGGGAACGTTATTATGGCTATGAGATTAATATCATTTTTAAACACAAGAGTAGCCAGCATCACAGAGGATGGAGCAGATAAGTGCTATCTGGCATGGTATTTTAATGGAACGGCTGTCTTCAAAGAAAGACAGGTCTGGAACAAGAAAAGGCTATTGCCATCATGCCTTGCTTGTGGACTTTCCAGAGCAATCTGGATTGGTAGCATTGGAGACAAAATACTTGGCTAAATTTGACTTTGGTGAATCAGATAGGCCTTTGGATTAACCAGACTGGAAATCCTTGGCTGCCCCGTGTAAGAACCTTTTCCTTTTTCCTCAGGTCTTTCTCATGGTCATCAAAGAATGCCACATGGCTTTTAATCTCCCGCTGGTTTCCCTCCTTATAAACAGTAGAAGCACCATGAGATTAATACATAGCACATAGTCCTCCATACTAGAACAATGTGCACAGAATGTTTATCTGCAGAAACAAATTCTGTTCTTAAGGGCAGTTTGGTCAATTTGTACTTGCACACACAAAATAATGTAACTTATTTCTATATACTTTGTAACCCTAGCAGCTAATTGCATTGATTTTGATGAATGACAAGCCAAACATTGCTGGTGTGTGTGTTGCAGTTTATTATTATTATTATTATTATTATTATTAAATCCTTTGATAATTATTAACAATAATAAACATGGGGGGAAACTTTAAATGATAATATTCTGCAAGAAAATATGACTTGGTATAAAATTACAATATTTCTTCTATTAAAAAAAACCCCCTCAAAACCTACTTGAATTTTCTTTTGTGGAAGATAATTATTTTATTGACAATAATGTCAGTTTCCCCAGAATTTACTTTTATAGTCATGCCAAATATTCTCATATTTAGTGAACTAGAACTAGTGGCCAATGATTTGCCATTGTTCATGGAACTGATTACAGACTGATCAGTTATTTTCTTATTTGTTTCCTTCTGAAATCTGTGGGATATAACAGAACCATGCACTTAGTTATTTTATAAATCATGAAGATGAGATGCTGGGGAAAATACCCAAGGCAAAAAGAAATCCAAGAAGCTCTGTGTGATGATGATAACGATGCAGCTTTCAAGGGCAACAGCTACCTCTAGAGAGAGGGCAGGTCAAAAATGACACAAACTTCACAGATGGGAACAATGCCTTAGACCGTAGTGAACATGGCTGATGGGAGGACTTTGCTCCTGGTGCCTGGGATGCAGGGCTTCTGGATGAACCTCTCTGCCACAGGCATGAATGTTGGCAAGAGGAAATGCTTTTGGCCTGGACCATGGATGGGGAACCTCTGGTCCACAGGCTAAACTTGGCCTGCTAGGCTTCCCAAGTTAGCCCACAAGGCCATTTTGTGGAAGCCATACCACTCATCCTCCTAATGGAAGTTCTTTTAAACCACCATTTCTGGTTTGTAAGAATCATAGGGACAGATTCAGCTAACACATGGGGTTAGTGCAAGGACTCTTGCTAGTGCAGTGGTGCTTTGTCTCCTCATGTTCCCCCTGCACCCCCCCCCCACAGTTCTGCTCTGGAGGGTTGGGAGAACTCCAGAATGGCATGCATAGGGAGGAGAAGGGAGGTTGTTCCGTCTGGCAAGCAGAAATGCTTGCATTGGTGGGACAACTGCATTAACCTGACATTTCATCCCACCCATAGTTTGTTGTCATGTCCAAACTTGGCAAACTGTGGTTTGTTCAGACCAGTTAGCAAAGCTTTGCTGTCAGTCCACAATTTGCTTTGCCAATGCCAAAGGAAAAACTGAAAACTGAGAGGCGTATCTGTGTAGAAAATGTATAATCTTGTGCTTGGGAGAGGGCCTCCCCAGTTCTTCCTTCCCCCCAACAACTCTGCTTTAGAGTGCCATCAATTCCTAAGTCACATCAGCAGGAATTGCTCCAATCCCCAGCTTCCACGCAGATCAATCTGCATGCCTAGCAACCAACACCCCACTTACCCTGTTTCACAAGGCCTGATCATGAATGTTTTGGGCATCGAGACGTGAACATCAGTGAGCCCAACCACAATATGGAAACACAACTCTTTGGCTTTCCAGGACATGGGGAAGAAGGAATGCATCCACTAATATTTGAGTCAAGCAAATAAAGATCTAAGATCAGCTCAAGAGGCGTCACCTATCCGTATGCCACATTATTGGCATCTCATTTTAAAGGCATCTCTGCTGCTGAAAATGCAGAGTATGAACTAAATCTAAGAATCAACATGCAAGTTGGAAGCTTCTTTCTTTTATTCCTGGAGAGCTTAAACAACCTCCCCTCCCTCTGCATCTAATCCTCGCCTTTCTGTCAAAAACATCAATGTACCAAAAATGTGACATTTGCTTTTGTGACTCACCTTGAATTTTGGTTTGTCTGATGTGTCTTGCTACAGCTGGTACCCACAGTAACTCCACTGATGTAAGCCTGTTTGCAGAGATACTGCGGTTAGCCCAGTAAGAGCTAAAGATGCGGCACCACTATGCTGACTCTCCTTCAGCTGCATTTCAACTACACACGTCTCTCTCTCACACACTGCTTGTGCAGCAAGTCCTGGGTAGTTCATCACGGGGAGAAAAAGTCTGCCTTGCTCTTCTTTGGCACTGAAATCAGGAGTTTTTGCAAAACATAAAGCAGAAAATCTTTAAAATAACAATTAACAGTTTATTGCAAATTTTCTCAGTAGCTAATTCACTATTTATGTTAGCAATTAACTGAAATGAAGAACTAGGTCATGATGATAATTTAACCATAGATTTCAAATGGCAAGGCAGGGAAAAGAGAGAGCGAGAGCAAATGTTTAAATCCTATATCCTATAGTAATGAGTTTTAGATAAGGGGAACTTTTTGCAAGCTTTGTTTTCATCTTCTGTAATGGCCTGGAAGGGTTGCAAACTGAAAATGGCTTTGTCAGAGCTTCTAGAGTTTCCAGGGCAATTTATCAATTATCCATTTACTTTTATTCCACACAGAATACCCAGCAAATCAGACCTGACGCCAGGGGTTGGAATGACTCAGGCTCTTGCCAATGACTCAAGCCCTGAGTGGAGGTTACCTGAGCTTCTCAGCAATACTTTCCCTGGAGGCTGGGCAGCTGTGAACACAAGAAGGCCAAAGACCCATCTTCTCCAGAATCCTGTTCTTACAGTGGCAAACCAGATGCCTATGGGATGCCTGCAAACAGGATCTGAGTGCAATAACACTTTCCTCACTTGTGATTCCCAGCAACTTGTATTCAGAGAGATGGGACCTCTGATGCTGAAGGTAGGACATAGTCATTGTGGCTAGTAACCATTGATAGACTTTTCCTCCATGTGGTGGTGTGGTTGAAACACACTTTCTTACTTTCCTTTGGGGCCCTAAACTAGTGTCAATCCGGAGCGACTCCATGGGCATTGTGGGAGTATTAAAATGGTGGGTGACATGGGTAGCACTGGTTGTCTAGACGAGTCTTTTTTGCTGCTGCTGTGCATACCTGAGGATGGTAAGGTAAGGGGAGGAGGGGAGCATTCTGATAGGGTCCCTGCCAAACCAGGTGCCCACCTTGTGTCCAATTCTTCCAAAAGTGAAAATGGGCTTTCCGCCTCCATTCAGCTAAACGCCAGCACTATTCTACTGGCACAGCAAAGAATCAATGACCACAAGAAAGCTCTCTGTTGTGTTGTAGCAACTTAAATTCAGAATCTACTAAGTTGCCAATTGAGGACAAACTAGGAGGAAGAAGTGAGCCACAAGTCAGGGATTATGAGCAAGATGACAAACCAGGAAGCAGAATTAAGGAGCAACCTGGCAGCCAGAACCAAAGGATTACCCAAAGGGTGCAGGTGCCTGTCAGATTTCAGGAAGGCCTTATTGCCTCAAGCAAGTCTTAATTGGAAGAGGACACCCACTTGCATTCTGTGCTGTCTAGGGGGAGCCAATGACCAGCCTTGGTGGTCGAGGACATTCCAGGAGCCTAAGAGACCTAGTTGTCATAAGAACATAAGAAAAACCTGCTGGATCAGGACAAGGGTCCATCTAGTCCAGCATCCTTTACTCACAGTGGCCACCCAAATACCTTTGGGAAGCCACTAGTCCTCATATTCTCATATAACCACTGTTTGTTTGTTTTCTAAACTGCACTGGTTGCCAGTTAATTTCCAGGCCCAACTCAAGGCGCTCACATGAGAGCCTTAAACAATTCAGGCCCCAAATATCTGAAATACTGTTTCCTTTTCTGCAGACCCTCTTGGGTGCTGAGATGGGCAGAGAGGCCTCCCCTTGATAGTTCCTCCACCCACAAAGGCTTGGGGTTGGTGGCCCAGGAGAGGGCATTCTCTGTGGCAGCCCCTATGCTGTGGAAATCCCTCTCCACAGCTTCTGGTGAAAGCTGAAGATGCACCTCTTTGCTGTGGCTTTGGATACCTGGAGTGTATGTTATTAGGAACCACCTTGCTTTTTTGTGATTGTAAGTTGTTTTAAGCAGTTTTTAATATTAATATTAATTAATAATTAATATTAATTAATTAATATAATTATTATATTATATTATATTATATTATATTATATTATATTATATTATATTATATTATATTATATTATATTATATTATATTAATAGACGCGGGTGGCACTGTGGTCTAAACCACTGAGCCTAGGGCTTGCTGATCAGAAGGTCAGTGGTTCGAATCCCCGCGACGGGGTGAGCTCTCGTTGTTCAGTCCCAGCTCCTGCCCACCTAGCAGTTTGAAAGCACGTCAAAGTGCAAGTAGATAAATAGGTACCGCTCTGGTGGGAAGGTAAACGGCGTTTCCGTGCGCTGCTCTGGTTCGCCAGAAGCGGCTTAGTCATGCTGGCCACATGACCTGGAAGCTGTCTGCGGAGAAACGCTGGCTCCCTCGGCCTATGGAGTGAGATGAGCATCGCAACCCCAGAGTCATCCGTGACTGGACCTAACCGTCAGGGTACCTTTACCTTTAATATTGTGGCACCATCTGACAGATTCTGGAGAGCTGCTGCTAGTCAAAGTAGACTTTACTGGGCTAGTGGGGAAATAGGCTGGCAAATGGTGGGCAAAAATCCCGACAGCTTTCCATGAGCTGTTTCCATCTCAAGACCTGCCAGAACCATTATATCCAGGGTATTGGTTTTTTTTTAAAGCCGGAACTCATTTCCAGCACCTCTCAGGTGGGCACCATTGCCATTCTTAGAGAACAAGTGAGCCATTCATGGTGAGTTCTGGCACCTCTTTTTCTAGAAAAATAGCATTGACTATATCTATCCAACCAGTATCAATGAGTGGGAAAGCTCCTTAAAACATGGCACTATATGGAGCATGGAGCGGAGGCAACAATGGGACAAAAATCTGCCAAGAGTGGATTATGGTCCCTGAATTATCCAGATTTCTTTTCTTGCAATTCTCCTGACTCATCACATTTGCACAGATTGCGATGGTGTCATTCCACAAATCTATTACAAATGCAAACTAAATAAAAACATTTACTCTCTATCTTTTTTAAAAGAAAGAAAAAGAAAGAAACAACAACCCACAAACATAAAGTATTGGGGAAGATTTAATCACATAATGGTAGCTCTATTAGGACATCAAAATTAATTTCAGTTTCCCTGAGGTATCGTATTTTAATTAAGAAATCCATGCTTTTACTCTATTAATTAGCATACTGAAAGAATAATAAGTTTCAGATGAGTTTAATTGTAATAAAGCATTTCATCTCCTAAAAAATAATAATAAAAGGAAGTAAGGGTCTAAATCCAATTTATTTTCTACATTTAATAGCAATGTTTAGAGACGCTATTCAGTATAGCTGCCGAGTAATCTTTTTTTAAATTCATATAAGTTTTTTTGTGTGCTTAATTCCTTTTGAATATCTTGCTCATGGATGCAGACATTATTCTGTCCCACCCCCAGCAGTCGTTATATCTGCTAGGCATCAAATCAGTTCATTCTTCATATTGTTTTCCTTGCTATTAACATAGATAACCAAAAAGAAGGTTGTTAAAAAAACCTTTTGCACTGATCAACTCAAGTGGCTGTTTCCCATTAACATTCCATTAGAATGAATAGCAGGTTTGGATGAAGCAGATCCATTCCCCGCACAGCATGTTCTCTGTGTCTGATGATACCTGGTAAATTCAGTGGTCAGTAAGCAATTGATAAATTACCGGACAAATCCCAGAACATTAAAAAAAAAATGCACAGAGCAGGCTTGCCCATTAAATACTGTGCAATGCACAAGAGGCAAGCCTATCTCTCTTAATTTATCTTTGAATGCATCCAGTTTTTCTTTCCTCCATGTGTAACCCACAGGGAATACTTGCTGCACTCAGCGATATTTTCAAATGTGATTGGTAATTTTCGAACATCCAAGCTGAAACACAGCAGCTTCTCCTATGATTCTGTCCCTGATTATTTATCAGGCTTTACTACCAAAGACTCAGCTGAGTGAAACGAAAACAACTCCCCAGTTTGGTGGGCCGTCAATGGGGCTGCCGAAGGCAGGAGGTGTTTTTAGCACAAAATTCGTCCAAGTGCTGTTGATAATAAGGCCATGAGCATAATCTCCACAGAAAGAGAAAACCTGGTTAAGTTGCCAAATGGGGGGAAAGTTGCATCTCTGGGAGGGGGCATTTAAATAAGTGTGGTGCTGAAGACTGTTCTGAACATAGCTGTCAACTTTCGGATTTGAAAATAAGGGATTTTATCAAACTTTCGGATTTGAAAATAAGGGATGCCGCGAGGGCGGTGCAATGGCACCAAGTAGCCTCGCCACCCTGTGCTCCAGAGGCTGTGAGCGAAAGAGCGAGCACGTAGATGGCAGGCAGGCTGTCTGGTTGGGCGTGAGGGTCTGGCTGCACAAGGCATGCAAGCTCCACCCCTAGTCGGTCTCAGACTCCTTATTGGCAGCCGAGCAACACAGCTGAGGAGCCTCCCTGGCCGGCAGGGAGGGAGAGGAGCTGCTTCCTTTGAAATTCGGGAAATTTAAGGGATATCAACAATCCGGGATAGCAGCAGGAAACGGCATTGGAATAGGGGAGTTTCCCGCAAAAAAAGGGAGGGTTGACAGCTATGGTTCTGAATAATTCTCTGAATTTGAGTCTGTGTGTGTTAGGTATGGGGTGAAAGGGAATCCCAATTGGGGGGATGTATTTAAATAGATGTGGGAAAGCTTTAACCCTCCAGATATTGTTTAAAATCAGCACCCATAATCAATGGCCATAGGCCACATTTGCTGAGGCTGATGGGAGTTGTAGTTCAGTGACATCTGGAGGGTCAAAGCTTTTAAATTGAAGTGTTAGCTGGCTATTCATTTTCCCCGTCCTCTTCCTTCCTTCCATGTCTTTGATCCACTGATGCAAGTAGCTGTACTTGTTCCCTCCCACATTGCCTGTTTGTCTGATGCTCTAACATGGGTATGCAATTTAAAGCACATGACTTCCCCTAAAGGATCCTGGGAAATGTAGTTTGTGAAACGTGCTGGGAATTGTAGCTCGTGGGTAAACCACACTTCCTAGGATTCTTGGGCAGAAGTAATGTGCT
This sequence comes from Darevskia nairensis, assembly GCA_034642065.1. NCBI lineage: Eukaryota > Metazoa > Chordata > Lepidosauria > Squamata > Lacertidae > Darevskia > Darevskia nairensis. The sequence continues at coordinate 2,409,290 of JAWWNI010000047.1, forward strand.
TTAAATGTGCATTAAATGCACTTTGAATGTATGGCATGAATGTGACCACAGCCAGGGACCTGTCCCGGATTGTACCATGATCAAGAATCAAAGAGCACAGCAGTGTTGGGCAGTGTTTACATATTATTATGAGCACTGTCCCTTAGTATGCTTTCTATGCCACAAGATGGGCTTTAAATTTATCATACATCATCTGCTGAAGAAGTAACACCGAAACAGTGACTTTATCCGGAAACGCTGTCCATTGGGATATTGTATTCACTAGTGTCTTCACCTCGGCTTCGCTGGAATACTATACGTACTGTGTTGAATCAATAAAGACTATTTATACGCATTATACATTGTTACATTGTTAGGAGGAATTTCCCTTGAAATGTTCATGCTTATTACTAAAGCTCTTTATAATTTATATTTATTGCTCTTGGTCTCGTGCTGCTGTGTTCTTTGATTCTCGTTCAAGTTGCAACACAGGGGTTCCTTTTTGACCCAGATTGTACCATGACACCCTTCCTTTCTGCCAGAGGACTCAGCTACATTTGTAAAGATACAAACACTTTATATGCGTTATAACACTATGACACCAGACGGCACTGTGGGGTCCCATTTTTCGCCAACGGAACTTCCCTGTATGAAGTTTACAATGTGTTTAACTGAATCGCTTCTTGGATGTGTCTAGATCCAGCCTTGGACAGTGTGATCTGCCTCTGGTTCTTCAGACCTCTGCTTGCTGCCTCTGGAATGTGACATGCTCCTCATCTTAGACCATGCGTCCTGACTTTGGCACCTTTCCCCCCCTCCCACCCACCAGAACTGTTCCTGCTACCCACAGGGAGAAAGAAGCATGAAAGATCCCCCCACTCCAGTCTCTAGTGCCCTGCCTGACTTCCTCAGAGAGTAACGAAGTGCAGGAGACTATGGGAAATGTCATTCTCCCAAGTTCTTCTGCTGTCAACCTGATTTGCAAAGCTTGGATCCTAACTCGGCATCTGCAAACAAGGGCTCTTTCCATGCATGGACTAAGGTCCAGCAGAGGATCCTTCCAGCGGAAGTGGGAAAGGCAATTTATTGCTGATTATTCTTTCTCCCTGCAGGCATCTCTGCTCTCTCTCATGCTGTTCTCTCATGAGAGCAGAAGTCTGTTTAGGGGAAGCTCTCACTAACAGAAGTCTAGATAGGTTGAAACCTGTCTATTTCAGGAGCAGCTAATCTGTGACCCTGCAATGTTGTTAGATTCCAACTCCCATCTGCCTCCGAAACCATGACCAATGATCAGAGATGATGTGAGCTGGAGTCAATCCGGAGAGCCAGAGCTTAGCAAACCCAATCTAGTCCCTCAATCCAGCTACAAGCTTTTCATGCAGAAAGTTCTACATTCCAGCCCTGTCATCTCCAGCAAGGGCTGAGCTGCGACTCCTGCCTGAAACCCCAGAGAACTACTGCCGGTCAGTGTAGACAAGTACTGAGCTGGACAGACCAAGGCCTGACTCAGTATAAGGCAGCTTCCTATGTTCCTATATACCTGCTGTGCTGGTATATGTAGCTGCAGCATCTGTGCTGCCAGTGGCATTAAGTTGCAGAGGATGGAAAGCAAACCCTGAGGAAGAGAATTGCCTTTGTGCACCACGGCACCTGCAGAATACTTTCTCCCTCGTCTTCATCTGGCGTGTTGTATTTCTCACAGCAGCGCTCGGTGGAATTCTACACTGCCCATCTGCTAACAATGCCATCAATTATAAGTGAGCCAAAAGCACCATCCAAGCCTGGCCTCACCCTGCCTCTGTGCCCCGTTTCCATCCTCCACACTTAATTGTGATCAAATTTTATATTCATCATCTAGAGAAAAAACCTTCACATGCTGCCATGTCACACTAGTTTATTCCATTGCCGTGACTTCCCCCCTAACTGTTAACATAATAACTGAGCTGGTGTAAAAGCCTTTTCTGGAACTATAATGGAATATATTGCCGTAGAATTCTACTCAGTATTGATCCAGAGCAGATTCCAATGTATCGTTAGCAGAATAAAAACTGAAACATGCTGCAGGATCCCAAAAAAATAGACCAGAGGCAATTGTATTTCATCCAGCAACGCTTTACTGCTACAAATGAGCATAATGGTCACAAATTCAATACATTTGGGATTGGCACTGTCTACAGGTATAAGAAATCCAGATGCAGCAGACTTAACTGAAACTTACAATAACTTACAATAACTCTAAACCTTAACACTAAGCATACTATGTACAGAACACCACACCAGAAGGAAAAGACCTAGAAAGAGAAAATGAAACCCAGGCTCCTTCTGGCCCTACTTTTATAGTCGGCATGACCTTGACAGAAAGAGGAGAGATAACCAGCTTAAGCCAGCTGTACTCAACTTCTCTGAAGGAATAACCAAAAGATCACGAACCTCCTGCTTGTTTCTTTCACAAAGAGAAGCTTCCAGAACCCTCTTGAATTAATTAGAATAGAAAAGATCTCTACACATCAGATCAATACTTTCTGTACTAAGAAATGCAAACTGGCATATATTACATATTTAGGGTTCATTTCCATGTTCCTTGTTTCCAGAATAAATCCATTGACAAATAATATGGGAAATGAGTGCTGCCAGTGGGCATTTCTAGACTTTTGCTATTTTGGGGTGGGGTTCAATCACATACCTGCAAATGCGGGTAATGCAACTGTCATTGATTTGGAGCTCCTGTGCAACAAACTCAATTCTCCCAAAAGATCGGGCTGTTTGCAATAAGGAAAGTGATGGGGACATGCACTGGAAAGCATGGAGTAGCACTAACGTCTCCGCAAACAAATATTAATGTTCATTAAATAGTTGATGCCATTTCCAGAGTTCAGGATGAACATCAGCGATGGCTTGTGCCTATTGGAAGGCAGGTAGAGCAACAGTAGGTGGTGCCAGAGCCAATGACAGACAGAGCCAACTAATTCTTGTTTTGTCCCCATCTTCCTCCTCCCTTCTGAATTCTACAAGTTGCAACACAGAGACTCACAGCCAGGGCCACCTCCTGGACTTGCTTGTAAGTAAGGGATGTGGGTGGCGCTGTGGTCTAAACCACTGAGCCTCTTGGGCTTGCCGATCAGAAGGTCGACGGTTCAATTCCCTACAATGGAATGGGGTGAACTCCCGTTGCTCGGTCCCAGCTCCTTCCAACCTAGCAGTTCGAAAGCACGCCAAAAGTGCAAGTAGATAAATAGGTACCACTCCGGCGGGAAGGTAACGTAAACGGCGTTTCCGTGAGCTGCTCTGGTTTCAATGTTCCGCTGCACCAGAAGTGGCTTAGTCATGCTGGCCACATGACCCGAAAAAACTGTCTGTGGACAAACCCCGGCTCCCTCAGCCTGTAAAGCGAGATGAGCACCGCAACCCCAGAGTCGTCAGCAACGGGACTTAACTGTCAGGGGTCCTTTACCTTTATCTTTTTAAGAAGGCAGGCAAATGGGGGGCTGGCTGAGGATGACAAAGGTTGGTGAGGCAGTGCCCCATTATCTGTATGAACCAGCCTCCACTGATGCATGCTCAATAAACAGGTTGCCTGGGAGTGTCCAGTGAGTGAGATTTCTCCACTGGCTTCCAAGCCAGGGGGAGAGTGGGAGAATCTCACTCACTGGCAGCCAGACTCCAATCACACAGGTGTCCTTCTCACTGCATCCTCCCTTAATAGCCAGTCATGATCAGTTTCCTTTCTGCCTCATCCTCAGGACACACACACACAGACAGACAGACACACACACACACACCACAGGGAAAACATGGTATGAAATTGATGACATATTTAGTAGTATCTTAAGCAATGCAGAAAAGATCAGGTGGTTGAGTGTAGCCATGACATCAAAGTCCTCTCTAACACCTTCCTTTTTGTGAAAAATTGAATTCCATGTGTGGTTATTATTATATTTTTAAAAAGAAATAAACTTCTGCATACCTTAGGGTTCCCTTGGATATGCAGAAATCTCTTTCTTGCTTCTCAATGAGCTCATTTTGCATCCAAAGCAGTTGGCAGAGGACTGCTAACTTTTAGAGGTGATGATCAGAAAACAGAGCAGCTCCCGTTTTTACCAAAGAATGGCCCGAATTCTACTGTCCGTCAATCCAATTCCAAAAGCAGTCATAACGTTTGGATTTACTTGGATAATTCAGACATAAATATATATTCCAAAGAACAATAGATTGTATAGGCTCTAGCATTTGGTGAATGGTTATTAAATCTAGGCATTTACAAAAGCATCAGGGAAACATCCTTGGTATTTATGTGCCATTTTATTTCCTTCAAAGTGAAATGCCGAATCCATACAGTTTTACAATGAAGATGATTATGGCTACTAGACAAGGAGGCCTCCTGGGAAACAAAAATATCAATAGCATGTTTAACTACATGAACTTTTTTTTTACATTATTAGCTCTGCTGTGCAATACCCTCAGAAAGCTAATGGCGTGATTTTGAAGAAGCTTCCTAGATTATGGAAAAGTAAATAAGCTTCAGGGCTCCCATTGACCACGCAACTCATCTCAGATCTCTGGCATTATAGCTATGGAAAATGCATATTTTTTTTTGTTGCAACTTTGAAATCCTAGGTGGCATGTAAATATACTAATATGACATCTTCCTCCTCAGATCTGGAGCTCCGTAGACAGGGATAATGGGAATTGTAGTCTCAAAACATCTGGAGGGCTGTGGTTGCCTATGCCTGCTTTAAGACAACTGGTCCCAAGCTGTGACATTTTGCATTCGCATACCCTCCAACATTTTTCCAGTGAAAACAGAGACATCCCATTGGCCCAGTACTTAAAAGTGCTGCATCAGAATTCTTGATTTTAATGCTCTAGGCTGCACTGTAGTGTTGCATGTGATAGAGCAGAGCTGCCCTCTCGGCATCTTACCTGGATGGTTTTGGAGTGGAGCAGGATGCACTGGCTGGAGTGCCAGGTTGGTGGCAGAGGTCCAACCAGTGCAACTGTGTGGCCCCCCATCTCATCCTTCCCTTGTCTACTGACTTTTTAAAGGCCCTGCCCACTTTTATCTCCAGTCAACCCGCTGCCCTGCTTTCTCAGACAATATAGGAATACAAAATATTGCAATTTTTATTTTTTTATTTTTTAAGAAAGGCAAGACTGTTTATTGCCAGAGCACATGGAAGAAAAATGAGGGGAAGAGCGTAAACCTAGATGTGAATAAGGCACAAAATAGTATCCTGTTCTGGAATGCCCTGAGATACAGATATGTCTAAGCTTATCGTTTGTCTTGAAATTTTAGAATTTCTACAGTCAAATACAGCTGTGTTTCCATTCCCTAAGCAAAATGATGCCACCAAGTGGTTGCTTTAAGATATCATGTCTGCTGTGTTGGAGGAGAATTAACAAGGTGGAAGTAAGGGCCTGGATTTTTTTTTTTTTGACGTAACCATGTTGAGCAGACTATGCTAGTCCTTTGGTTCAAGCCCAGAAATCATATAGCCAGAGACCAACTGGAACAATGGAGCATTTTAACTTAACAATGCTAAGGTAGACAGGATGCTAGGGGCCAGCAGCTTTGCAGGACAAATAAATGTGTTTGACTTAGAAGAGTCAAAGCACAACACATATAAAAAGTATACTGTGGTTGCCAGATCTAATTGTATATATGCCATCTTAAACCATATGGGACATTAAGAGGCCATAGTGCTTTTTAATAATCCACTTCTCTCTCACACACACATTGTAGTGACTGAATCTTATTTTCAAAGCTTCCAAAGTCTAATATGGCCAAGGAAAACGTTCAGACCATGCTTGCCAAAAGCACCATTGATTATATTTATACTTGATTTTTCGGTCCACAGAGCTCATCCTTTCTGTATGCTCACTGAGAATCCAGTTTTGTGGTTCATATTTGACCGCAGTAGTCCCCATACATGCACATCTGAATGTGGCCCAATCCACTGTTGCCCATCCCTATGAACGTTTCCTTGTCTGTCTGCCATTTGGGTGTTTGCCAACACCTTCTCATTAGTTAATTTCACTCCTTCTGTTGCAGTGCAAAATGGGAATGCATGTAGGTTTTTGCTCACCTGCTCACACACATCTTTTTTTTAATGTTTCTGCCCAATACCAGACTTCTGTTTTATTAATCCCCTTTGAGAATGCACAAGTGGCTATTTTTCTCTGTGGGCTTGAATTGTAAAGAAATTTCCTGCTTCAGATTAGTGCTAAAGTACGTATCTGCTCATAGATCATCTTGAATCTACATCCCATGCTATTTTGAATCAATAGTAATCTTTGGTATGGACAAGCTCTTGATCTTCTCCCAGATGATCTCTGTGCAAACACAGAGTACGGGGAATAGTCAAGTTTCTATTGTGTTGCTAGTGAATATGCTTACTGGTATCTTCCACGTTAGCTTCAATTCACATTCATCAATTGCCTAGGACAGTGATGGCTAACCTTGACACCCCAGATGTTTTGGAACTACAACTCCCATCATCCCTAGCTAACAGGATCAGCGGTCAGGGATGATGGGAGTTGTAGTCCCAAAACATCTGGAGTGTCAAGGTTAGCCATCACTGGCCTAGGAGCTACCTTTCTACTGCTCAGGAGCCTTATATATCTTCTGAGCCTATTTATTCCTACCAACAGAGCTTGGATGAGTTTGCATGACTCTTTTTGGCAAGAAAATGTCAGCACAAGATGATAGTTCATTGTTATTCTTCTGTGGTTATTCATACTTGTGCCTGCCCTCTCTGTGATAAGGTTGAAATTTGGCCGTCTAAAATGCAGTTTATGATAATTCCATTTCTCGAATCTTGACTATACCGGACCATGGAACAGTCAGTTTGTAGCCTAGCTTTCAATGGAAAACATGATATTTATTATTATATTATATTATATTATATTATATTATATTATATTATATTATATTATATTATATTATATTATATTATATTATATTATTATATTATATTATATTATATTATATTATATTATATTATATTATATTATATTATATGCAAGCAGCTTGTGGGGAGGGGCAAAAAGGAAGGGGCTGTCTTTGTTGGACTCTATTATTTGCACCCTAGAATGAACATGAAACATGTTCAAAGAAATGAATTAGTAAGGGAATGCTGTTCTCTAAATTGTTGTTTGACATTGGTGAAGGCAGAGTGAACACCCTCCCCTCCTCTTTCCTCATCAAATAGCCTTTTTGTCAGCAGTGGTAGGATCCCACAAGACACTGGGTGTATTCCACTAATCCATAAGTGAGTGAACAAGTAGATAGTTCAGTGCTCTTGACACCTACGAAAACATTATCAACTGGAAGAAAGAGAGATGGGGCCATCTAATTGTATAATATTGGAAGAATACATGCATAATTATAGAGTTGCCGTGACAGCTGCTTACAATGTCCGCTATCATGCGCCGTGGGTGGTAATTTATCTTTGGGTTTCCCATTCATTTGTATAGGGAGCAGCAGGGGGTGGTCTCCTGGCATCCCATATAATGGCAGACATTTTAAGCAAGTACTATTGTAGATGCTCCTGTTTTAGACAGATTTCACACGTGCCACTTAAAACACTTTTGAGCCTCTCTCCTGCTGCTGGTGTGCATGTGTGAAAGAAAGAAATGCAATTTTAAATGCACTTTCCGTTTTCTAAATCAGTTGATGGAAAAGGTGCATTTGCAATCACATTTTAACTTTCCTGAGCACCGTGTGTGTTTGTGTGCACACTTATGAACGCATGCGTTCCACTGAGAGCACATTTATTCCGCCTTTTCCCTATGGAGTTGCATATATTTCTCCCCACAACAATGCCTACAGTATTTGTGCATCGCCTTCCAACTTTAATGGTGCTCGTTGTCCTTGGTCAATGACTAGAGAAGACAAGATGCCTCCGATCCTCCTACAGTCCCTCTGAACTCAATGCAATTTACTTTTGAGAAGACAAGTGTAGGATTGCACTGTTTAACCTGCCATCCCTTGGGAAGGGTGGGCAGGCACTTGTCAGGGTCCTTAAGAGAGGGGATTCTATGGACATGGACAGAGGAAACCAAGTTTCAAGCAGCCACTGAAGATACATCAGATATAAACCATGAACACTGGATGGCTTTAAAGCGGGATAGGACAATAAGGAAATCTGGCTACTAGTCACAATGGTTAGATAGTTCCTTTGATATCAGAGGCAGTATGCCCTGGAATACCAGTTGTAGGGTATCGTGAGAGGGCAAGGGTTCTTGTTCTTATGTTCTTCTTGTGCCTTCTAGTTGCATCTAGCTGGTCGCTATGATAACTGAATGCTGAACTTTATTGAAGGCAGCCCTGTATCGGGAAGTTTTTAATGTCTGATGTTTTACTGTGCTTTTATTATGCCCAGAGCGGCTGGGGCAACCCATTCGGATGGGGGGGGGAGGAGGAATAAGTAATATAGGATGATGTTGTTGATAAAAATGATGATGTCTGATCTAGCCGTATTCTTCATAGGTCCTTATGTAGTATCTCAAGCTAGCAACACCCTTTAGATACATGCAGAATTTTTTTCATAGAAAGCAATTCCCAGTCACTGTCAAATAGCATCGCAAAGTGCTTTGGGAACTCCACTGACTTCAAAAGTAACTTGAACTGCAATATTATGTTTTTGACTACTCCTGAGGGGGCTGGGATAGCCATATTCCCACTGAACATCATGGACACATATTCTTCATTACAGCCCATCGTCCTGATACAGTTATTTCTCACAGGTATGAAATCTCTGGTATGCACATGGCATTCCCAGATCTAAAAGGGCTGTACCACTCACATTTCAGTAAAAGAAATGATCCTCATTTTCAGTCACATTCTTTCTCTCCCCCACCCCCACCCCAGGCTCTGTTCACAGATGGTTCTGGAACGAGGTTATGTGCAGATCAAAAGCTGTCTAAAACAGCATATTTGCTGAACACGCTTCCACAAAGAGCTATTCCAACGGAAAACCTGATTTTTTAATCAATGATCAATACATTAATGAGCCACCCTGAGCTATTAATTCATAATTAATGTTTAATAGATTATTGTATTTTAACATTCTGTTGGAAGCCGCCCAGAGTGGCTGGGGAACCCAGCCAGATGGGCGGGGTATAAATAATAAATTAATTTATTATTATTATTATTATTATTATTATTAGTCCTTTTAAAATCCAAACAACAACATTGTTTGAGTGTACAGACCACCTGTTTGTAGTTTGACTTTAAAATAAATTCTTCTCCCCAATTCACATATATTTTTTTCCTTCTCTCAATTAAGACTCTTCTACAAATATAACTTCGTACGCCAGTGCATGTGTCAGAGTGTCTCCTTTTGCTTCCTTAATACATAGGGGTATACAAAATGAACCACAGGGTAGGCAAACAAATAGTGATTATAGCTTCAGAAATGACATCTCCTATATAATGCCTCATGGTGCCTCACAATATATACTCTTTATCTCTTCAATTTCCATCCACTTCTTTGTTAATAAGCACTGAGCACAAAGCAGAACAAAGCCTTAACCCTAGAATTATTCTGAGCCTACTGTGGGCTGCTCTCACTCATTCAACCTTTACTGTCGTAGTAGCAGCATCTACAGGGTCAAGTATTGTTTCAAGTCCTATCCGCTCTCATTTAAGTTGCTGGGTGTCAGTACATTGAGTGTTCTTTCTTTTTTAAAAAATAAATAAATCTATATTTTCCTCTAGATTTGTTCATTATTTGTGGAGCTTTAAATAAAAGTCCCTGTCCTATTTGTGCTACAGAGACGTGTGTGTGTGTGTGTTTGGTGCTTCAGTGAAACAGATGATATTTTAAAAAACATTTTGGTATGTTTTGTATACGGCAGAATCTAATCAAAATAAACTAATTCATCAAGAGTCCTATTAATTTATAAACCTTTGCAAGGAACTAGGAGACTGGCTTTTGCCATTTATTTATTTAGCATCTGGGACAACATTGGGGTTTTTGATTTTGTTTTGCTGTATCTTCCCCCAAAATCTGAAAACCCACGCTTTAATTGTAGACATAGTGCAATTCTCTATTGTATAGTGCATAAAGTTAATGAAATGCTCATGAACAGATAGATCATGATGTTCAGGCTGATTCATTATAAACTGCATGCCTCATTTACATGGGTTTCAGTCTATTTTTCTGAGAGATGGAGAAGCGTGGGTCTCTTCTGCAATCAGATGCACTCGTTCCTCTTGCATGCAACTAATCATTTGCATGATGCCAGCAGAAGAATTAGATAAAAGAAAGCTTCAAGATGGATGGAGTAAAGCATAAATGAATAGAATGAATAGGCAGCACTTCCTAAGTGTTGTTCGCATTTTCTGATCAAACTGGAGCAGAACAGGAGGAAGTGATGCTTTTCAAGACAAGACTCTGGTTCCCACCTTTGCTCATATGTGCTTACCTTGTGCGTACATAACATGGCTTCCCTTCCAGAAGACCATGTAAGTACCTGGAATTTTGGAATGAGCAAACACCCTCACTGAATAAAGGTAAAGGTAAAGGGACCCCTGACCATTAGGTCCAGTCGTGTCCGACTCTGGGGTTGTGGCGCTCATCTCGCTTTATTGGCCGAGAGCCGGCGTACAGCTTCCAGGTCATGTGGCCAGCATGACATAGCCACTTCTGGCGAACCAGAGCAGCGCACGGAAACGCCGTTTACCTTCCCGCCAGAGCATTTCCTATTTATCTACTTGCACTTTGACGTGCTTTCGAACTGTTAGGTTGGAAGGAGCTGGGACCGAGCAACGGGAGCTCACCCCGTCGCGGGGATTCGAACCGCCAACCCTCTGATCAGCAAGCCCTAGGCTCTGTGGTTTAACCCACAGCGCCACCTGGGTCCCCACCTCACTGAATGGGAGCTACTAATTGTATCTCCAGTCTCAGAGACAGTATGTCTCTGAATACTAGTTGTTGGGGATCATGTCCTGCTTGTGGGCTTCCCATAGGCATCTGGTTGGATAATAATAATAATAATAATAATAATAATAATAATAATAATAATTTATTATTTATACCCCACCCATATGGCTGGGTTCCCCCAGCCACTCTGGGCGGCTTCCAACAGAACATTAAAATGCAATAATCTATTAAACATTAAAAGCCTCCCCAAATATACAATGAGAATGGAATGTTAAACTAGATAGGCCTTTGATCTGATCCAGGAGGGCTTTTCTTAAAACTCTGTGTACACATCACCTCCTGCATATGGAGCTGCTATCCTGTTGAAGAGAATGCAAATATCCTTGTAGGTAGGGGAGTTCGAGATGTGCAGCAGAGCTTTCCCATCTGGAGAGACAGAAAACAATCTCTGTGAGTGGTTGGGTATGAGCCATTAATGGTTTTTAGTCTGGTTCAGCACCTGAATTTTGTAAACCGTACAACATAGTTTCAGTGCAGATTCTGCAGCTAGCATTATCAGAAATTCCTCAAAAAGCCAGCTTGGTATCAGTTTTATAAAACTCCTAAAGCTCTCTCACCATTGTTTAGTAACATTAACTTCAACTGCACAAGTACACAATTAACGGTGCACACATCCCTGGCGTTCCCTCTCTTGGCATATAACATTGATTTGAAGAGATATTAAGATAGAAAATGCACACCTGAAAGTTCAAAGCTCGGGGAAAGTTAATGGAGTAGCACATACTTTTCATTATCCATGTAGTAAAAGACATTTTTGATTTTATGGTTTAATAGTATTTTTATTTCCCGTTTCTGGAAATTGTGAAAATGTATATGAATAAAACAACAACAATGTTAGAAATGTCTGCTCCCTTATGCTATGTTTGCTACTATTAACATTTCCCAAACTTTTAAGGTTACACAGTTTAGAATATAAAGAATCTTCTTTAAGGGAGGGGGGATTTTCTCACCATCTTTCGAAACCATGTGCTTTTCTTAGTCCACATTCCTTTTATCAATCTAGCTGAACATTCCTCTTCAGCCCAGAACATATTTCTTAACTTTTACCTGATATAGCCACAAGTGAATTGCATGTGTGAGCCCCAGACCTGGCCATTTCAGAAACAGGAATAAATCTCCTAGGCTCCCTCCCCATTTGGTTTTGATCCCTGGGGCCAAAAGCTGAGCTATTTGGAGACTCCAATCTTTCTTTTTCTTTTGTTTCATTTTTGCGTTTTCCCAGAGGGCTGTTAGACAGTAAGGTCAATATTTAGGCAAGGAACTAAAATGTATTACCATCTGTGCATAATGGCATATTTATAAGATGTATAGGTCCTCAGTTTTATTCCACCTATGTTCTTCAACTATTTTCTGGAGGACTGTGTATCAATAAGGATCAGCTCTTTTTAGGAGGATTTCTGTAAATAAACAGTGGTGAAGCTTGCTATGGTGACTGTAACCCCTAGGAGGTAAATCTCCAGGGCCTGAGGAGCTGCACCTAAGGGTACTCGGGGAGTGTGTGGATGTAACTTTAGAGCCTCTGTCTAGAATATTTGAGAATTATTAGCAAACAGCTGAGGTCCTTGTGGACTGGAGATGAGCAAATATTGTCCCCATATTTGGGAAAGGGAGACCCGGGTACCTATTGACTGGTGAGTGTGAAATCAATACCAGGAAAAGTCATAGAAAAGATCATTAAACAGTCAGTCTGTGAGCACTTGGAAAAGGATGATATGGTTACAGAGACCCAGCATGGGCTTCTCAAAAACAAGTCATGCCAGTGTTTTTCTTCTTTTTATATAGAGTTCTAAGGTTGGTGGGTTAGGGGAATGCTGTGGGCATAATGTATTTTGATTTCAGAAAGGCTTTTGACAAAGTCATGATATTCTTCTGGAGAAGCTGGTAAAAAAATGGGTTGGATGAGATAACTGTTAGGTGGATTTGTAGCTGGTTGACTGACTGAACCCAAATAGTGCTCAGTAATGGTTCCTCATTGTCCTAGGAAGAAGTGACAAGTGGGGTGCCACAGGGTTCTGTCTTGGGTCCTTTGTTGTTCAACATCTTTATAAACAAATTGGATAAAGGTATTGAGGAGGTGCTGATCAAATTTGGAGATGATACTAAACTGGGAGGGGTAACCAATGCTGCTGAAGACAGTATTGGGATTCAAGATGACCTTAACAAGTTAGAGAACTGGGCCAAAACTAACAAAATGAATTTAAATAGAGACAAATGTAAGGTTCTGCACTTGGGCAGGAATAACCACCTGCACCAATAAAAGATGGGGGACACCTGGCTTGCCAGTAGGATGGAAACAGTCTAGGGTTATTAGTACTGTAGACCATAAGCTTAACATGAGTCACCAGTGTGATGCAACAGCCAAAGAAAGCTAACACTATTCTAGGATGTATCTAGTGTCCAGATCAAGGGAACCAATAATACCACTCCATTCTGTCTTGGTCAGTCCACACCTGGAGGTATATTGACAAGTTTGAGCATGTGCAGAGTTGGGCGACCAGTATGATCAAGGGTCTGGAAACCAAGTCTTATGAAGAACAGTTGCGGGAATTGGGTATGTTTTTCAGCTTATCCGGTATTCTCCAGTTAGAAGACCAATCACCATGGATGAACTTCTCTGAAGAAAGGCTTTCTCATTATGACCAACCATCACTGAAGGTGTTTTGTGTCATCTTTAGGTCTCCCTCTCAGTTTGCACAGAACAATTGTGAAGTCCCATAAACTTGGCCAGCTCCCTGTGTGAGCTGAATGTACAAACTTCCAGACTCATGCCTAGAAGACAAATCAGTCATGTAGGAAATGACCCCTGTAGTTGGGAAGTTTGAAAACCACTTGCTTAGACAAGTAAGATAAAGGGTAAAGGGACCCCTGACCATTAGGTCCAGTCGTGACCGACTCTGGGGTTGCGGCGCTCATCTCGCTTTATTGGCTGAGGGAGCCGGCGTACAGCTTCCAGGTCATGTGGTCAGCATGACTAAGCTGCTTCTGGCGAACCAGAGTAGCGCACGGAAATGCCATTTACCTTCCCACCGGAGCAGTACCTGTTTATCTACTTGCACTTTGATGTGCTTTCAAACTGCTAGGTTGGCAGGAGCAGGGACCAAGCAACGGGAGCTCACCCCATCACAGGGATTCGAACCGCCGACCTTCTGATCGGCAAGCCCTAGGCTCTGTGGTTTAACCCATAGCACCACCCACGTCCCGCTTAGACAATTATTACCTGCCAATTTTAAAGCATAGGATTCATTTCCAAGTACGTGTATTTAGTATCAAATCCCTAGCCAAAACTATTTGTTTAGATATACATCTCAACATCACCTGAATCATAGTTTCATGCAAATATGCTAAGAAAGGCCAGGGGCTGATGGGATATTATTGAGCCAGTGTGGTGTAGTGGTTAAGAGCGGTAGACTCGTAATCTGGTGAACCGGGTTCGCGTCTCCGCTCCTCCACATGCAGCTGCTGGGTGACCTTGGCCTAGTCACACTCCTTTGAAGTCTTTCAGCCCCACTCACCTCACAGAGTGTTTGTTGTGGGGGAGGAAGGGAAAGGAGATTGTTAGCCGCTTTGAGACTCCTTCAGGTAGTGATAAAGTGGGATATCAAATCCAAACTCCTCCTCCTTCTCTTCTTCTTCTTCTTCTTCTTCTTCTTCTTCTTCCAAAACATTGAGGGTTCCAGTGACTAGCGTTATTTGGCAAACACATATGGATGCATTGCCAATGATGTTATTCTAAAAACTCTCCTGTCTTTAAGACAAAATGCCATCTCTGAAGAATCAGGTGTCAGCACATCCTGACTTCTACTGATCAATTACAGCTGTAGACTAGCAGCAAATTGACAAAGAAATTTTTTATTCCTTAACAGTGCGATGTCTCTGTGGCTGCAAAGTAAGGGGAGAGGCAAGTGGTTGCATGAGAAATTAAAATAAGCAGAATAAAAGAATAAACAATGAAAACTATCTTTTCCATCTTCAGAAAGAATTGAAAGCAAGAAGATCAAAGCAGACCTGCTTGTTTTAGTAGTTGTCCAGCCAATCAGTTCCATTTCCCTGCAACAACTGTATAAACACATATCCCTCCAAATGAATGCTTTGTAGAACCACCTGCACTCAACTCAACACTGAACCTCGTGACATTTCAAACATTCTCATGAGAAGTCTCTGTCTTTCTCATAAAACAGGATATAGTGTTGCTCAACAGACTAATAGAACACTATTTTCCTAATGGGTTACTGCAGTTCAAGCTACATATTTTTACAAGCCATGTTTTCGGAGTTTCTTAAAGACCCATCTAAAAGTCAGACCAACTCATGTAGTTTAAAAGGAAAAGAAACTTTAGAGTCTCTCTCCCCCCCCCACTTTCATGGTGTCCTCGCCCCATGAGTAGCATAGTGCAAAGAAAATGTATTTCACACACTCACACTGTGAAGATTTCAATGGCTCCAGCTTCTCCAAAATATCCCACTGCGGTTCTGAAAATATACAAAATACTTTGCCATGTACTCCAATGCATGAGAATGGGGACTGCATGGAGAAACTAGCTATTTTTTATGTTGAATCAATCTGTAAAGCATGTGCTATACCACTGGATCTTTCTCCATGGTCAATAAACTTGTGTTCAAGTGGAACCATCACTCAATTCACAATTTTGCCATGTTTGGGATGACCTACAAATGATGACTTTGACGTGGAGGTGGCCAAATGAATTCCACATCACATTTTCTTCATGAAGGGACACATCATGTTTCTTCACTTTTACTATGCTAAAGTGTGTGTGTAAATGCATGTATTAATGAAAAAACATACAAAACCGTCATAATAAGGAAAAGCACTTTGCAAAAATATGTATATTGGGCAAAGTTGCATAGAACATTGTGAAGACTGGGAGAAATTCACACTAAAATGCAGATGAATTTTCATGAGGAATTTCTTTTTTACTAACCAGAAACTGATGTGGAAATATGGAGAACTGCTCTGAGACTTCCAGATATAGGGTGGTATATAAATTCAATAAATAATAAAAT
Source organism: Darevskia nairensis (assembly GCA_034642065.1). Taxonomy (NCBI): domain Eukaryota; kingdom Metazoa; phylum Chordata; class Lepidosauria; order Squamata; family Lacertidae; genus Darevskia; species Darevskia nairensis. The sequence goes on from JAWWNI010000047.1 coordinate 2,425,236, forward strand.
AATAATAATTAAAAAATGGGAAGCTCATAATTGCCAGATTCTTATCCCTATGACAACAGTATCATTGGACTCTGGGAACGATAATTTCTCAATGGGTTGTGCTTAGCGTGTCCCCTGATTTTGGATTTTTTTATCAAAATTAAATTTGTCCTTCTGCAAACCTTGGAGTTTCCCCCAAGCTTGCTGATTCCTCTTTCTTGTGTAGTGGTGGTACTGTTTTGACTGCATAAGTAGCCACACTCCTATACGTACCTTGGAAATAAAGGGGATGATAAATACTTCCTATGTGGTGTCTTGGGACCAGTGAGGTTCTTTCCTCACAGGGCTATGATTTCAGAATTTCATCTTGCCGGCAGTTTAATAGCCATTAGTTTTTATCTCCAAAATCTTCTTTAACAACTCCCAACACAGAGATACAACCTCTTCTGATGAGCTATTGAATGTATTAAGGGTATAGTACTATGCACACTTACCGGTACTTGGAACTAAGTCACATTAAACACAGTAGGACTTGCTTCTGAGTAAGCTTCAGTAAGATTGCATCGTCAAGATGCATTTTGTTGACACAGTTAGGACGCTTGTTTGTCTGCCTATATTTTATAGCTGTTGAGTCCCTTTTGTTGCTTCCATCGTTTTAATCATCTTTCTCCTTTGCTTTTTCTGAAATGAAAAGCTCTTCTGGTATTATTATTATTTTTGCACATGAGTCACACACACACACACACAAACAAACACACACACACACACAATTCTTGTATAAGGATTGGGTATGCAAAGCTTCTATATCATAAATGCATTGATTCTCTCTTCCTTCTCAGCAGCTGCACCTCACCAGTCACCCATAGTCTATATTTCTGACAACAATTCTCTGGAAGCTAGATGGTGTGGAAAGGATTCCCTGAAACAGAGAAAAAACACACACAAAACTATGGATATAGAGTAATTACTATCTCACTGAAAGAGGGGAGGTACAATATCCTTTGTGAGGATTCAACTCTTTTTGAACAGCACCAGTGATAGAAAACTAATTTAGGGTCTCTTTTCTAAGAATTTTAAACAATATGTACATAGAGATGGAAACAAAACAAAAAAGGTGGAGTAGACAAGAAAGAGACTTGTTAATCCAATGTGTTTAGCATCAGGAAAAATCAGAGAACAGTGATTATAAATCCAAATGTGCTACCTCTTCCGTTTGTGATATTTCTCTTTTTTGTCTGTTCCTTTTTATTTTATGCTTTTGCATTGTCTCCAATTTCACTTTTGGTTTCCCATTTTTGTTGTACATGAGAATGAAGCCTGAACTGATGGATCAGCCAACATTTGTGGTGAAAGACATTAACCCTGATATATTTTTCTTTTTCCCTCTGCAGAAGGAAAAAAAATGCATACTGTCAAGATGCACTTTGAAAGTAGAGAGCAATTCTCAGTATTTAATGCATTTTTTTTTTAACTATCAGGAGAAAAAGCTAAGGATTGCTGCTTGGAAGATTACATATTTCTGGACAAAATCAATGATCATATCCCAAATACATTTTTTAAAGCATCTTTCTCCTTCAACCACCTTGCCTGACAAGCTTCATATATTTTATTTGTATGCAAGTGAAAGGCATTTTATTGTGTCTCAGAGGATATGGTATTAATGATCATTTGCTTCCTGCTGTGCGGCCTGTCATAATTTTGCAGAAGTAAGACTGACAGGAATAACAGCCAATCAGTATGTTAATACACCATTTGACAGTGGATAGTCAAGTCCGTTTTATGCAAGGTTATCCCACTAAACCCTTAATGTAATTTTCATTGGGAATGGGGTGGGGGGGGAATCCGCTTTTGAGAAGATCTGCAAATTGCTAGCTAGAAGTCATATATGGCAGTCAGATGTGTCTCTCAGCAGGTGTCTTCTGGGATTGGGGTAGTGATGAGGAAAGGCGTGGGGTTTTTTTTTCCCTCACTGAAAGCCCACCAATCAATCTTTTTTAAATAAAAAAAAATCTCCCAGCAATTTGTTATATCAATATCTTAACATGGAAAAACTCCTTGCAGAACCTAAGAATTAAACCCACTCACTGACAAGTAAATAGAAGGCAGAATCTTTAAAAATGATGGCGGAAAAGTCAAATGTCAAAAACCCCTACAGATTTCTCCAATGGGATGCCATTCATTCCCTCTTCAGCACTTCATTGTCTGCATCATTTTGCTCTGAGGCTGGCAGAAGGGAGGAGGAAAAGAAATAAATAAAAAATAGCTAAAGACGGTTGTTACCAGCTCTGACATATAAATAGCCTAACATTTCGTTAGTCATTTTGTATCATGCAGCCCTTTGCTATACATGCTCCGAGCCATACAAAGTGGGTTGTGAAAATTATTTCTGAGTGTTTGCACAGCACGCCAAGGCATGATTACAGAGCGGATTAGTGGATTTAGGTACTGATGGTCAGCTGCTGTCAGACAGCATGCAAAACATGCTGGAATCCTCTCCATAAAACCATTTTGTTGTTGTTGTTGTTTAAAAAAGACTTCTTTTCCAACCAGAGAAATTATGCAGAGCCCCAATATTCCTGGTACAGATTATGGTAAACTTTGGTGGCTCAAGCTATCCACTTAAAGAAATAAACAAGGAAGCAGAAGACTTCTGTTTAATGTCTGGAATCCGACAAATAGGCCTGGAGAAAATTGTTTCTGTTGAGCAAGCCATGGGTGTTGTACTGTAGCTGAGAAAATTGCTGTTCTCACCAATGAGATGCTGATCAATGATTTGTGATATCTTCAGAATGGCCCAACTAGCTTGGATGATTGGCCAACTGGCACAATGTCCCAACAACCCATAACTCTGCATTGAGACAGACTTTTCCTTACTGCTGTTCCTAGAGTAACGGAACATCTCAGGGCTACCACCCAGTTGAAATGCACAGATCCCCCCAAACACAGTCTTATTGCCTTCCCATCCCTCTCAGCTTTCTTCTGGCAGTGCTCTCCTGCCAATGGCTGGCCAAGCAGTTCCGGGACAGAGAGGCAGACAGGCATCTGGAACGTTGTTATAGCCTCCTACAGTACAGAAGCACTATTTTCATGATTTGAATGACAATTCACCTGCAGGGGTCAACACAGGCCTATAGCTAGGGATGAAGAATCAGTTGTAAATGGATTTACATACACAATTTGGTGGTTTTCACCTGACTGAGCTTTAGAATGTCTCTTGCATTGAGGGCCTGTTTATGGTTGAGCAGTTTGTGCATTTTTTAAAAAGTTCAGTTGTATGCAAAATTATGCTCAAGTCCCATGCAATACTGTATTTCTGCAGAATATATATTAATTATACATTGTTGCATGCATTTGCTTATGTGCTGGGGAGTATATGCATAAAATATTATACATATGATAATGAATACTATAACAAATATAATATGTGAAAATTGGTGTTTTTTTAGCAAACCTGGTAAAAAAGAGCTAAATTTTCATCAAGAGCAGGAGATGGGAATTAGAAAATAAAACTATGCAGATAGGATCAAAAGCAAGATTTTCATAAAATTCCATCAGTTCTTGTACCAAAAATCATAGGGAGTGGATGCTTGGGGGCAGTTATCCAATATCAGTGATATTCCACCTTCTATAAAAAAGAAGCTATGCTTTAGATTCTTGTTGAATGCCTGGAGCTTGGCAGTACAGCACATGTTTGAGCACAGAAAAGATCCCAGGTTCAATATATGGCATCTCCATGTAGGACTGAGAAAGGTTTCTCTTGCCAGGAAACACTGGGCTAGATGAGTCAATGGTCTGAACAAGTTCCTATGTATTTCCATCATCCTGGATGTCTTTAGTGTTGTACTGTACCTGCTTATCAGGAGCGTCTTACCCATAGACCTTAGTGGTGCGGGGCACCAGGGCACCAGATTTTGGAGGGCGCCACAGGCTGAGTGTCCGGGAAGGAGAGTCAGGGCGCGCTCCCTTCCCTGCTCTCCCAGCCCACTCCTCTCCTCTTAGCCACCCATCTTAGCCACCCATCGGAGCACGCTGCGTCCGGCTCAGGGAAGCCCCTTCGTGTCCCCTCCCGCTGGGGCTGCCTGGGTGTCTGGTGGGCGCGGTTGGGGGCGGGCGTGGGCGCGGGGCACCCCTCTCTGGCTGCGTCGCTGCCTGCGCACCTCCCTGCGGAGTCTGTGAGCAGAGCAGGGAAGTGCCCTGTGTGATCCCAGCACTGAGCGAGGATGGCACAGCTGGCAAGCTGCTGGCCCGTCAGTGGTGCCGACTTCCCCGGACAGGGCAGGTAAGGGGCACCGGGCACTTAGAGGGAGGCTTCGTGGGAGGCCATCTGGGCTGTGATCCGGGCGCCTCTTACTTACGTGCAGCGCCAAGTGCGCGTCGGACCACACCATGTAAACAAGCCGGACTGAAGTCCCCCCCTTAAAAAAAGGTTGACAACTCTGGGAAACGGTGGATGGGCGGCCGCCGGAGAGATATTTGCACCACGGCGCCGGATATGCTTAAGACGGCCCTGCTGGTTATGCCTGGTTATCCACATGCCCAAGTTCAAAAGAAAAAACTCCACTATTAATAAAGTTTCTATATGATGAAATGATGCTACTAAAGCATTTCCTTATATATATGGTTTTGGGTTCTCTCCTGGAGAAGAAAAGAGAAGAGTACAGTGGTACCTCGACTTACGACGATAATGCGTTCCGACGCAATTTTCGTAAGTCGAAAAAATTCGTAAGTCGAATCCCCATAGGAATGCATGGGGGGGGGAATTTGTAAGTCGAAAAATCCGGGTCAAAAATTCGTAAGTCGAAAAAATCCTATTAAAAGCGGCTGCGCCGTCTTTTCGTAAGTCAAAAAAATTCGGATGCGGCTGCCATTTTGTTTTACCGGAAGTCACTCATAACTCGAAAAAAACGTAAGTCGAGTTACTCGTAAGTCGAGGTACCACTGTAGTTTGAAAAAGTGAAGCTGCAATCCTAAGCAAATCTCCTGCAATCCAACCCCCATAAAACATTGTGGGACTTCTGTTATGGCCTAAGCATAGGACTGGGATGCACATCAACATTGTTGTGAAACAGAATTCACGATCCTATTTATTTCTTAGCTCCCTGCTAAGCAATCCAGTGTTATATGCAAAGGTATGAACCCGGCATTGCCAACTCTCAGAAATGGGACAAACATTTCAAATGCAGTTTTGTACTGATTAAAAAGTTCACAATGCCTGTGCAAATGAGACATTTTTCTAAATAGCACTATAATGGTGCACTTTCAACTAAGATGAGAAATTGGGGCTACCAGAGTAAAAAGAAAAAAGGTATAAAAATACAAACAGAATTCCAAACTTTAACATCCCCCCCTTTTTAATACCAAGATAGGTAAAGGTAAAGGGACCCCTGACCATCAGGTCCAGTCGTGTCCGACTCTGGGGTTGCGTGCTCATCTCTCTCTATAGGCCGAGGGAGCCGGCGTTTGTCCGAAGACAGCCTCCGGGTCATGTGGCCAGCATGACAAAGCTGCTTCTGGCAAACCAGAGCAGCGCACGGAAACGCCGTTTACCTTCCCGCTGGAGCGGTCCCTATTTATCTACTTGCACTTTAACATGCTTTTGAACTGCTAGGTGGGCAGGAGCTGGGACCGAACAACGGGAGCTCACCCCGTCGCAGGGATTTGAACCGCTGACCTTCTGATCAGCAAGCCTGTGGTTTAACCCACAGCGCCAACTGGATACAAACGGATAAAAAGCATATAATTTGAAAGTGTGCTCTTCCACTTTACCTTTCTCTCACATAATCATGTTCAAACAACAATCTGAAAGGAATTCAGAGGCGAAAAATTGAACGGAACTTTATATTCCATTTCATTATAGATATCAGTGATTTTGCTCCCAACCTGCACTGATATCAACAGAGAACAGAATTTGATCCTTTATTTATGGCAACATCTGAAGGATTGTGATAGATCACAAGTTGAAGATAAAAATTCCCAGAACACAATATATTGCCAGATGGATGGGGTATAAATAAAATAATAATTATTTTATTATTAAAAATAAAAGTATTATTTCTGAATGAATGCAACCCCCCCCCTCCAACACTGCAGAATTAGGTTACATTTACAGTTCTTTTGTCATACAATCGTCATCACTGGAAAACAACTAAGGAAGCCGGGGGGGGGGATTGTTGTTGTTCAGTCGTTCAGTCGTGTCCGACTCTTCGTGACCCCATGGACCAAGGCACGCCAGGCAACCTATCCTCCACTGCCTCTCGCAGTTTGGCCAAACTCATGTTGGTAGCTTCGAGAACACTGTCCAACCATCTCGTCCTCTGTCGTCCCCTTCTCCTTGTGCCCTCCATCTTTCCCAACATCAGGGTCTTTTCTAGGGAGTCTTCTCTTCTCATGAGGTGGCCAAAGTACTGGAGTCTCAACTTCAGGATCTGTCCTTCTAGTGAGCACTCAGGGCTGATTTCTTTAAGAATGGATAGGTTTGATCTTCTTGCAGTCCATGGGACTCTCAAGAGTCTCCTCCAGCACCATAATTCAAAAGCATCAATTCTTCGGCGATCAGCCTTCTTTATGGTCCAGCTCTCACTTCCGTACATTACTACTGGGAAAACCATAGCTTTAACTATACGGACCTTTGTTGGCAAGGTGATGTCTTTGCTTTTTAAGATGCTGTCTAGGTTTGTCATTGCTTTTCTCCCAAGAAGCAGGCGTCTTCTAATTTCGTGACTGCTGTCACCATCTACAGTGATCATGGAACCCAAGAAAGTGAAATCTCTCACTGCCTCCATTTCTTCCCCTTCTATTTGCCAGGAGGTGATGGGACCAGTGGCCATGATCTTAGTTTTTTTGATGTTGAGCTTCAGACCATATTTTGCGCTCTCCTCTTTCACCCTCATTAAAAGGTTCTTTAATTCCTCCTCACTTTCTGCCATCAAGGTTGTATCATCAGCATATCTGAGGTTGTTGATATTTCTTCCGGCAATCTTAATTCCAGTTTGGGATTCATCCAGTCCAGCCTTTCGCATGATGAATTCTGCATATAAGTTAAATAAGCAGGGAGACAATATACAGGGGGGGGGGATACCATTCTTTAATTTCATGTGCTGCACTCATTTCTGGAATTAGAAAGGGGGGCAGGCAATCCAAATAGACATTCAACCGAACCCCTTCTCTGGGCGATTTCCTGAACACAGGAAGCCAGTTTGACTTGTATTTTAAGCTGTAGCTCTGTAGATGTTTTGTTACATTTCTCATCAGCCTCAGGCAATATTGCCAATGTTCAGGGATGATAGGATTTGTATTCCAACAGAGTCTGGAGGGCTACAGCTTCCTCATCCCTGCTGTACAAGATAATCTCCAATTTTTAAAGGCAAAATGAGGGACGGTCTTGTGTCATCTAACATTCCTTTAGTCTGCCACTAGAAATCTCCGCCTGAAAATTCCACCCCTCCACTATCACATATTGCTGGAGGCTCTTCTCTGCCTGCTGTGTTGTTGTTGTTGTTGTTGTGATGACACAGGGTATATATCCTGCACCTTGAGTGAAAGAGCAGGCTGGTTAACCAGCTAACTTAGATCCCTGTTTGTTTTCATCTCCTGTGGCCTTCACCTCGCCCCTGCCATCAATGAGCACCTTCACTTTTACTCGTTGCTTCAACTAAAACAGCCTTTGATCCTCTCTCATTTTGTCACTGTCCCAGCCAATGCACTGCACTGGAAATGCCAGTAGTGCAGTGAGGCACAGAGTGAAAACTAAGGGCTTATCCAAACTTCTTCTTGTCCTGCTACTTCCCTCTCCCCTGGAGAAAAATAACTCTTTAGCATTCAATCAGAGCAAATGCGGATTGCTGTTTGTTCTGATTTATCAACAAAGAGCGAATTTTCTCTGTGCAAGGGGAAACTGCTCAGACCCATGCCTAAAAAGTATGAGACAAATGGAAGCTGGATGAGCCCTAAGGCATCAGCACAAGATTAAACCAGCAACAAATGTTGTTGTTTTTATTAATGGTTTAACAAAGCAGAAAACACTACTGTAATGATATTGCTGTGAGAGGGGGAAGGAGATTTTAAAACACTTTTAGCAGTTAACCATAAGAGCTAGCAGGATATGAAAACAACATGGGAAACACATCTATCTGAATCTTGTCTAATACCGGTATATTGCCCTACTTCTCGGTAGTGGCACCCGCCCTGTGGAATGCCCTCCCATCAGATGTCAAGAAAATAAACAAGTATCAGACTTCTAGAAGACATCAGTAGGCAGTCCTGTTTAGGGAAGTTTTTAATGTTCGATGTTTTATCGTGTTTTTAATATTCTGTTGGGAGCCGCCCAGAGTGGCTGGGGAGGCCCGGCCAGATGGGCGGGATATAAGCAATATATTTATTATTATTATTATTATTATTATTATTATTATTATTATTATTATTTTACAAACCTTGCAACAAAACTAATTTCATCTCACCAAAGGCTCTATCAGCAATGGTGTGGGGTTTTTTTTTGCTTTCAAGCTCAGCTTTTGACCCTGGAGTCTGGGTCTTCTACAATACTCTTGGTTATGGCTTCTTTTTCTAGTTTCTAGCTTTTGACAATGGCAATGACAATGGCGCCTGCCTGAGAGTTGCTGGAAGTGAGTTTGACAACTTTGAAAGATTAGCACAGCTCTCTGTATCTTACTCCCACCCCAATATCTTAGTTGGATTGCAGCAGCCCATTGCTATTCTGCATAGACAGAAGGTTAGAAAGAGGGTTATTAGGTCCTTCTCTCATTTTGAGCCTATGCTTGCCCCTGAAAATCCATAGAGCTAATCATAGCTTTGTTCCAATAGCTCTGTTAGGACTTTTCCATGGTATGGTATGGTATGGTATGGTATGGTATGGTATGGTATGGTATGAAAAACTAAACTAAACTTCAATAATTTATAGCCAGTTCCAGTAGGCTATGGCTTGACCAAGCTTATGCCCTGTTAAACATAAAACATAACATAACATAACAACATAACAACAATATATGTAGTAATCTCACATGGGAAACACATATCTCTTTTCAAAGAAAGGACAATTCTTTGGTGTTTGCTGCTCCCAACATAATTTATTGGTACATTATGTGGCAATATTTTTGGCTTCCACTGCCATATAAATGCTTTAATGTTTCATGAGGTGTTTGCAATAAATGTGATTGATCGTGATTTTCTGTAATTGCCTACTAGGAATTTACTATTTTGAAACACAACCTTTGAGAGATGTTGGTTTCCAATCCAGAAAAGGCAAACAGGGTTTTGGTACTTTGAGATGGATGGTATTACTGCCAAAAGATAAAAGAAAAACACTGCTCCCCCCTGCAGTCCATTTGATTTTACTTATACAGTTTTAAAATATGTTAGCAACGTAGCTTTCTCCGTGTTTGCTGAGTTTTACATTTTACAATCAATTGCAGGCACATGCAGAAATACGTTGCTACTGCATCACCAGGCACAGATATAGCTTTAAGACACACACATACAGAGTCACCAAGGGTGGATAGCTATAATTATATTGGAGTGCCTTGGTGGAATCAGCCATTCTGTTTGTACATAGTATGGTATGTTATGGTATGGTATGGTATGGTATGGTATGGTATGGTATGGTATGGTATGGTATACTTTGAATTAATGTGCACATCAAGCAAACATAAATTGATTTTAATATTTGAATTGTTGACCTTCATATTGCGTGTTTCCTTCCGATTGCTGTTGTCCTGAAAATATATAAAATCTAGGTGTGCGCTGGCAAGAGGGAAACTCCTGGTGTGTTCCTAAATGATCTCAAGAATTGCTGCTGATAGCCTTTAAAATGCACGACTTCCACAAAATTTCTGAGCCAAATATTCAGCTCTTGATTCTATATTGACATGCAGGTTATATAGTCCCAGCCTGGTTTCAAATTATAGCTCAGAGCTGCAGCCCACAGCCAGCTGACATTTTCCTTTCATTTTATTGGTTGTGGATTACCTTTTTAAAATAATTTGATCTAGAGCTACTCTTCTGGAAGGATATTTGGATGGGAATAATGGGATGGTGTATGGGAGGGAATGTGAGTTTTAAGGACAAGAACCGAGGATTTGGTTTTCTTTGGCTCAGTTTAGAATTCCTGTAGCCCACAGGTGTCAAGGACAAGGCCCGCGGGCCAAATGCGGCCCGCGAGACCTCGTCATGTGGCCCGTGAGCGTGCGCTGATTGGTGGTGGGCGGCGAAGGTCAGCGCACGCGAGAGGAAGGGAGCAGAGGTTTTTTTTCCCCGGGCCGTTTTGGCCCAGCGCGGCTTTTTGCCGCGTCAGGGGTGCTCCGCGCGGCTTTCTGCTGCGTCGGGGAAGCCCCCCGCACCATTTTTGCCTTGCCGGGGATCCCGGCAAGGCTTTTCTTCTTCGGGCCGTTTTGGCCCAGGGCGGCTTTTTGCCGCGTCGGGGGTGCTCCGCGCGGCTTTCTGCCGCGTCGGGGAAGCCCCCCGCACCATTTTTGCCTTGCCGGGGATCCCGGCAAGGCTTTTCTTCTTCGGGCCGTTTTGGCCCAGGGCGGCTTTTTGCCGCGTCGGGGGTGCTCCGCGCGGCTTTCTACCGCCTCAGGGAAGCCCCCCGCACCATTTTTGCCGCGTCGGGGGATCCCGGCAAGGCTTTTTTCCCCCGGCCGTTTTGGCCCAGCGCGGCTTTTTGCCGCCTCGGGGGTGCCCCGCGCGGCTTTCTGCCGCGTCGGGGAAGACCCCCGCACCAGCCTGCCGATCCCACCACCACCCCGCGCTGCGCCAATCCCTGCGAACAGCAGGCAGCGGTGGAGGCGGGGGGGGGGGGATGAGCAGCATCTCCTCCGCTACAGCGGAGACGTTTCTTGCTCCTCCCGGCCGCCCCCCCCTCGCAAAAGCCTTCTTTTGCGGGTGGGGGGGGTGGAGAAGCAAGCAACATGCCCTCTGCTACAGCGGAGGAGACGTTTCTTGCTCCTCCCGGCCGCCCCCCCCTCGCAAAATCCTTCTTTTGCGGGTGGGGGGGGTGGAGAAGCAAGCAACATGCCCTCTGCTACAGCGGAGGAGACGTTTCTTGCTCCTCCCGGCCGCCCCCCCCCTCGCAAAAGCCTTCTTTTGCGGGTGGGGGGGGGGTGGAGAAGCAAGCAACATGCCCTCTGCTACAGCGGAGGAGACGTTTCTTGCTCCTCCCGGCCGCCCCCCCCTCGCAAAAGCCTTCTTTTGCGGGTGGGGGGGTGGAGAAGCAAGCAGCATCTTCCCTCTCTCCTCTCTCTCTTTCACTCCTTCCTTCCTTCCTTCTCTCTCTCTCTGTCTCATTCCCTTTTACCCCTCCCTCCCTCCCTCCTTCCTCCCTCCCCTCTCTCCTCTCTCTATCTTTCACCCCTTCGTTCCTTCCCTCTCCCTCTTTCTTTCACTCTCTCACCCCTTCCTTCCCCCCTCTCTCACCCTTTCCTTCCTTCCCCCCTCTCTCATTCCTTTCTTTCTTTCCTTCCTTCCTTCTTTCCTTCCTTCCTTCTTTCCTTCCTCCTCCCTCCCTCCCTCCCTCCCTTCTCTCTCTCTCTCTCCCTTTATTTTTCTTTCTTTCCTTCCTTCCTTCCTTCCATCCATCCATCCATCCATCTCTCTTTCTCACCCCTTCTTTATTTCCTTCTTTCCTTCCTTCCTTCTCTCTCTCTTCCTTCCTTCCCTCCCTCCCAGCCTTTTAGAGGAGGAAAACCCGAAAAAAATATTTTTTCCACACAGTGGAGAGGGGGAGGGCGGCCCTTTGAGGGTCACTGGCCCTTTGAGGGTGACCAAACTGCTGATGCGGCCCCCGATGAATTTGAGTTTGACACCCCTGCTGTAGCCTCTTCAAATGAGTGAGTGCCAGTGAAATTGTTGAGGCATGTCTGGAGGGAAAAATTGAGGATTGCAGTCTAAGGGGATGGACAATTGAGCAGTGGGAGAAAACATGCTTTTGCATACAGAATGGTTGTGAATCAATCGCCAGTGAAAAGAATCAGATAGCAGGTGAAGGGAAATGGACTTTCCTGCCTGAAACTCAAAAAAGCCATTGGCAGTCAGACAGTGGCAGCTGTTGCCCATTGCAGCTGGTAGGGCGGAAGACAAGGAGACCAACAGCAGATTGCACTAAAGCCAGTAACAGGTAGAGCTAAGTTCTACCTATGTTTCCATCAACCTCCCTGCTGAGTTCTACAAGGGCAACAGTGAGACCGAGAAGGAGGAAGCTATAGCCAGGGCCACTCTCTGCTCTGGTTGTAAGTAGGAATGTGGGAAGGAAGGGGCTGGTTTAGCTGATATTGGTGGGGAACTACCCCATTTGTCATAGAATCATAGAATTGTAAAATTGTAGAGTTGGAAGAGTCATCTAGCTAACCGCTGCAATGTAGAACATCAGTTAGATCATACATGACAGGTGGCCATCCAACCTCTATTTAAAAACCTCCAAGGAAGGAGGATCCACCTAATGGACCAGCCTCCACTGCAGTAAAACAACAACAACAACAACAAATTCTTGTACCCCACCCATCTGACTGGGTTGCCCCAGCCACTCTGGGCAGCTTCCAACAAAGTATAAAGGAATACACCAAAACATAAAACACTAAAAACTTCCCTATACAGGGCTGCCTTCAGATGTGTTCTAAAAGTTGTGTAGTTCTTTATCTCATTGACATCCGATGGCAGGGCCTTCACAGGGTGGGTGCCACTACTGAGAAGGCTCTGTTCCTGGTTCCCTATAATTTCATTTCTAGCAGTGAGGGAACTGTCAGAAGGCTCTTGGAGCTGGACCTCAGTATCAAGGCTGAACCATGGGGGTGGAGATGCTCCTTCAGGTATACAGAGCTGAAGCCGTTTAGGGCTTTAAAGGTCAGCACCAACACTTTCAATTTTCCTAGTTAGCCTCTACTGCAGTCAGATGAGCCAGATCTGTGCTAAATGTACAAATGGTGTGACATGGGAGAAGGTTGTGTCCTTTTTTCCGAAGGACATGTCTGTATAGCACTTTATTTAATTATTATTTGCTTGATCTCATTTATGAATTAGGGTCTGCTGCTGACACTAAACTGTTTAGGGTCATTAAAACCAAAATGATTGTGAAGAGCTTCAAAAGGGCCTCTACAGGATGAGTGGATCAGGTGGTAAAATGGCAAAATCAATTAAGTGTAAACAAGTGGTACATGTTGGGGCAAAAACATCTTAATTTCAAATATATGCTTGTGGGATCTGAACGAGCAGAGACTAACCAGGAGCAAGATCGTGGGACTGTAGTAGATAGCTTGATTATGATGTCGACCCAGCGTGTGACAGTTGTGGAAATGGCAAATTCCATGTTAGGGACCATTAGGAAAGGAATTGAAAATAAAATTTCCAATATAATAATGTCGTTGTACAAATTTATGGCATGGCCTTGCTTTTAATACTGTGTATTGTTCTTGTTGCTTCACCTCAAAAAGAATATTATGAAGTTGGAAAGTGTTCAGAAAAAGGGCAACCAGAATGATCAAGGGAATGGAAAACCTCCCCTAGGAGGAAGGTTGCAGCACTAGAGGACTTTTTAGATCAGATAAAAGGTGACTAAGAGGAGACATGATAGAAGAGTATAAAATTATGCATTCCATGGATGAAGTGAACAGAGAATAGCTTTTCTCCTTCTCTTATAGCACTAAAACTCATGTTTATCCAATGAAGCTGAATGTTTGAAGATTCAGGACATACAAAAGAAAGGCTTTCTTTACACAGTGCACAGTTAAAATATGGAATTTGCTCTAACAAGAGGCAGTGACGGCCACCAACTTGGGCAGCTTAAGGATTAGCTAAATAGATGGAAGATAAGTTGATCGATGGCTGTGTTCTACCTCCACTCAACACTAGTTCCTGGAAACCACAGGAGGAGAAATTGCTGTTGCACCAGGAGAGGACTTTAGTAATCTTTTGCAATATGTCACCCTTGTGAGGCCAAAATTTGGCACTTCCAAATGGATTTTCTCAATAATGGAGCTTTGCAATTTTGTGCCCCCTCTGCTCAGTGCCCTGTGGGAAGGAACAACATGCACCACCTTAAATCCAGTGCTGGTTGCACCCATGTCCTGCTTGCAGGCATCCCCTGGGCATCTGGTTGGCCACTGGGAGAACAGGATGATGGACTAGATGGGCTATCGGCCTGATCCAGCTCTAGCTCTTTAATAATAATAGTCTGTCAAACATTAAAAGCTTCCCTAAACAGGGCTGCCTTCAGAAGACATTCTAAAAGTCTGGTAGTTTTTCTCTTTGACATCTGGTGGGAGGCTGTTCCACAGGGCGGGCGGCACTACCAAGAAGGCCCTCTGCCTGATTCCCTGTAACTTGGCTTCTCGCAGTGAGGGAACCGCCAGAAGGCCCTCGGCACTGGACCTCAGTGTCCGGGCAGAACAATGGGGCTGAAGACGCTCCTTCAGGTATACTGGACCGAGGCCATTTAGGGCTTTAAAGGTCAGCACCAACACTTTGAATTGTGCTCGGAAACATACTGGGAGCCAATGTAGATCTCTCAGGACCGGTGTTATGTGGTCTCGGCAGCCGCTCCCAGTCACCAATCTAGCTGCCGCATTCTGGATTAGTTGTAGTTTCCGGGTCACCTTCAAAGGTAGCCCCACGTAAGAGCACATTGCAGTAGTCCAAGTGAGAGATAACCAGAGCATGCACCACTCTGGCAAGACAGTCCACTGGCAGATAGGGTCTCAACCTGCGTACCAGATGGAGCTGGTAAACTTTTCCAGACCTCTAACCTATGATCTTTTTAACTGGGTTAGAATCATAGAATCTTACTTCATTTGTTTCCATTTGTTAAATTGAAACAATCAAAAACTCTATTTTTGAGCTCCATGGATGAGGTTTTAAGGCTGTTATTTCACTTGATACAGTTTTCAAGTGGGGAGAGGGAGCCGGATCAATAGCCTGTTAAAAGTAAACAGAAAGCCCTGTGCTATACAGTTGTATTAAATTTGTACCGTGTAATAGAACGTGATGCATCATCATCAGAGGGAAAGATCACATTAGTCATTTGGGTTACAAGATTTCATAAAAGCATGAAACACTTAAAACATAGCACCACACCTTTAAAAAAAACTTCTCAAAGATGCTAGGAAGCAAACCAATTCAGGCAGCTACCTTGAAGTTGACGTTAAACCAACAATGAAGGACTTCCACATCTGTGAATTATAAATCACAGATTTCTATAACAATACATGTATTTTCATTTCTAGATTAATTCAATTAAGAGTAAATTTGTCCCTTTTTTGCCAAATAAATTGGATTTAACATATTAACTTGGGAAGACATGAGAACAAATTTACTAGGTTCATTAAGCTTAGTAAATTAAATTACAGAAAATTGTGCTTCCCAGTAATAGATTTAAGCTGTAATATTTAGCAAGTCTGCCAAAGGCAGCCATAATTCTCATGCAAATAGGTATTATAGTCTAAGAACAGCCACCTTGTATTTCGTAGCAATACAATTAGTCACCTCCGCTTTGCAAAACGTTCCCATTTTAAAAAATTCCTCTGTCGAACGACTTCAGTGGAATGATGAATGGAAAGAGATTGACAAACATGTGCATGAAACTGGTGCTTTAGTATTTAGATCTTGACATTAAAGATGCTTTAAATGTTTAAAAAAGCACTGTGGGTTGTATTCAAAGTAGACATAGAGAAGAGCCATTGGAAAAAACACACACCTGGACTTAAGGTAGTCATGAAACTGGCACAGTGATCACTGCTGACTGGAACCTGCTGCCATGATGGGATGGCAGTGAGGCCAGCTTGGGAGCCAACAGATCCCAGGCCAGCTTAGCTGCAAAAGGCAGCACCTTCTTCCCATCCACACATTTGTTGGGCAGAAGGGGGAACTTCAGTGGAATGACAGTGGCATTGGTCATCAGGTGGCGGCCAATGGGAGGCCAACAGAGGAAGACAGGGCTGGTGGAGGGACACCTCTACTCAATCTATCCTGCCCCTTCAGCTCAGTGTGGAAGCAGTCTGGGTTGCTTTGCCAGTCAGACACAACCCTTTAAACTTAGAAAAAATATGCAACTCACTCAGGTCACCAGCTAAGGGCCAAACTAGGTGTGACAAGATTGAAACTGATGTCCTTAGATTTTAAAACCTAAGTAGCAGCTACCCAGATCCCAACATAAGAGGAGCAATTTCAACCCTTCCTCTCAGCACCAGTGGAAATGTCCTTTTGGGACAAATAGCAGTTTCAGGGGGGTGGTTTTCTTCCATCCTCCAGCTTCCAGGTGGTGGGATTCAAAAACCTTCCTGGCATTCCAAAGTCCTTGCAGCTGCTATCTAAATGTTAAAAACTAGACATGCTGATTGCAATTACTTAATTAACATCATGCCTAGGGTAACTCTAATTCAAGGTTGCAACTTGAATAATCGTGCTGTAGCTTTAAATTTCTCAGGGAAACAGGAAATGAAGAACCTGCCATTTATCCTGCCCCTCCCACCCTCTCTCTCTCACACACCTCCAGTAAGAATGATGAATCCAGGAGAACTCACAGACTACATGACTCCTTCAGAGGGAGGGCAACCCCATCCAGAACAGGCACCATGCTTGATTCCCAGACCTAGAACCACTCACCCATAAGGCCTCCATCTAACTAGGTTTTATTTTCAGTTTGCCCTCATCCTGCCCAATACTGCACCCAAGCACCAGTTTAGGACCTGCACAGCTTCATCGGACTCATATGTTACAGTGAAATAGAATTGAGTGCCCTCCCCTTATTGGTGACTTCTCACTCCAGATACCCCAGTGGCCACTCCCAATAGCTTCATATGGGTGATAAATAGCATTGGAGACAATTTGGAACTCTGTGGCACTCCATGGCAAAACTGTATGTGCCAGTTTCTTGAATCAGTCTTGTAAGAAGGAGCCAAACCACTGAAACACAGTGCCTCCCACTCCCAATCCTCAGAGCTGATCCAGCAAGCTACCACTTTAGATGGTATCAAAAGTTGCAGAGAGTTCAACACAGTTTCTTCAGGGTTGTACCCCCAATCCTCCATCCTTCTTGAAATAAAGGTCATAAATCCGAGTGGCCAAGGTTGATTTGGTACCCAAACCAGGCCTCAAACCAGGCAGGAATGAGCCAAAATAATCAGTTTCCTCCAAGAGTGCCAGCCACCACCTTCTTCAGCAACTTCCACCAAAAGAGGATATTTGTGACTGGGCAGTAGTTCTTGCACATCTCCAAATCCAGAATTTTTTTTTAAGGAAATTAGAAGTTATTTAAAGGCATTCGGCACCCCCCCCTTCATGTAAAGATGAATTTGTTGCACTCTGGGATGGGTGAATAAGTCACTTTTGATGTCTCTCAATTTTTCTTTTCCGCCAATCTTTAGTAATTACATTTCCTCACCAGCTTGTGGTTCTCCCCACCTCAAGTACTTGGAAATTCATCAGCATTTTAATGCAAATGTACTCTAGTATATACACTATTGTACACATTGCTTGGCTGGAGAACTGCATTGCAAAAATTGGATTAGGTGTGAATTATGAAGGATAGCTGTGTTTCGGTTCCCATATTGTTTCAGAAAGTGTGGATTAGGTAAGTTTGCCTTTAAATACAAAGTGAATCAAATTTCTCCCCCAACTCTACTCTGGAACCCACCAAGTCAATGCCTCTGATTCACTCAAATTAGCCATAACGTGCAAAGGTCAAGAGGACAGGTAGTTGATGAGGCACTCACAAGCACCTTGCCCACATCCTTAGTCTACGGAAGCTGAAACTGATACCATAGCATCAGAATGGATGGCACATTAGAAATGTCCATTGGACCTGACTGAGCCATGGCATCCAAATCTGCATGGAGCCAAGTCACTTTATTCCCAAAGTGCATTGCAAATTTGTCACAGCACATCTATGAGCTTTTGGGTGGAAGCATGGGATACAATGGAATGATTCATACCTACGTCTCAGATCCTGGGACTCTCCAGCTATTGAATCCCATCTGTAAGCCTCTTGAGAATTTATTTACAACCAGCTTTCAAATGTGTCTTGAACAGCTGTTAAAAGTTCGTTTCTGAAGGCCATTTCACACATGCCTTTTTTCCTCTATGGAGACTATCTCTGTATAGGGAAAAAAAATCTATACCATCATGTGTGATATATAGCACAGCTATCCATTTATTTTGCCCAAAGTATATGTGCCAGGTTGCAAGTTACTGAAATGTCATGTGTGAAGACATCCTGAGTTCCTGTGAATTTCCAGGAATCTTCTTGAGGATCAACACCAAAATCTACAGCAACTTCCATTGAGGAGTAGAATGTGACCACCTGCATTTCTTAGAGATGAGATCAACTGAGAGATTGTACACAACTTAATTGAGATACTTGGGAAACAGATTTTGCATTTTTCTCCCCCACCCACCCACAAAATACAGTATGAAAAGGCACATACGTAAATGGGTTTCGGCAATGACCATGAATCTTATTAAGGGTTTGAGAGAAAGTAGTTTAGCTCCAGTTCATATAAAATATTAACTCTCCCAGGACATACACTTTGCTTGTGCAGCTGGGGCCCTCACTTTTCTCCTGCAGATGGGACAGATGCGTTAGCATATATTTTCTGGATCAATCCAAGAAAAAACACAGTTTCATGCTTTTTCTATTTGTTGAGTCAAGAAGTGAGAAGGGGGCGGGGAAGCAACATTGAAAAGGATGGTAAGATTCCAATTTATTGAGTTTTCAGTAGCCGATGATGGAATTTGCTTTATACTTTTTCTAGCAAAACTATTTTTCATGCTGCTTATCAGGCTCACAGACACACACCTCAAAAGCACCATCTGGAAATGAATGGACTTCCTAGGAATTAGGAATAGCAATCAAGAGTACTGAAGTATACAAATGCAGACTCTCCAAGTGTCCCTATTTTTCAGGGGTGTCACTGATTTAGAGAAGCCGTCCTGGTTTCTGATTTGATCCCAGAATGCCCCACTTTTCCTTAGGATGTCCCTATTTTCATTGGAGAAATGTTGGAAGGCATGGAGTTATCCAACCCCAGAACCGTCTGAAGGCAATCCTGTATAGGGAAGTTTATTTAAATGTTTTATTATATACATTGGAAGCTGCCCAGAGTGACTGGGGCAACCCAGTAAGATGTGTTGGGTACAAATAGTGAAATTATCATTTATGGAATGGGACGTCCCTTTTTTTCATCGGAGAAATGTTGGGAGGGTATGCAAATGGGCTCATCATACAGTATATATTCCACAAGGCAATTACATTGTGAAGAGACAACAAGTTGACATTTTGCTGTGGTGGCTAGTGTTATGAATATGGTTATCTATGTTTATATTCCAGTTTCTTTTAATTCCTTATCAAAATATAAATCAACCACCACCACTGTTTGTTGCTTGCTCTCTTCCTCTGGGCCAGAGTGAGCATCAGGTGAACATTGCAATTTGCAGTGGTGGTGTAGGTCCAGGGGTCCCTTCCACTGAGAACTTGCTCAGGTGTGGAGCCTTGGTATGTGCTTGATCACCTTGATGCCAACCCTGCATGCACAGTTCCCAAATGGTCAATCAAAGCACTGTGTCACATGTCTTCAGGTCCTTATCTGGGTCCAAGGCTGGGTCTTTCATACAGGAAAAATAACACAAGGGGAGTAAGGAAAGGCTGGAGGTGGCATCTCTACGTTGCAGGGAGAATTTTCAAAGCACTGGTCCTATCATTTTAGGGCAGGGGGGAGACACACCATTTGGTCTCTGCTTCAGGCAGCAAAATGACTTGGTGCAGCACTGTCTGTGTCTAAATCTTATTTATTTATATTATGCTTATGTCATACTCTAGAAGGCTCCAGACCTAACATGAAACTCCCAGTGATGTCCCATCGAAGCATTGCCAAGATCCACATTACTTGGCTTCAGCAATGTAACAACATTGATGACTTCTCAACCACTCATTGGGACCATTTTTTTTGTCATCCTTGCAACACTCCAGGGGAGGGAAAGTTGAAATCTGTCATTAGCATTTGGAAAGTGTTATGCTATAATGAGAGCGCCTTAATGATTTCTCCCCCCACCCCAAATTATTTTAGGCCTATAAGGCTTTTCTCATTAAAATAATAACTATCTGGTTCCTATAGTCTGATGCCAGCACAATCATTAAAATAATATGTGTCATGAATGCCTTATTAAAGGGATACATCCTATATCGACGTTTCCATCACAAATTCAGCACCAACAATTTCCAAAGTGATTTCCTTGTGTAAACAAAAGGGAAAGAAGAAATAATCTCTTGAATGAAGTGGATTATAATAACAAACACATTTGTACCAGCACTGAAATCTAAATTAAGATCTCCCACACTTAGTTAATATACTACAACACTTTTAAAGCGACTTGCACAAAATGAAAGCAATTAACTGTACATCTAAAACCAGGTTAGGCCATTATTTTTATCCTGATTTTTAACATTTTATTTTATTCTAAACCTTGGAAAATGTCCTTACACTTTGAAGAAAGATTAGATTCTGCAAACATACACACACACACACACACACACACACACAGCCTCCGCTTAAAGAATTATTACAAGGTTCTGTAAATTTTTAACATTGCCCTTTATAAATGTTGCAGGGGCTATAGAAACGAGGAGAGGGCTATAAGAAGTTTAATGGGTCCCAGTTTAGCCATTTGTAATGGGGATTTAACAGCTTTGTTTGTGAGCCTCAGCCAAGAAAACAGATTACCTTCATCAAGTGCTAATACTCCAGAGTCAATCTAAAACTCTGTTCAGCTATGGAAAGCTATCATGGGATATCAATAAGTGCTATAAACACTAATCCAGCAAACCTGTCAGCTGCTATATACAAAGATTATTTCTATATCATAGCTCCACGTTTAGTGCTTTTCTTCCTCACGTACGAGGTATGTATTTAAGAAGTAACACCGGGGATTAATTGTAATAGCACAAAGAGCTTAATTGTTACAAATCCAATTTTTGGAACAAGAATCATGGGTGGGATTCACCTAATTGTAGCCTTATCAGGGGTTTGCGTTGCTCCCAAGCTGGGAAGAAGGAGTAAACGAAACTTCGAGGTTTGGTTCAAAAGAGAAAGGTTTATTTCTGCTTTCCGGAAAAGCAGAAGGATCCTGCCTGGTCATCCAAAGGCAGGAACAACAATAATCAGTTTAAACAAGACTTATATACCTTTCAGAGCACTCTCTCCCCCTCCTTCCTGCTTCCATGCATCACGAGATCCTGTAACCCATATAAGGAAATTACTTCCTGTGAACCTTGACTGGGCTCTGACACATCACGGGACATTAATCGTACGCAAGTCAGGTCCTTGGACTGTACTAATGAAGAGATCATCCTGTGCTCTTGTGCGTAACAATTACTCTTGCAACTGCTGTCAGAATGTTTACTGTCTGTGGTCTAGGACTTGCAGTTTACCTTTTCCTCTGTTCTGAACAGAACAAGGCCATGTGACGTCCTCTGTCTAGCCTGTGTTTCACTTGCTTCTTTGCTACTGGAAGGTTACCAGGCTTTTGAGCTAGTAAAAAGCTCCTTTGAAACTAACAGGTAGGTGTTGGCCTTTGGGTAGCTCCAGGTAACCCAGATTTGGGTTACCTAGCCCTTCAATCCCTCCTCTTGTTTTTGGACTGCTTAAAAGCTGTTTCTTTTAAGCACGTCCCGCGCAAAGGCCAACACATACTAGCTGATGCAATAACATGGGGTAACATGGGGTAATAGCTTGGGCTGCGAGAGGTAGCGGGATAATACCAACCCCCGGTATCATGGTTTACAAACACTGCAGCAAGCAGGGAATACAGAAGCATAAGCAACAACAAACAAAAAAACCTGCACGTTGTGCCAAAGTAGAAGGCAAAGGAGGGGCCCCAAGGTGCAAACAGGACACATCGGGCCTGAGGTGGGCAAGGGCCAGTATTGCTGCCATCTGGAGCCATCTATGATCTAAGGATGGTACTTCCTCTCTATATATGGATGGTGCGCAGCCACACGGCTTCTCCCTGCCTCAAAATCTTGGGGTTTTGGTTTCCCGAACACCAGGGGCTAACACATGACGCTGAACACCACCCCTTTTCCCCTTGGGTGCCCCCACATCCGAAGTCTCCACCAATGACAGAAGTATAACAAAAACACAGTGTCCAGTAGCAGGATGTCCAGTAGCAGGATGGAGAGGTAGGGATGGAAAGTCCCACACTCAACTGCAACATTTGGTGGCCCCCTTCCAGAAGAGAGAAAACCAAGAGTTCCCATCGCCGTCAACACCCATGCTGACTTGTTGTTGTCCAGCCATGTGTAGAAGCACTGGCCACCTGGGTGAGTCAAAGAGGCCTGGTGTAGATCAGGCATCCCAGTCCAATCCGAATGTCGCCACAAGCATGGTGGAAGTCCATCTAGGACCCAAGGATGATGCAAAACAATTTCCTATTCACACCAGGGAGAAAGGGATGCAATGCAAAAGGCAATGAATAAAACGCTTTCTAGGGCCACTCGTCCAGGAGGGTCCTCCCTGAGCGGCCGAAACAGTTCCACGCTGTTCCAAGTTCGTACTCTCAGCAAAAGTCGCTCCTTGAAATCCGGCTTTCACGGCACGAATGTCTTACAGAACGGCTGCTGGCCCTGATGACTGGGATGTCACAAGTCAGTCAGTCCCCCTTCAGTTTGGAGACCTCGGACTCCTCCAGGAATGTCCATCATGTGACACAGCTTCAGACGGCGGCAGAGAACACACTCCGGCTATTGTTTTTGCAGCTTTTGGGAGCAAAACCACAGTCAGTCCATGTCTGCCACTTTCACGCAGTATCACGCTAGTAGCACAGGAACCAACAACTACAGTCCTGGTAAGCTGCCATGGCACGAAATCGACTTTCGCTTTCTGCCGCTCTTAAAGGGAGCTCTCAGAAGGAGAGTAACTTCTGATACCATTGGGGATCGATGATGTTGTATATCTCTCCCAGGTATCGGCAGCCACATAAGAAAGGGCTTGGCAAAGGCTTCTTGCGAGTTGACAGGTGCTGAGGGATACCCAGAAGGGGCTCAACCTGCCCCGTGCCGCAGAAGTCCTCGCTGAAGGGCATCGCTGAGTAGGGCGTGGTTGAGGGTGACAAGAAGAAGAAACTCCGAGGCAAGAAGGAAAACAAACTGGAGGACAAACTGCAGTGTGGGTGGCAATAGAACTACCCATCCTCTGGTTGGTCAAGTCAGGTGGACTGCAGCATACTTCAGAAAGGGCCAGTGGATGGAAAAGACCCTTCCGTTGAGCTCAAAGGATGATGAATGTGTGGACGGCAGGAAAACAACTTAAAAGTGCTGATGCAAAGCAGATGGTGCTGCCATTGGGGTTGCAGCCCCAGCAGGGATGATGAGTCGACGAAGCTGGTGTAGATTAGTTGACACAGTTCAATCGGATGACTCTCCCTTTGCCCATAAGGCCAATGACTCCAAAACTGCAACCGTGGATAGCCAAATGATGTAGGGTCCCCTTCCAACAAGGCTTCAATGGGGCCTGGAATGTATAAGCTTGACCACTGCACAGGGGTTCAAGCATGGGTCCACCTGTTCAGGGAGGGAAAAACCTTGGGAGAGCAACTGCAAATAATTTCCATCATCCAAATCATCACTAATCATGGAGATGGGATATCATGTTTACATAAAGTACAGGTGGTTTGAGGTGAGAGTCTACAATACACCTTCAAACAGTCTAATTATTCTGGCCGGATCCCCTTCAGAAAGAAGGATTCTGGTTTTTTCTAATTCCAATTTGAATCTGCAATTTGAATCTAATTCCAATTTGAACCTCCTCACTATCCTATCCTCACCCTCTCTCTCTCTCTCTCTCTCTCTCTCTCTCTCTCTCTCTCTCTTTCTCTTACCTTCAGCCACTTTCTTTTTTTCCCTTCACTTACATTTCTCTGTCCATTCCTCATCTTCATTTAACTATGCCCAACCTCTTCCATCACTAATCATCTTTTCCTTTCTTCCACTACGCTCAGTTTCCTTTTACCCTCTCTACAACTGAGACTACCTCTCGTCATACCTTCATCCACTTCCATTTTCTCCCTCTACTTCCAATAAGCCACACTCTTTCTTCCAGCAGCTTGATGTCAAACCTGCAATCAATTCTGCAAATACACTCTCTGTGGATCCACCTTTCTCTCCACCTGCACATTGCCAACAACACATACTTTTCCTGTCAATCTCTATAACTCTTCACCCTTCACACCGACTCCAAAACACCTTCTCCCTTCCTTTTCCCAGTGCTGGGGTGGTGGCGGGTCTCTCACAACATACTAGAGCCCCCTTCCTTTCCCTGCCTGCCTGCAGTTCCTCTTCTCCACCACTACTGATCTCTCTAAGACCCGATCTCTCTCTTTTCTCTCTCAAAAAACACTCTCACTTTTACTGGATTTTCACTACATGCTTCAATCCCTCACTTTACACACCTCCTAGCTGCCTTGTGCATTTCCTCCTTTATACTGCCTTTCTGCCTCCTGTACTGTCTGTCTGAATCCCCACACTGTCCCTGCTTCGTTCTCCCTCCTGGGCTGCTCATCTACCTTCGCCTACGTACCTACCTATGCCCCTCGACTCCATTTTCATCATCCTGGGCTACCACTCCCCTGGTCTGTCTGCAACTGCCTATCAAGAAAACCACTAGCTTTTACCCTATAAGAACCTTCCCCTATAAGAGCCAAGGAAAACCTTACACAAGGAAAATAAAAAAACTTCAAAAGTTTTCAAAAACTCTCCAGCCTGCCCAAGCAAGCCTTAAAAAAAACTTTCTGTAAGCAGTGCTGAGTAACCTTATTCTAAATACAGTGTGGGTCTGCCAACAGGACCCCCAAGACTACTTGTTTCCAGAGGTTTGAAAGACCAAACCTGCACGGAAGGGGTTTTGGAAAACACACATTGACCAAATTAAAAGAGGACTAGGGAAAAGGGGAAAAACTGAAGAAGCTTGCAAAGATACCCACTCTCAGAGGAAAATAAAAAAATAAGAAGAGGAGCTGAACCACCTTTTGGACCCCACAAATCAAAAATACCAACAAGCTGGGACATAATGCAGCGGAGGGCAACATTAAATCTGTTATTCTAGCCAAACTTTCACAATAACAAACAAGTGACACATTAAAAGGATTCATAAATAGCTATTTCTTCCTAGAATGGTGAATTGCAAATATTTTCAGCCACAATTTCTTACTTCTTTCATTATTACCAAATACAATCAATAGTTTCAAAATCAATACTTTTAAAAGCCATACTTGGAATTAAACATTCCTCAAGAAAAACTTGGAAACCCAACACTTTTCAGGACCAAAGAGACTTTCCATAGGTGTCTTTGAAATGGAAAGCTAACACACTTCTTGACACAACACACACACAACAAAACAAATAAACAAACAAGACACACTCTCACTTTTGCTGGAGTTTCACTACAGACTCCAATCCTTCTCTTCCCACACATGCACTTAAAAAACCCCAACAACCTCCCAGCCTAATCTAATTTCCCAAGAGAACATGCTCTCTCTCTCTCTCACTGTGAGAGAGCAGCCTCTCTGCGGTCTGACACCGTGCTCTATCACTGCCGTGCCATGCCTACTGTTTTCCTACCCCCCTAATTCACCATCACCATATCATCAACCTTCAGGAATGTCACCTCCTAACACTCCTCCTTGCTGCGCAGCACAGGGCAGAGGCAACCAAACCACACCCTCCAGGGGAGTTTGATTGTAGGTAGTTCTGCCTGCCTCTGCTCTGCGCCCAATTTCAGTTCCTCAACCATAAGGGGCTTTGGTTTTGTAAAATCCCAATCAACCCCTCTGTTGGCATCCAATTGTCCAGAAAGCACTGCAAGGAGGGGTTGATTCGCTTCCCCCCCCCATATATATTTGGAACACTCTCACTCCTAGTTCCCTAATTGTCCACAATCATGCACACACTCTCCGCGCCTTACCCGTGGCCCACGCGAGCTCGCGCTGGTGGAAACCGCACGGATTGTAAGACCACACGTCGCTTCGTCAGTAGGTGCTGCACCTCCAACGTCTCATTTACTCACACCATTCATTAGAGTGTTCCCATACACCTGGTTTCCCTCCCTCCCCTCTTCTGGCTAGCCATACCCTGCCAGCGGCACTCTACTGCCCCCTGCTGGCCTCAATCCGGCGGAACTCTACTTCACACTGCCGGTGTT
The DNA here is from genome assembly GCA_034642065.1 of Darevskia nairensis. Lineage (NCBI taxonomy): Eukaryota > Metazoa > Chordata > Lepidosauria > Squamata > Lacertidae > Darevskia > Darevskia nairensis. Next base: position 2,451,401 of record JAWWNI010000047.1, read on the forward strand.
AGCTAGCCACACCCTGCCAACGGCACTCTACTGCACACTGCTGGCCTCAATCCGGCGGAACTTTACTTCACACTGCCGGCCTCAATCCGGCGGAACTCTACTTCACACTGCCGGTGGGGGTGATCAGGCCCCGTACTCTTCCCCTGGAGCTCACCTGTCTTCTCTGAAGAAGTTTCCCCGATCCCCAGCGGCCGCCGCTCTTTCTCTCGCCGCCGCGGCGTAGCTCTTAGGCACGGTGGGGGCTGGTTCCTCCTACAAAACGGGTAGGTGCGCGCCGGAACCGCCCGACGCCGCCCCGAGCCGTTCGCCGCGGAGACGCCTCGAACCTTCATCCTCAGCCTTGGGGAACGCAATTCCCGGCCAACGCACCAAGTAACTGTAGCCTTATCAGGGGTTTGCGTTGCTCCCAAGCTGGGAAGAAGGAGTAAACGAAACTTCGAGGTTTGGTTCAAAAGAGAAAGGTTTATTTCTGCTTTCCGGAAAAGCAGAAGGATCCTGCCTGGTCATCCAAAGGCAGGAACAACAATAATCAGTTTAAACAAGACTTATATACCTTTCAGAGCACTCTCTCCCCCTCCTTCCTGCTTCCATGCATCACGAGATCCTGTAACCCATATAAGGAAATTACTTCCTGTGAACCTTGACTGGGCTCTGACACATCACGGGACATTAATCGTACGCAAGTCAGGTCCTTGGACTGTACTAATGAAGAGATCATCCTGTGCTCTTGTGCGTAACAATTACTCTTGCAACTGCTGTCAGAATGTTTACTGTCTGTGGTCTAGGACTTGCAGTTTACCTTTTCCTCTGTTCTGAACAGAACAAGGCCATGTGACGTCCTCTGTCTAGCCTGTGTTTCACTTGCTTCTTTGCTACTGGAAGGTTACCAGGCTTTTGAGCTAGTAAAAAGCTCCTTTGAAACTAACAGGTAGGTGTTGGCCTTTGGGTAGCTCCAGGTAACCCAGATTTGGGTTACCTAGCCCTTCATAATCAATTCTATGAGTGGAAGCCTTGCGCATTGGCTGGGAGGGGGGAGGGAGATCAAGCAGGGGAACCCCAAAGACAGTGTTCAGGGGGAGGACAGGAGACAACTTTCCATGTGGCAAGCTTTCACAGACAGAACAACTGGAACAGTGCAGGGTTTAATCATTCCCCATATCGTCCACATTTAATCACACTAAAGGGCACTTATAAGAAACAATGAGCAAAAATCAACATTTTATTGAAATCAACAAAACATCTCCCGAGGGCTTTTTTTTCAGCCGGAAATCTCCAGAACTCGGTTCTGGCACCTCTCAGGTAGGCACCATTGCCATTATAAAAGAACAAGGGAGGCGTTCATGGTGATTTCCGGCACCTCTTTTTCTAGAAAAATAGCACTGCATCTCATTTGGTTTTCTGTGATATCTGTCACTGGATTCTCAGGTGACCTCTGTGACAAGGAGCTTAGGTTATCATCCTAGGTTTATCTTAGCCACTGTGGTATATGCATCAACCAGACTACTGAAATATGCTCCATAAGCAGCTCCCTGATGATTGGTCTGGAAGCTGCCACTGGTACAGACACCTGGCCAGGTGTTTATTACACCTGTGCTGAGAGAATCACACCAGCTGCCAATCAGCTACCAGACCATGTTCATGGTCTTGTTGTTAACATATAAAGTGCTGAACAACTCAGGGCCAGGTTACCTGAAGGTTCACCTGCAATATCACTTAGATTGTGTTTGTGACCCCAAAGTGGGTGTCAGGTTCCCTTATCGGTTGCTCAAAAGTAAAGACCAAGTCCTTCTTGCCTTTCTATCATTTTATTGTGCAAAGTATATACAGTGCAGCGCTCAATCCAAACATGACCGCCTAGTCACTAGCGGAATCCGGAAGTGCCCTCCTCCTGTTTCGGCGCCAACACCAGAGTCTCGGCACTCTAAATTGCCGCCTTCTCCTTCTACATAAAGTAGGCGCCAGAAACGACGTCTCCCTCTCCGAGCGAGTCTGCTGGGTGGGGCCAGGTCTCTCTGCCTCTTCCTGGAGACCTCTCACTACCTGGCTCCCTCCCGATAACTGCTCCTCCCCCGAGGAGGGGCTGGCAGACTCGCTCTGAGGCGAATCCATCGTCAACACAGGCTGAGGCTCTCTGTACCCACTCAGTGCCGGACTGGCAGGGATGGGCACATCCCTGACAGTGGGCATATTTTTTTTGCTGTTGCTCCTGTTTTGTGGAATGCCCTGCCTTCCCTCTTCCATACAGCAACCATCAGATGCTTCAGATGTTTTCAAAAGATGTATCTCTTTTGCCCAAGCTTTCCCAGGCTCATAAGATTGGACCCTGATTTACATGTATGAATCCCCCAAATGTCTATTTTGCAAGCTTTTGTATGTTTTATATTGTTTTATTGACTTTAGGTTGTATTTTTGTTTTAACGGATGATGTTTTTAATATTGTAATACTGTACATAGCATACAGCATTTGGAAAGTTTTAAAATATTAAGCAGCTTAGAAATGCTTTTAAAGAAATAAATTGCTGTGATTGGGGAGCTCTGCTATCATTGAGGAAAACGCACTGACAAGGTGCACCCAATCCATACACTCAAAGACCAGGTTGGAGGGGGGCTGCTGATGTTACCCATGCTTGTAGTAAAGGTAAAGGGACCCCTGACCATTAGGTCCAGTTATGGACGACTCTGGGGTCGTGGCGCTCATCTTGCTTTATTGGCCGAGGGAGCCGACATACAGCTTCCGGGTCATGTGGCCAGCATGACTAAGCCGCTTCTGGCGAACCAGAGCAGCGCACAAAAACGCCGTTTACCTTCCCGCCGGAGCGGTACCTATTTATCTACTTGCACTTGGACGTGCTTTTGAACTGCTAGGTGGGCAGGAGCAGGGATCGAGCAACAGGAGCTCACCCCATTGCAGGGATTCGAACCGCCGACCTTCTGATCGGCAAGCCATAGGCTCTGTGGTTTAACCCACAGTGCCACCCGCGTCCCATGCTTGTAGTAACCCTCCCCAAATGAGTTATTTGGGGGTTGAGGCCAGGGAGAGAAGACACTGGGCCAGCAAAGGGTCTACCAGATCCTGTGGTGATCCTGCTGCCATCATGTGATCTAGGCCTTTTCACTGAGTGCCTGCCCCAATCTTCTGCCCTGACCATTGTGGACAGTGGGGTACCAGTGGTCATGCTGCTCCATCAAACCCCATTTAATTCCAAATGACTCACTTCTCAGTATAGGATTGTGCTACAAGTCACCCATACCACATCAGTTCTGTGTAAATAACCTGGGCAGTGCTGTTTGCTTTCTTCCTAAAGCTTTGCTTATGAATAATAATAATAATAATAATAATAATAATAATAATAATAATTTATTATTTATACCCCGCCCATCTGGCTGGGTTTCCCCAGCCACTCAAATGCATCTCCCTTGTCTGAGACATTATACTAAAAAAAAGTATGCATGATGGGCATACATAGAAAAATATAAACAGAGTGTTATTTACTTCTGAGACCATTGGGAGGGGGGGAATCCCACATCTTTTATGCATATTCTACAAATGCTTTCTTAAATATTTTCCTCCAAACTAAGCAATTCAATTTTCTTTTTAAATGTTATTCTCTGTGGCTTAAAAACTTAATTAGCTTCCTAAGCTTCACATTAATTTCCATTTGAGCTAAATGTAATCTCTTGTCTATAACTTTTAAAAATCAAAATGTGGACTCAAAAGGTGCAAGCATGATCAGTGGAGCAGATAAGCCAGCAATAATCATAGCAGTAAGACATTAATTGGTGTCTGGGTGATTCTATTCATAGCAACAATAGGCCATAATAACACCTAGTGTCCTCTGCTACTCAATAGCGTTTTACCACGGCATTTATCATAATGACAGCTATATTGTATTTGAATTTCCTGCCTTCCTTTTTAACAACAGACAAGTACATCAGATGAACCAAGCACCTGTGTGACTTCATACGGCCAACTGTTTGCTGCTGCTTACCCGAAGAGCCCTGCTTCTAGGAACTGACAAAAGAGAAACCAGTTTAATAGACAAGGTTTCATTCTAGACAGCTTACTCATATAAAATGGAGGCAGGGGGGCCATTTTGGTATTACGCCTCCCTGCCTTGAAGGTCTGTGATGCATCAAATACAAGATATCAAGAGAGAGAAATTAAAGGCAGCAATTAAAGGATCCCACCCTCGCCTTTCTCACACCACAAGAAGCTTATCGGACTGGCAAAAAAAGAGAGGCCTGCTGGAGTCTCCTTCTGGTGGCAAAGGCCAGCTGATAGATAGATGGTCACATTCCAGATCCATGAGAAGATCTTTGGTGTGGTACTGTAGGGGCAGGTTAGCCTAACCTGAAATTCCTATGTTACAGTGCTACCTGAAATCCTTAATTTTACAGACCCTTTTTGCATGAGGCACCACATAGATTCATAGGGAAAGGCAGTGTAATGAACTTTCACTTCCTTAGTTCGAGGCTGGAAGAACATAAAACCAGACATAGGATGTCAGCATGACTCTCTTATCAGCATGGCCTTGCCAGTCTGGAAGGATGGCATTGACAGCCCAAGTACAGACAGGGAGTTTGTACAGGGAGTCGGGGTGCAAATATCCTTATCACCGTGACGTACAAAGGGCCCAGCCAAAAGTTCACAGGAAGGAAATCCTTATAAGGTCTGCAGAACATCATAAGGCTATTCCTTATATGGGTAGAGGAAGGATCTCCTACCGTCTTTCCCCCTTTTTAAGACACCGTCTTATAATTCTTTTCCCTCAAAAAAACACAGGGTGGCTTATTTTCGGGGGGATTTCTTATTTTTATTACGTCAGTATGGTACAGTACAGCCTCCCCCTGTGGCGGCACCACGGCTTACTTTTGGGGTACGTCTTACTTCTCACAAAGGTAAAAAACCCCTGCCATGGCTTACTTTATGACTACGTATTAAAAAAGGGGAAACAGGGTAATAAGGTCATAGCTCCTGGGCAGGAATGTATAAAAGCTGGATGCGAACTCCATTTGGTGGGCTTGCTGAGGAATGATCCCGCAAGTGCCCTTCTACAGTTCATGGATGTAGAATAAAAGCTTTTTCTCTGATTCAAACCTCAGTGACATTTTTGTCTCCTTTTATTCCTCTCCCTCTGGAGCAACGTTGAACCCTGCTTTGCTAAGGCTACAGTACGTTAGCTGAACCTTTTTGAAAGTCTAAGTATCCATTGTCACATGGATCACCTCTGTCTATTGTCAGCATTTCACTCTCCTGTTGCTGGATGTGTGATTGTTACATCACATGTCTGTGTTTACTTTCCAGGCTTGGAAAGTGTGAGAACGGAAGTCAGTCTTATCTCTTCCGCTATATTGTACTTTTGTACTTACTTTCTCTCTCTCTCTTGGAGAAGATGTGAGAGGATGCCATGATTGCTTTGTCCTGTATATATTGCTTAATAAATTGTTTAGAATGCACACACCTAAGCTCCATTTCGTCTCTGCTGTATACTCTGCTGACTGAGCATGCACATATCTTTAGATATGTGTCACTGGTGCATGCCGGGACTGAAGATTTATGGTCATCCCGGGCTGCGCTTCATCAGGAAGACGCCCAAAGAGGTTTGTCTCATTCCAGGGGCTGCGTGTGCCCCCCAGGCGTGTTCCGACATCTATATGCTTGTTACACTCTCAAAGAGCTCCAGAAGGTTATGGGATGATCCGCCAGCCAGCCAGCATTTAAAACTATAATAGAGACTGTTGCCCAGAGCAGCCTGAAGGAGTCATAGATAAGAAGAGCTGAGACCTGGAAAATGACTCTGTTCAGGGAGATGCCAAAGAGAAAATAACACTTTGGGTGATCATTTGAGGGAATCTGAGTCCCAGAAACTGCTTTGCTGGAGATATCATGAAGAGCAATATTTAGAACCTACTATTGTTCTTGATGTTATTTTCACTGTAAGCCACTTTAAATGTCATTTTGCCTCCACCCGAAGCTACGTGTGCAACCCTAGAATTTTTCCAGTCTTCCTCTCTGTAATTCATGATTTGAAAACTTTCCTAGTCTATTTGACTAAAGCTAGATTGGACGACATTGCCTAATAAAAGATATATCACCAGGTCTTTCTTTTATTACTAGTGTAAAAAGAGAGAGAAAGTAATGATAAGTGATGTTGCCATTTGCTTTCTATATCTTAGTCAGCTTTACTCTGTGTGTGTGTGTGTGTGTGTGTGTGTGTGTGTGTGTGTGTGTTAACATCAAAGGGGGAAAATGTTCCTTAGGATAGTAATTGATTTTAAGGAGCTGAGAAATTGGAGATGCCTGTTGGATATGTAGCTGGCAAATGTCCACTTTCCTATGTATTGCAGCTTTAAGTAGAAACAGATCTTGCCAACATAGGTGACCTTAGACTAGGGATGGACAAACTTGTCGGATTCTCAATTTTCCAACCATAAGTTCAGTTTTACACATTTCCACTTAACCCCCTCTCTAGTGGAATGGCTTCTTAGGAAAAGCCAGTATTCTGCTAGATCTATATATAATATATAATAAAGTTAATTATGTGCTTTGATGAACTGGAACATGTAGAGAGCAGTCTCCTTCTCCCAGCTTTCCACTCAGAAAGAAAATGTGGTGTCGAGGTTAAAGTGTTGGACTAGGACCTGAGAGACCAGGCTTCAAATGCCAGTCAGCCATAGAAGGTCACTGGGTGCTTAATTTACATATTTTTGCAATGCAATTTCCCCAAGTATAACACGTGTGTGTGTGTGTGTGTGTGTGTGTGCATTTTTGCTCACATTACTTCAGTAGGGATTGGTATCACAAAATTCTGAGAAGTCAATTTGGAAAGCATGGCTTTGTTTCAGTTTTGGAAAATGTGGTTTAGGTAGGTTCACCTTCAAATGAAAACTGAATTAATTTTTTTCTTCCATCCCTATCTCAGACATGAATGTTTTGCTTGATGCATTGGCATATTTTAAGCACTCAGAACATCAGACAATTTACTATAACTCTGGTTTTGACAGGTACAAATCTACCATAAATTAAAGATGGTTGCAGAAAAGCAAATTTTCTATGTGCATCATGTTGGCACATTACGTTCTTTGCATTATAATTCTTCACAGGAATGTCTGACAACTTTATCATAACACACTGAGGGCCGCTCCATACACTGCATCTAGGAAGGATATGTATAGGGCTGTGCCACCTCCCTTCAACCATTCTGCCACTAAACTTCAAAGTGGCTCCTAGAACATCTTACCATTCCATTTTCCACTTTCCAGTCCTGAGGATCCCTATCAGGCTGCATAGTTTCCTTCTTTTAAAGCAGTACAATTTCCCCAGCAGTAGATGTTGCACTGCCATCACAAAATCTATTGATGTAACGCTGAAGACCATCAAGGAAAGGAATTCCAATCTGTTCCACTGATGTACAGCTCTGACAGGGAGGACAATAAGCCTAGATTTTCAGGTGTTTATGGTAGGTAGGTACACATTCCATTTGCTAGATCCATAAAGCTGAGCACAACTAAATCTCTTTCATGCAACCCTAAGAATGAAACAAGGTGACTGGCATATGACAGGAATAAACCAAAAACTATATGAATATGTGTTGATCTAGATGTAGGATGAAACTTGATGGGACAATGCAGAAAAGATGATGAATGACCACACCAATGCTATGGCAGAGTGCTCATCTAGGCCACTGAATCCTTCCAAAAGCTGGTGAATGCACGCAAAAGGAGGAATTGCCATACAAGACGGTCCTGCCATTTCATTATACTTTAGGAACATAGGAAGCTGCCATATATTGTCTACAGCAGTGTTCTTAGGTCCCCATATGTTGGTGTGATGCTGACTATTAGCTAAGCTGATTGGGGATGATGGAAATTATAGTTCAACAACATCTGGGGACCTGGTGTGATTAACGGTCTTTTCCGACCGAAATCAAACGCAACGGGCTGAGGTGTGGGGTTAACGAACCCCCAGCACCCACAGCTGGTATCTTTCGTTGCGTTGTTCCTTGCCCACACGCTTTCTCTGCGATGGACTCGCTTTCAAAGCTTTCTTCTCCTCTTCTTCAAAGCAGAGCGTCTTGGCAAACGGAAGAAGATTAATGAGTCCTGACTAATAAATCACAGCAAAGTCCGGCTGATTATTAAGATTTATTAGGTTTAAGGGCTTGGAGCCCAGCAAGATGAACACCCATCCGCCGGACAGTCGAAGAACGAACCTCCACAGCAAATCTACTGCGTAGTCCAATACAAACATCATATATATACACTGATACAAACATCACATGACGGGAACATAGATAAGCCCCGGACGTGATGTCATCCCTGTGGGGAAGGGCGACAGACCAGGCTTTGTTAAAGCTCAACAACCTCACACCCCCTCTCATCCTGCACCACAGGGGAAACGTAAGGAACAACGCAACGAAAGATACCAGCTGTGGGTGCCGGGGGTTCGTTAACCCCACACCTCAGCCCGTTGCGTTTGATTTCGGTCGGAAAAGACCGTTAATCACAAAAGGTTATGGGCAGTTAATTAGTGCCTTAATGAGCCCTGGAGAAGTTCCAAGAAGGAGTATCGGTCGTGGCTGGCAAGACTTCAGAAGTTTTTCAGAAGTGAAAGTCGTTGCTGTGCTGACAGAGGTTTGCAGAGGCAGAAATGGCTTGTCTGTTTGCAAGCTGCAGCCCTCTGGTGAATCTCATCTGCGGAAGCAGGGACAGGCATGAAAACGTGAGTACGTTGAAGAAGCCCTGTGTCAAGATTGAGGTGGTTGACTATGGGAGTTTTAGTATCCCCTCACAGCCAGAAGGCATGCAAGCACCCCAGTGACTCAATGAAGGGTGGAATGCCACAACCCAAGGAGAAGGGGGGTGTTGCATCAAAAGGCCTGTGCAAAAGGAGGGAGGCTTGGGAAACTGTGTAACTTCAGTACAGTTCCAAGAGGGATCAGCTCTTGAAGAGACTGGAGAAATGCCCCCAGATCAGCTCATTTTCCTACCAGGTCGTTTTGCTGGTGAAAAGCACCGACTGGAGAGTAACGGAAAGGGGGGCAAAGCTGCAGTGGGCTGTCTATCTACAACTGGTGTGTTTTCCCAGTTTGATGATGCCTACGCTGCGGAGCTTTGTTTTGGATTTAAGACATCTGGCGCAGAAGCAGATAAGCTCAAGGCCAGTGTGCAGCTGATGACGCAGAGCTCAAAGGCTGGGAAAGCTACCAGCTCCACTTGTCGGAAGCAAGATTGTGTCAAGGCCACTTCTCAGATGCCTGGGAAGTCCACCAGCCAGCCTGAGGAAGATGACGACACCTGTGGTTTGCCAGCTGCTATGGCAACGGGGAGCGACAGAGCGACGTCACTCCACAGCGCGCCACCTGGTGGACATGTGAGGATCTGCAGGTCCATTTCCACAGAGTTGGCTGTTGGGAGCAGCAAGTCAAGGCTTGACTTTGGGACAGTTGCTAACAGTTGCTCAGAGACAGTACGGGACTCTTGTGGGGATTTTGGCATGGAAGTGTTTTTATTGTCTATGTCAACCCTTAAGCATGATGCTGTTACAGTATGTTGCTTGCATGATACCTGTTGCATTTCTAGGGGCGAAAGACTGCAAATTCGCATGGAATGCAGTGAAGACAGAGTGTCTGCTGTTGAGACATCTCAAGCAGGTTCAGGTGAAAGAAGCACTGATGCAGTACAAGCTACTGTGCCCACACCCCAGGGGTGCGTGCTTTTGAAGCACAACAGGCTGGCATTTTGCCACTGGGCCAGTGTACTGAAGCACCTTGAGTGTTCTACAGGGTGCGAGTTAAGAGCATGTGATGAAAGTTTTGTTTGCAGGGGCTGCAACGTCAATGCTGAGACACCCAGTGATCCAAGGTTCGAAAGGGTTACCACTCGACCCTTTGCCCAGGTGCAGGTAGAGTACTCTGAGCCGAGGCCAGAGGCCATCCTGTGGGGTGCGTGTTCACACATTGGGTGGAGTCTGGTGCTCAAGGAGCAAAGTGCAGCAGCTACACTGCCAGAAGAGTGGGTGGTGGAGATGGGAAACAGGTTCTCTACCACAGTGAGCTGGTTTCAAGCCACAAGCGGCGAGGAGTTCCGCAGGTCCTTGCTGACAGTTTTCTTCCAGGAGAGGGAAGAAGAGCACAGAGTGACTAGCTCAGTTACTTCACAGGTACGCAATTTTGCGGGGCATCAGATTAGGATGCTTGGTGAAGCCAATGAGACCGTGTTCTCTGTTGCATCGCTCCCCAGTCAGGTGTGGGAGGCGCCACAAAAGGCTGCAAGTGTTCTGTTGCATGACAAGGAGCCCAAGGTACAGTTCTTGTGCGTTTCTGGTTCTCAAGCGGTGGTCTGCGCACCACACACCGAACGCAAAGAACGTGGGTCTCAATCCAGGTTGCCTGGGTTTGCCACTGCCAAGGGGGGTCAATCCCAGGTTCCAGTCAGCAGGAGTGCTGAATTCTGTGAGCAGAATGAATGGGAACGCATTCCTGAAAACGCTGCTGTTCTTTCAGGTGTTCAGGATTGTCATGACACTGAAAAACAGGCAGGTACACCGTCTGCGGATGGTGAGGGTCCAGTTAGTGGATCAGCCCCGGGAGGGGGTATTGCTGTGGTTTTTGCACCTGCTAGTGGCTCGGACAGAATTTCCGGCCATGTTCAGGGAGCAACGCAGCTAGGGGCGACTCCGAGGAGTGCACCCAAATCTCTTATGCCAAGGGCTAAGAGGCAGGCCATGCGTGGCAACTCTTCTCTGGTAGAGCCTGTTCAAGGTCTCAATCTGGAGCAAGAGGGGGGTTCTTCAACGATGAGGCAGAGGTCCCGAAGTGCGCCAACGTCATCCTTAGGCAAGTTAGCTAGGGTGCAAGGGCGCAGCAGGTCAGTAGGTGACATGCCTGACGTCAAGGATGGGCAGGCGGGTTCCAGCGCAGCTGGAACAGAGGGGGAACAGACAGTGGGGTCAGAGCGGTTTGCGCGAGCCACTGAAGAGTTTCTGCCTGAAGGGTTCACAGTCACAAGCGTGCGTGCTTGTCTGGCGCAGTCTGAACCAGAGAGCCTTAAGGAGGTTCGAAGGGTACCTCAAGGAGGATCCCAGGAATGGCATCGTGCCATGGTAGAGCAGGTAAGCTCAGTACAGCAGGTCAGCTCAGTGAGGTCTTTGGATGTGTCCACGGCGCTACCAATAGGTAGCATAGCGTTAAGCAGTCGTAGGATGTACAAACCCAAGACGGCAGCAACTGGTGAGTTGCGGTGCAGGGCTAGGTCAGTAGCCACAGGGTTCGCTCAGGTGAAGGTGGTCCATTGCTTTGAGGCAAAGGACGGACTCATTCTTGGATGCAGAACCACGCGCATGCTGTTAGCTGTCACGGCTCGAAGGAGTTTCGAGGTAAACCACTTTGGTTTGGATAGCTGTTTGGTTTCCGACCTGGAGCAGGAGTTGTACGAGGTGCCTCCGCCAGGGTTCGAGAACAACAGGCAAGGTCAAGTGAGGAAGTTGCACAAGTCAGTCTGTGACTTGAAGGAGTCAGTCACAGATTGGACCTCATGTGTGCAGTATGCTGTGGTACAGCAAGATTTCAGCCGGGGTTATGCTGAAAGTTGCTTGTTTCTGACAGGAATAGGTCAAGAGCAGGAGCTAGTTCTCCTTTCAGGAGAGAACCTGGCAGAGACCAGGGAACAGGTGCAACGGTTCACAGAGGAGCTTGGTCAGTGTTTGAAGCTCAGGAACGTAGGCCCTGTTAGTATTCACCTAGATGTGCAGGTAGACAGAGCTGAAGAAGACAGTAGTTTCTTGCTCAGTCAGACAGGTGAGATAGTGCAGTTGTTGAAGATGTTCAAGATGTCTGAATGTGCTAGTGACAGTAAGGTAGAAGAACACTGGTCTACAGTGATTGGCAGTGGCTGTCCAGCATTTCAGAGAGGGGCTTCTCCCAGGCCTACCTGGAGATGCTGAAGATTGAGCCAGGGACCTTCTGCATGCAATACAGATGCTCTGCCACTGAGCTATGACCCTTCCATCTTCTCCTCTTGTTTGTGTTGCCCCATCCAGCTGGATGATGCAGCGCTTTGTTCTGTGATGCGAATCGGGATGGCACAGTCCACCTATCCCTCCAACAGTCCACCTATCCCTCCAATTGCAACACTACGGTACTTCTTATGCAATGATTGGCTGTCCTATCACATTACTGATGCTGGATCAGATCAAGCACAAATTTCCTGCCATGAGAATCTGGAAGAGTGTTTAAATGCCTGATGGTAAGTCCCTTATACTGATTCCTTGAGAGACTATGCCAAAATATTCTACTGTTTAGGGAAATTTTTAATGTTTGATGCTGCATTGTTTTTAATATTTGGTTGGAAGCCGCCCAGAGTGGCTGGGGGATAAATAAATAAATTATTATTATTATTATTATTATTATTATTATTATTATAGCTAATTTAAAATGGAAACAAAAAGATGGCATAAAGGATAGCATATATTCAGGAGCAAGCTAAGATCACCTGTCCCCCTTCTTCTTCCTCTTCCTCTTCCTCTTCTTCTTCTTCTCCTCCTCCTCCTCCTCCTCCTCCTCTTTCTCTCTCTCTCTCTTGTATGTGTGTGATAGAACACAGCTTTCCTAACACTATCCAGATCATTATTATTTAGAAATTAATTGAATTAATTGAGGCATTACTTTGGCATCTTTTACTGCTTTGCCTTGAGCTTGGAGTTATTAAGCATTCTGCAGCACCATCTTTTATGTATTTACTTGGCAGTAAATTCGACCATATTCACTGAGACTTGCTCCCAAGTAAATATGCAGCCTAGGGTGCATTTTTTTATTGTTTGGTTTTTGTTACCCCCCCACCCTCCCATTTAGAGCTGTCTGTGTCTAAAATGAGCTATTTAATCCCTTGTCATCACATAGCCATAAAATTGCAGGCAGACAGAAGTTAGCAATGGCTGCTTCACAGGCCCCACAGCAATGCATGGTAACAGATTTTCAAAGCAGTTCAAAGAGTCCAGTTTCCATCTGTGTTTGGTGAAGGGTGCAAAAAGGAAAAAAAAACGGGGGGAAAAACCTTGGGGCCATCTGAAAACTCTGCTTCATCTCTAACACTTGGAATAACAAAGGTGTTATTTTTCAAAGCTCCATTCTCCCCTCCTGGGGTGGCTCTGCAGATATAGTTCAGGGAAGGTGGGAAACTTCAGAGTAGATATTCCCCTTCTAGACTTTGCCTCCTCCAGGGAGTTCTTTTGAGGATGTCACAATGGTGGCCTATATAACATGGGTTACTGCCAGCAGAGGCCAACTGTTAATGAACCCTATAGACAAATTCTTTCTTCTGGCTTCTGTGAAAAAAATCTGCAGAGAAACAGCATCCAGGTCCCCCCCCCCTTTCTTCTTCTTCGCCTCAAGCCTTGGTGTGTTATTTGATCAAAAGAAAGTAGAGGGTGCTATGCATCCATATTACAATACAAAATGAACACACACATACTGCAGCTCTCTCGGATTCAGCCGTATAAGCATCTCAAATGCATGGCATTGCCGAGTTGTTTATTTTGGTAACTAAGGTCCACTCTACCTGCTCTTGGGAATTCCTCTCCCCAGCCCCCACCCCACCCCCAAAAAGCATATGTGATAATCAGCCAAAATGAAACAGACTGACAATAAAAATCAGTTACAGGTAGATAGCCGTGTTGGTCTGTCATAGTCAAAACAAAATAAAAAATTTCCTTCCAGTAGCACCTTAGAGACCAACTAAGTTTGTTCTTGGTATGAGCTTTCGTGTGCATGCACACTTCTCCAGATACACATGCATGCACACGAAAGCTTATACCAAGAACAAACTTAGTTGGTCTCTAAGGTGCTACTGGAAGGAATTTTTTTATTTAATAAAAATCAGGACAGACAAAAGCAATCAGTATTTGGCACAATGCAGAATTACATTTTTTGGAATTCGCTGCCCCGTGGTATGGTGACACCTGCTATCCGAGGTGGCTGTCACCATACCTTTCATCAAACACATTCATGGGTGGAAAGGCTATCAATGGCTGTTAGTCACAGTGTATGGAACATCCATGTTCACAGGCAGTATGAGACTTAATTATGAGGTGCGAGAGAGAGAGAGAAGGGGAGCTGTTGCCTTCATGGCTTTTCCAGAAATATCAGATAGATCAGATGGGCTACATAGCCCCTTCCACACTAACTCCCTGCTTGAAGCAGGCAATCCAGGGCTACAACATTTCCAACAGATTGCTGCCCAGCCTCTGCTTACAGTCCTCAGCTCTATTAAGTTTCTCCTAAAGTTTAACAAAAAACTATTCTCATGCAACTTACATGTATTAGACCTAGTTCTACCCTCTGGGACGGCAGAGAACAAGTTTTTGCCCTCATCCAACCTGCAGAACACTTAATTATTATTGTTACTATTTCTCTCTCTGTCTTTCTCCAATTAGCTCAGGGGAAATGATATTGTTTTCTCTGCCCTACTGCCATTTTATCCTAAGTACAACCCATGAGGTTGGCTAGGCTACGAGAGATCACCCGCTTATACCCTCCAACATTTCTCCAATGATAATAGGAATGTCCTATTCCACTATTATCATTTTTTTACTATTTATACTCCACGAATCTGACCGGGTTGCCCCACCCACTCTGGGCAGCTTCCGACATATATAAAAACACAACAAAACATTAAATATTAAAAAAAATCCCTATACAGGGCTGCCTTCAGATGGCTCAGGGATCGGATAATGCGGTACCCTCCAACATTTCTTCAATAGGGACATCCTAAGGAAAAGTGGGACATTCCAGGATCAAATCAGAAACCAGGATGGTATCTCTAAATCAGGGATGTCCCTGGAAAATAGGGACACTAGGAGGATGTGCCCACTATGTTTCAGGCCTAAGTGAGGATTTGAACTCACCAATATCCAACACTTTGGCCACCACACCACACTGGCCTTAAAAAAAAAGGGAAAAAAGAAAAGTTTCCAGACTACCTGATTCCACGCTAGGAGGACGGTATATATATTTAAATCTAATGTTCCTGTTAACTGTCAACCAGCACGTCCTATATTTGTATCAGCTTTTGGATATTGCACTCTATGTCTGCACTGAAAACAATCCCTTATCAATATTCTGGACTGTGAAAAAAAATCTGTGGAGGCTTTCAAGGTTATTGGTGGTAAATGTGTAAGGTAAATCCGGTCTTTGGGTGTTTGATTTTCGTTGTTGTGTGTACTGTGTATATACGGACAATGACAATAAATTTATCTAATCTAATCTAATCTAATCTAATCTAAATGCAGTGCCATCGTGAGGGGGGCGGCACGCCCCAGGTTTCAGCGGAGGGGGGTGACACTTGGGCCGGCCCCGCCCTGCCCCGCCAGTGGGCCCCGAGCAAGCAGTGGAGCAAGGCTGCTCCGCCCTGCGGCCCATCTGCCGGCGCTGCTATGGGGTTGCCACGCGCGATCGACGGCTTGTGGGGCTGCCCCGCCGCTGCTGCTTTTCGAGCGGCAGCTTGCAAAGTCGCCACGGGAGCAGCGGCGGCCCGGCGACAGAGTGCACATGCGTCGCATTTCGCGCATGCGCAGTCCGTCGTGACATTGCATCGTGACGTCACGACGCCCCGCCCCCAGGGATGCCCCGGGTAGCGAGGAGGCTTCCTCCGCCCCTGGGTAAATGTAATTAAACAGACATGGAAAGATTTTCCACAGTACAGAACAAGATACAAAGTGGTTAGATAACTGTACTCATACTGTATAAAAGTAATGTTTACATCTCAGCACCTGCCAATCAGGAAGTAACCAGGATGCCTGGATGAGGCTATAATTCCATGGCGTTCTCTTCTATGCTCCTTCTGAGGGCTGGAGAAGACCAGTGGCTGGTTAGTAGCAACTGTGTTGTAAAATATTTAATGTCTTTCAGGAGCTGCTTCCTGGTGAGTGTCTTTATTTCAAAGCCACCACTGCCGACTACGTTTCAGACTCTCACCTGTCTGACTTCAAACACAAGGTACATTAGCTAATCAATGGTTAAATAAGGTGCCAGGAGCAAGATAAATAATGTAACAGCAAGTCAATACAAAAAAAAAAAAGTCAAAAGTGATATAAACAGCCAAAACATACACTTTACAAAAGAGAATATGAGTGGACTTTTGTGCTTATCACAGATATGCCAGCCGAGATGCTATTGAAATTTATGGGCTCTGTCGCTACCGATAACTATACACAGGCACTCTGAATTATTGGGGGGCTATCCTGCTTTGAAGTCCTCTTCCCCAAAGAGCCACATGTGAAATCATGGCATCTGCCAATAAGCCTTCATGCACCATCGACATATTTTAAAAGAAACATGGAAATCAGCATCCAAGAGTTGATTTTTTTAAAGGTAAGAATACTCCCCTCTCCCACATAGCACCATCAATGCTATGATGGATTGGTGTGCAACTCTTAGTAGCTTTAAACACAGAGGTGGCAAAACCTTTTTGACTTAAGGGTCAAATTCACCCTTGGCCAACCCTTGGTGGTGGGGGGGGCAGGGTGGGAGGATGCCAGCAGTGGGTGTGGCTATCTTATGCTGTCACGCACACACAAAGGACACACACAGTTACATAGCTTCCCTCCTCACTTGATGTCTGTAAACCAGATAAGGGGGGTGGTTATTGTTCCCTCTTCACTCATCCAATGATTGATCTGATAACTGGGGAGAAGTGATTTGCACCCCTATTTAGGTACTGGGCTCTGGCTACCTCAGTGCCGTCCCTTTTTGCTGCTGCCGCCAAAATCGGTGCATTCTTGCTGGCAGAGGGGCATTTGCTTAGGGACTGGATTAGGCACCTCTGCCTTAAGAGTTAATTTTTATGGCTCCTATCATCTACTTACAGTGCATTTGGACACCTCTTATGATAGTGTAACCAAATTGTAACCCAAATCCCTGATGGTTCCTGGGATTCAGGAGTAGGTTCTTGTCTATGTTTGATACAATTGGATGCTACCCCCATTTTAAATCAAGAAGATGAACTGAACCTTTTGAAAAATGCCACTGATATCAAAACTGCACTGTGGGTGTGTTTTGGTTTTTTAGAATTCTGAGCAATGCCGGGTACAAGGCTGCTAGTGATATGTAAGTCCAATATTTGTTCGTCAGACACATTTACATAACATACAGTGGATTAGTTTAGGGTATTAGGCCAGGGTATGCAGTGCTAACCTTATACACGCGCTAATTTCCTATGAACCTTATAGTACAAAGTACTGGCATTGTGTATCCTCTCATTTTCTATAGAGTCTACATGCATCACTGCTTGAACAGAACACATATGAACCCTGACACTGATCTCTCCAGATAAGTTTATATAATGCAGTGAGTGCTAGGGTTTTAATATTATCTTGCAGGTTTTGATGCTGGTCTGCAGTGTATCTTTACCTCTAAGAAGAACCATCTTCTTTAGTGTGCCCAACCATACTTCATCAAACAAACTTTTGGCCAATATTTTAAAATGAATTAACAGAGGCAGGCAAAAGAAATACTTTTATGTCCTTTTACAATGCATTGTATCACAGTAATCACACTTCTCATGGAAGATATTATGTCTTATACAATATATAATTTACTAAATATATACACAAATGCTCCTTATGCTGCTGAATACAATATGAAATAAAATTCCACCCCCATGGCAAGTCTTTAGCTACTTTTTGAACAATTTTATAACATAACATTAATTAATTTGAGTGCCTTTTTCTGAGAGGCTGATATATCTGGGACTTAGAAAGAAGTACAGTACTGCTAGAATTAGTCTTCCGTCTGCAGCATTGGACAAATCTCAGGACAGATAGAATCCTAGCCCTCAGAAAGGTTTCAAAAATTCAGAGCTCAGGTTTAGAGTTGCCCAGCTAAGAATGAATGGATCTGTCCATTTTTGGTCCTTTCTGTTTCTCTTTTACCCCCAGCTTCAAATTCAATACTCCAAATTTTGCAGCAATTCACACATTTTTTTTAAAAAAAATCCTCTTGCAAATTTGTCGGCATCTTAGTGTGAATTTCAGTAAATAAACACACGTTTATATTCAATTTTGAGCAATGTACATTGTTTTTGCAAGCATTTCCCCATAATACAATGCATTTTTGGATGCTATCTTCATCGATATAATCATTTTTATGCACATCTCTGCCTAATATGTGCTTCCTTGTAAACACTGTTGGGTTGAAGAACTGTATTGAAAAGTTTAGAGAAGTGTGAATTTCGAGAGATGGTTGTGTTTTGGTTAACATGTTGTTTTGACATTGGGGATAGTGGCAGCATGCATGGTTCCATGGCTCCTACACAACAGCTTCCTGATGCATGCAGATCAGGTGGTACAGGCATCAACACAACCCTACCCAGATCAAGTGATCCATACGTCTGACATCAAAATTGGTCTGTAAATATACTAGTACCTCTAGGCATGGAGAATGGCTAAGAAAAGAAGGCATCCCTGATAATCTGATATGCATATTCTAGATGTCAAAGGTTACTGAATGCAAAGGTGTTGTTTCCATTTGATGTGGAATTACAAGGCATGGTGATGAGGACGATGAGGGGGTGCCTCATGAAACAGTAAATATCCCTTAGCTGAGGTAGCAGAATGGAAACTCTTAGATTATATTTATAGATGGAAATTCACCTACAAAAGGTTTTGAAGTCTGAATTCTATAACCATTTGTGCCCATAAAATCTGACCAGTAGTGTCTATGATTCAGCTCCAGGAAACTTCCCATGAACAGCCAACTGGAAAAAGAAGAGCAGCAAAAAGCCAGGCTACCTGCTAGTTCTGGGTATGTTTGGGAATTATTTAGAGTGGAGATGGTTTCCCCCTTACTCTGTTGCTGTGTGAAACGTGCAGGATAGGAGGAACATCTGTTGCTTCACTGGGGCCTGATTCACGAGAAAGTGAAATGCCAGTAGGAGGTGTTCTTTTAATAGCAGTAGCTATGTGGAACAGGAGGACCCCATCACTGCTGCTGGCATGCCAACTCTTCTGATCACACCATTTCCAGTAATGCCCTTTTCTGCAGAGCAGCTGGATAGGGAGCCAGGCAGGGTAAGGGCTGCACAATGTGAATCTCAGACCTGCTGGCCAAGGAAGGAGGGGTTGGATAGTATGTGTCAGGAAAAGTTCCTCAGTCTAGCTTAGAATAATAACTCGCTTGAGGAGACTTGAGTGTCTCAGCCTCCTAGAAGCCTCCTAGAAAATGGAAGCAGGAAGGGGCTGCCAGCAATTTCTCCTGAGAGTTCCTAGGCTATAATGTCTTTAAAATCATTTACTCATTCTTCTTTGACTCTCAGAATCTTTGTGTATCTAACCCACTTTGGCACTGGAAGGAAGACTGAACCATGAGGTCATGGAGACAGGCACCAACAAGCATCTACAAACTCTCCAAGCCAATAAAGTAAGGTTGGGGTATAGCCCCAAATACAGAGTGATCAATGACGAATCCTGACTTTTTTTTGTCTTCTGCCTTTTATCATTGGCTCTCCTTGTTTGTTTAATAAGTCCTTTTTGGTCATCTAGTGAAGTATTTTCTTTTTAGAGTTTCATGTGAATGGACTCCTCAATCAACTTCAGCTTGGAGAAGGAATCCATTTTATGTTTGTTTGTTTGTTTGTTTTGCTTTCCCTCTACTTATCTGCAACGAAGTTCATACAATTCCGTAGCTCACATGATAGTAACTGATCTATGGCTGTGTACACACTATACCTTTAAAGTATATTCGAAGCACATCTTTCCCTCAAAGAATTCTGGGCGCTGTAGTTTTTTAAGTGTTACGGGGTGGTATTGTAACTCTTTGAGGGGTAATCTACAGTGCCCAGAATTCTTTGACAAAAATAATGTGCTTCAGAGGTATAGTGTGTACATAGCCCAAGTCTCTTAAAAAGAAAAGAGAAGCAATTACTGCAAAGTCAGCTAAGAGCTCCAAGGAATTATTTTGTTTATTGGAAATATAATGGATGTCTTATTCATTTTGAAATTGCAAGTGTTCTCCACCAAAGCAGAATAATTTATACAACGGTTTTTGTGTGGTAAGAAAGTTGTGAATCAGCAGTAGACAAATCTGCATTGTACCTTTATCACATTAGTCCTTCTTCTTTCTGTCTCTGCAGGTTTTATTTCATTTGTAAAAACCCCCAACCAAAAATAAAAACCAAAAACCCTCTTAATTTAATTCTCAAATGAGAGAAAACAGTCAAATTAAAAAGAAAAAAGACATTTAGAAATGTCACCAATTGCACATACAGGTAAATTAGATAAACTTACAAAAGGGAATAAGGTAAAATGCCCAATTTCCCTCCCGACTCCTTTGAGTTCAAAACACAGAGTTATACATGACAGGAAATACATGACATGACCATGGCAAGATGGTTACACCTTTTTCAATAATCATAAATCAAAAGATATTTTCTGGGCCTAGTGAAGTAACAGAAAGGCCTTATTCACCTCTCTTTTCTGCTTGATCTATTTTACATGTCTATTTTACTATTTTACTATTTTACTTTGGTACCATAGGGTTGCCATATTTCAAACAGTGAAAATCCAGACAGAAAAGTTGTTGAGCTTTTTTGGCAAATTTGCAATATATATAAAATTAAATTCTGGAAATATGGCAACCCTATGTAGCATCTATTTATTAGATCTGACTGAAGAACCCAACCAGACAATAGGCCAAATTATTACCCACCGAGATCTTCTGCATGTTGAATATAAAATCAAATCTGAGTGGTGGAATGGAGAGTGAAAGGTGTCTTCATTATCTGAAGGACTGTACTTCCATAAATTTGAGTTCCTCTCCCATACATATAGCCTGCATGAATCTGCTGTGGTTCCGTATGCAGGGATCTGCCCACCAACATTCTAAATTTAATGTAACAAAATTTACTTATACAGGTCTATCTCTCCATTGTCATTTTGAAGCAGTTTCCAATACAGTATATGCATTGCTCTAACAAGAATTGCCCTTGCAGTTTTTATTAAGTCATTTGAGGTAGACTTTGAAAGTGGGGTGGGAGTAAGGGAAGTCTATCACATTCATTTTTGGCAAAGTTTCTGCAAGCATGATTATGGCAGTCTTTCAACAAAGCAATCATGACTGATTTTCACAGAAGCCATCATGAACAGTGATTAGCATACAAAAGCTGAGGGCTATTTACACCTAACTGCTCTAATACATTGTTTTAACTGGCTCAGTCTTGCTGACATCAGCAAAGCATGCTCATGCAAAATGTTTTGAATGTTCTTATTAAGTGGTTCGATGGTTGCGCACTTAGGATATTAGCTTCTGCCTTTTGTTCAATACCTCAGAACCTACTAATTTCTCAGGAGTGTTTTACAACCTAGGTTGTGTTGACCCAGAGTCCCAACGTAGCTGTGTGGCAAGTCATTCTTTGGCTTACACAATACCTTAAACTTCATTTTTGTGACACATCTTTAGTGGCAAAGCAGCAACGGTCAGCTTGTGAATGAGCAGAGGTGTGTGTGGGGAGCAGCTGCTCAACAATTTCCCCTCTTGTTATTATGTGACTCAACATTTCCTCCCTCCCATCTGCTTTTTCATCTTGTGGTAAATAAATAGTGGCCATCTATCTCAGCCTACCACAGGGGAAAAAAAGAGAAAAGAAAATTGCATCTATCTAGGCTATCTTCCACTCAGGAAGATATCTGAAGAAGTGTGCATGCACACGAAAGCTCATACCAAGAACAAACTTAGTTGGTCTCTAAGGTGCTACTGGAAGGAATTTTTTTTATTTTTTATTTTGTTTCCACTCAGGGATTTACTACACAATGAGTTAATTATGTGGTTTGCAGGCTTAATGGTGGCAGGGATTTGATACAGTTCATATTTAAAGGTGAACCTACCTAGTTCACCCTGGTCCCATCTGCACTATATATTTAAAGCAGTATCATACCAATTCAAATGGTAATGGTGTCTCCCAAATTATTGTGAGGGCTGTAGTTTGTTAGGAGACCCCCCTAGTCTATTCACAGAGCTACAATTCCCAGAGTTTCCTGGGAAGAGGGATTGCCTGTGCCACTCTGCCCTGTGCTGCTTTGGGTTTTAAAAACACACGGAAAGGCTCATGGAATTCTGTGTAATGTGTAATTTGAGCTCCATTTCCATCTTACAGATAAGAAATGAAGCAACTATAACAATCTATTCAAGTTCCTAAAATTAGACCCCGGTGGAAATGATAGCTGAGTCCAGATCACTCACTTCCAAGTCCACCTTTCAAGAATCTAGATCTAACTGGCTTTTCACAAATTCTACTAAACTTTGTTATATGGACTCTTTCATCTGTTCCTATTCCTTGCCTGTTCCATGTCAATAAAATCATCAAGTTGTTCCATGCGCTGCAATGAGAAGAGATTTAACTAATTAGCAAAGCTACCCATCTGTTTGCAAGGCTTCCTGCATGCATGTATCCTACATATAACTGAAGCTCAAAGGAAGAGCTTCAGTTGGCTGGTTTGCAAAAGGAGCACACTTTAGTCATTAGCAGCTTGACTACACAGCGCGCTCTTGTTATGCTTCCATTTCCACTCACAGAAAGACACACAACATCCAGAGCATTCTATTTTGAGCGAGGATGATAGAGCCAGTCATTGCTGCCTTTAAAGTACCACCATCAAAGCCAGAATACTGGACTCAATGAACTGTTCCAGTATGTTTAATCTCACTAATGATAATAATCCCCTGTAATAGGCTCAAGCTTGACCTGCAGCTATCGATCTTGTTCCTTTCACCCCATTCTATCTCTGTGTCGCAGTAGGAGAATCTCTAGCTTTTTTCACTCCTGGACTCGAGAGTGTGTCATTAGGAATTAGGTATGGGACATTTGATATCTACCACCTGTATTTCTAATTCCTTAAGCCACATATCCACCCTTGGTCTTTTTATAGTTCATTCAGTGCAGCAGGACATCCATTCATGCTAAAGCCACATCAATCCTAAGCCCCAAAGTTATCCTTCACACATATAGAAATGTTTAAAGTACATCTAGTGCTATCACGCAAAGCTTTGTCAGGTGTTAACTGCACACGCGAGCAGATGCTTTTCAAAATTTCAGCCACAGCAAAAATGTAAATGATCCCCTTATAAATGTAAATGAGCCAGTGTGGTGTAGTGGTTAAGAGTGGTAGACTCGTAATCTGGTGAACCGGGTTCGCGTCTCTGCTCCTCCACATGCAGCTGCTGGGTGACCTTGGGCTAGTCACACTCCTTTGAAGTCTTTCAGCCCCACTCACCTCACAGAGTGTTTGTTGTGGGGGAGGAAGGGAAAGGAGAATGTTAGCCGCTTTGAAACTCCTTCGGGTAGTGATAAAGCGGGATATCAAATCCAAACTCCTCCTCCTCTTCTTCTTCTTCTTCTTCTTCTTCTTTATATTTAGCTTTTTGCATCCACACTAGCCCTCTTCCCTGTGCATTGGCTGACTGGGTGTGCAGCTGGCAGCTGGCAGCAGGCTCTGTCCCCAGCCATCCATGGTTTGAAGGCAGTTCTGCAATGTATATTGGTAGAGCATAGCCAGGGCTCCATGTGATCAGGAACCCATTCACAGGTCCTGCTGATCTATGGCAAATCAGAGATCTACTAGCAGGTCCCAATCTGCCTTCTGCCCTCCCATTTGAAAGGTAAATGGGCATGGACTGTCTTGTCATAATTTGTGCATAGGAATGAACAAACCCATTAAAGTCTGAGCCATCCCAGTTCTTATTGGGGATGGGACTAAGTCCGACCTGTCCTGTTTCCATGTGGATTTTTAAGGATTTTCCTTTCCTACCCCAACAGTTGGTCAGTGGTGTCAAGGCTGACAGCACTCATCACCAATTTGGTATGTGCAATGCAGGAGCATATCTCATGTATCTCTAGGCACCTGGTGCAGTTTTCTCTCATGCAATGCCCTATAGTGAACAGAACACCCCAATATATAGTGGTACCTTGGTTCTCAAATGCCTTGGTATTCAAACAACTTGGAACCCAAACACTGCAAACTCAGAAGTACGTGTTCTGGTTTGCGAACTTTTTTCAGAAGCCGAACATGCTCCCTTTCGAGTGTTATGCTTCTCTTTTGTGTGCCACACGTCTGTTTTCAGTGTTGCACTGAGGTTGGTCTGTTTTTGCTATTTATTTTGCATTTTTGTGGCTCTCTTTTTTTGTTTTTTGTGACTGTGTAGAACCCAGTTCATCTACTGATTGAATGATTGTGTGGCTGCAGTACATTGTTTATTGCTTTCATTATATGGATCAATGGTCTTGCTACAGAGTAAAATTCATGTTAAATGGCTGTTTTAGGGGTTGTTTTTAAAAGTCTGGAACAGATGAATCCATTTTGCATTACTTTCTATGGGAAAACGCGCCTTGGTTTTGGAACGCTTTGGTTTTGGAACGGACTTCCAGAACGGATTAAGTTTGAGTACCAAGGTATCACTGAAGCAACATTACATCCTTATATTGCATTAAAAAACATGAAAATATTAACCAGAAAAAAACATTGTGAAAACATTTTGTAACATCTGCACCTACATTAAAATGGTACAATCTTTTCACCTCTTTGTGATCCATATCAACAATCTATTAGTGATGAGTGCATTTCATGTTGCTAGATAAACCACCCATTTGATATGAAGAAGAAGTTCTCCAATGAACTGTTTCCCTGTCAGTAAACATAACAGCCAGGAAATACTACTTTTGATATTTGCATAGTACATTGTGTCCTTTTATACTCTTCTTAAATATAGAAGACAACTATTGATCTTACTGAGACATGGTAAGTGAAGATTAAAGCACTCTAACACTGCTGTATACAGGTGTGCCATGGTGAATTATGGTCCCCTCATAATTTATAGGATGAAAAAGCTGGACCGAGGAACCAACTGTTAATCAGTGCATTTGCACAGAAGATCAATCTTTGATACTTATATTCACAAATCCTGTTTATTTGGCCATATTAGAGAACAGACGGGTTTGCTGGAATGGATTCTTAGCAATGATGGATGTAATTGTCAAAACTGCCAAGGTCAATGTATAACGTTCAAAAAGAGAACTAACTCATTTTGAGCACCTTCCATTTATCATTCATGTAATTTGACCCCCAGTTCTCTCTGTAATAACAGAGTATGAAGGAACAACTGCTGTGTTCATTCCTATATGCTCCCGCAGACTTCTAAATACCATACAGGTCACAGCCTTTCCATGGGACTATTTGTATGTAACTTTTGTTTCCAGCTAAGCTGAAACTATTGGGGGAAACCTGACTTTAATAAGGAATAGATTGCCTTTGAATCTGCACATGGTTGAAAGTTTACTGAAATACAGTATAGTTATAAAATACAGAATTACCTTTTTTCATTTCATTTTAAAAATTCTATTTACTGTAGCCTATTGAAGCCCATCATTACTTCCACTCCCCCATCACATTCCAGAGATAAGTTCTAGCTTGGTGGTATATGACTTAGTTCTCCCTGTTGTAGAGCCAAGCACGTGTCTAGAACAGGGGTAGGGAAGCTTTGGCCCTCCAGATGTTGCTGAACTACAACTCCCATCAGCCCCAGCAAACATGGCCAATGGAGGAAGCTGTAGTTCTGCAACATCTGGAGGTCCACAAGTCCCCCACCCCATCAGTGGCTGGCTCCTCCAGAGCGCTCAGCCTCCTCCAGACGATGTGGCATGCATGATGTCATACTCCCATGTCACGTGCACACAATGCACACTGGGCCCCCTTGATTTGGGAGGCAACCTGGCACCTCTGAGTGGGTTCAACATATTACCAGGCTTAGCACCAGCATCCTCAGCAGCTGCAAAGGCTCCATGGGTGCTATAATCAACAGTGGTCAGCAGGGGAGTGCAGCACAGGTATTGTGGTGTTGCCCACCTGGCTACCAAACACTGAGGGTCACTGCCAGTAATCAAGAGGGAGAAGTGCAAGGAGCTCAGCATAGTGCATGCACCGTGGTAGAGCCAATCCAACACACCGACTGCAGTGCTTCCACTACAATTACGGTAGCTCCCCTTTACATCAGTTAATACTGGCCATGATGCCTGATGTTGGGAAGCCAGGTGAGCAATGTTGCCTTGCCAACCACAGTTGGTGCTGATCCTGCTCTGGAATGAGCTCATCCACATCCTTTCTCCCTTCCAGCTTAGTTTTTACTTTTAAAATTTCCTGCAATGCCCTGGAGAGGTGCTTCATCTCTAAATTGATATAACGTATTTAACCTGCTTGCTGTAGGTAGAGATCTAAAGCCAAGCAACTTTGGCTCTGTAAGCAGGGAACTATATGTAAATCACTGTGAACTCAGAAGATGAATTAGATACGAGTTAATGACCCAGAAAAGCCACACTAGTATGTAGAAGCAGTGTCTTCAGACAGGACAAAATGTACCTTCAGGTTTGGAGGGACTTGTCTTGGAGATTCCCAAGGATGGAAGCAAAGATAACATTTGAAAGGCCATAGATTGGTGGTGGTGGTGGGAAAGGGGAGGTATCATAGTAAGGGGTAGTGGAGAAATTCAATTCAGTTCACATTTAAAGGCAAATCTGCTTAATTTGCACTTTCCCAAACAATACTTGAACCAAAGCACAGCCATCCTTTGAAATTCGCAGTTTCTGAAGTTTGCAAGGCAGTGTTTCAACAAAGTGAAGTGTACAGCACTGCATAAACAAGGGTAGAATCTCTTTAGAAATGCATACATTAGTGAAAATTGCATACAAAAATGCATTATATTAGGCAAAATTGCATGCAACAGTGTGTTCATTTGGAGAAATTTACATGAAAATATTGGTGAATGCAAACGGATATGGAAATGTGGGGAACAGAGCTAAAGAATGGAAAATGAGAAACAGAGAGAAACCACAACTGACAGATTCAACGATCCCTAGTCATAATACTTGGGAAAGGGGCAGACCTGGAAGAGGAGAATAGCAGCAGGCCCATATCAAATGCTATTTAGCCTTGATTTAGTTGAGTCTGCAACATGACAATTGGGCAGTAACACCTAAAGATCACAAAAGGATCAGAAGTCCGCAGGGCATCTGAAAATGCCCAAGCAAGACCCCAGGGTATCCGGGAATGCCACAACCATCATTTCAGATAATCAGGTTCATTTAAGCGCTACCACTTAATGAGCCCGCTTACATTCTAAGCACATAAAGTTCATCAGTGCAAGTATGGAAATGGATAATAATTTGAAACAATGTCAAATGTTGCTGCATGTATTCCTGTAGGCTTCAGCGAAACAAAGCTGAAAGGCATTTGGTGTGTCAAAATGGAAAACAGAAGAATCAAGCCACGTTTGAAGTGTATCTATACGTCTACAGTGCAGCACCAGCTCAAAGCTCATTTTGGAATCAAAGATGGATCACACAAAATCCCCAGCAATCAGACACAGATTGCTACCTGGAGATGTCACATCAAACCGTTTCATTTCAGCAATGAAAACTTTCGTTCCCCCTTTTATAAAAAATTGCTGCTTTGAGATTAATAGCACAAGCCGATTAGTCACACCCAGAATGCAATTAGCTACAATACCAGTGAATACCAGTACAATGGTACTCTTTCTTTTCTTTTTTTCCTTTTGGCTGAGTAGGTGGAGGAAGGCATAGAATATAAAAGCCTGTCATTTTCATGAGACAGTGACTATCAATTCTCAAATCCTCACAGGTGTGCTGTTAAAAAATTTAATTTCACCAGGATGATCAAAACATTTTATTCTGCTGTTCCACAAATATCAAAATAATTATGAAGCTACTCAAACTTTTATGTTCAGATAGATCTTGCCCTTTTATTTTCTTTCTTTCTTTTTGCTTTGCTCTTGTGTGCCATGGCCAGCATCAAATTATTTTGCTGCCTGCTGTAAGATATATTAAGCAGTCTCATCTAGGGAAGTGTGGGAATTCAGGGTCCCCCACCCTCCTAACATTAACACCTAGAAGAACATACTTGAGGCAGCCCGGTTAGCCGAAGAA
This sequence comes from Darevskia nairensis, assembly GCA_034642065.1. Taxonomy (NCBI): domain Eukaryota; kingdom Metazoa; phylum Chordata; class Lepidosauria; order Squamata; family Lacertidae; genus Darevskia; species Darevskia nairensis. The sequence continues at coordinate 2,479,379 of JAWWNI010000047.1, forward strand.
TGGGGTGCTCTGTGGAAGACTCAGCTACTCCCAGGCATAACGAGTTCAATATTTGTCTTTTGGCCCATCAGTAACACATTACATTTTGGCAATTTGTTAATTAAGATGAGATTTGCTACTGTTAGGCAACCTGTTTTTGGCATCATTCTCTCCCCCCCCCCCTTCTTCAAAAAAGGACTTCGTTACCATCTAGCTCAATGCAAGACAAACAAAGCCGCTGTCAATATTCATTTTAATTAAGCCAATGGCATTAGCTGCTTATGACTTCATTCAGCTCAATCCCAGTGGGCAACCTGAAAGGCAATTCTCACCGTTACTTAGCTCCTGCCGCGTAATCCACAAGAGGCTGTCAGCTTGCTGTGGTTTGTGACCTCTGACCCAATCACTTTCTTCCTTTTAACACTACTACTTTTGCACATTTAATGAACTTTGTACATGGTTAAAAAGATGTCAGCACAGAGGAACGATAGACCCTGCTGTGAAGGGCCCCATTGTTTCTATAAGTCTAACTGACCTTTCACACACACACACACACACACACACACACACACACACACACACACACAAAAGGGGGGTGGGAATAAAAAAAATCGATATGGTTACTTAGTCACCAGTCCAATGCTATCTTTTATTATTAATATGCTAAACACATTGCTTTCAGAGCACTGACACCTAAACACCCCTAGACATACAAAAATGACTTCTCATTAATAACCATTATATTAATCACTGTTGCCCAGAACTAGAATCTGGCTGCGAAATCCCCTGGTGGAAATTGCTATAATTGTTCAAACTACAGGAATGAATATTTTTTCCCCAGCATAATTACTGCTGTCTCCTTATTGAAAAATATCCCATTAGATAGCAGCTTTTAGTTACGTAAATCGTGTTGATTAATTTTTAATTTCTGGCTTTTTAATATGACATTGCCCATGTAAAGATCTTTGATAATTTAAATGGTTAGCTGAACAATTATTACAATAACTTTACAACACTTCAAATATCCATTTACTTATTAAAAGTTGCTTGCACAATTAACTCCTGGCTAAAAGTTTGGGGGAATTGCTGTTATGTTCATCAAAGCTGCTGCCCATGGTGTTGCAACAAGGCCCCAAAATTGTGTGACAATGAGGATTACCAAACTTGTGCTGAGGTCATGGTTGGATTGCTCGGAAAGGAGTGCCAAGGTGAGAAATTTCATTAGGGAACAGGAGATTTTAGGATGCCAAAACAGATAAGATGAAAGGGGCAGGAGGTGGGACCGCATGCAGTAATGGGAGACAGCTCTATCCCATGTAGCATCACAGGATCCTGTTACACAACACAAGGTATTTCACTGCCTTTAATATTGCACAACAATGGGTTCCCTTTGTATACAATTTGTGTGCATCTTTAGGGGGACTTTTGACAGCTAAGGGCAAGCTGCCTTGAACACTGGGATGTCATTTACCTTGGTCTGAAGCAACCTCGGAGGCCCATGTTGATTTCCCAAATCACATAAAGATCTGTGGTTAAACTAAGCATGCACATAGGAAGGAGGGTACTTAATACCATATTCACTTTGCCATCTAGCCCAGCATCATCTACTGTGAACTGGCATTGGCTCTCTGGAGTACCTGACAGAGGTCTTTCCCATCACCTTACCTGTTACTTCACTCTTTAACTCAGGGGTCAAGCCCAAACCAGGCCCACCTGCCCATATTAGCTGACATCATTGATAATGTCAGCTGATGGGTGGATAGTTTAATCCTGCATTGGCTGTGTGATCCTGTTCCTATTAGGAACAAGGTTTTAGAGCCAAGGCAGCAGGATTTAATCCCCACTCATCAGCTGAGCACAGATTGGACCCCTGTGGCAAAAGCACCCTTTGAAGCAGCTCCCATGTGCAAGCTATTTCAAAGAGGCTTTTGCAAAGACTTTTAAACTATCTCCTGCTCTTCTGTTTGAGGAGACTCAGATGGGAGTGCAGGGGCAGTATTAAAGCCTTTTGCAAGTATCTTCTCTCCCTCTATATATCCCCAATCTCAGAAGCTTAAAGGGAAGCCCAGGGATACATTTAAAAAGGACTGTGAATCTCCTCCTGTTCCCCCTTTAAGCCTCCAAGATCAGGGACCTAAAGGGGGAAGGGCAGGAGCAGACTTGAAGAGCCTTTTGCGAGTCTCCCTGTGCTCTCCTTTTAAAGCTCTGATAGGAAAGTAAAATAGGGGTGTGCAGGGATATTTGCAAAGTGCAAAAAATATGGACATATGGGAGGCCCTGGCTACCTGTCCAATTTGGCCAATGAAGTAGAAAATGTTCTCAACCTTAAGTGAACAATTTTGTGCCAGTCTTCAACATGACACCAGAGAGAAAGAGCAGACCCATATACTTCTCTGAGCATTGCTGTACATGGCTTTCCTCCAAAGCCTCACATTGGCTTACACCTCCAGTTTACTACCTTCTTCATGACCCTGTTCTATGGAATCACCCTTCCTGTACCTCCTCCTCTGGTATGGCAAGAATTATCCCCAGGTTGCAAAACTAGAGAATGTGTGCAATTCCATCCCAAACTGGCTGAATTCTTATTCCCAGCTCAAACCAGCACTTCTGCTATTATTAATCAGTCAGTCAGTCAATTAAAGATCTTTGAAGATCACAATGGTTCACAACATAAAAATACAAAATGAGAACACAAAATGCATGGTAAAAAAACAAAAACAAACCAATAATCCCCTCCCACAAACACATTTGAAAGGACATAGAATATTAATCAGCCAAAGGACTGATTGCAGAGAAAAGTTTTCACCTGGTGCCTAAAGAAAGACATGTAATGAAGTTGCCGAGGGAGCCTCCTTGAGGAGAGCATTTCACAAACAAGGAACCACCAAAGAAAAGGCCTGCTAGCCTAGAACACCTCTGTCATATCTGAGTTAAGCTCATCCTGACTATTACTAACTTCATACTCTTCAGAACTTGAACAGCTCCTTTGAATCAGTGGGAGAGCAGTAGAGCTTGGTACCCTTAGATTACTGAGGGCACCACATCCAAAATCTCCAAACAGCCTCCTCCAGTAGTTTCAAGTAGATCAGGGATAGGGAGCTTGGCTCTCCTGAAGTTGTTCAACTCTCATCAGCCCGGACACCATAAACAAATAATAGTTCAGCAACATCTGAAAGGCCACAGGTTCTCCACCTCTGATGAGGATGTTTTAAAGCATGGGGAACATGATAAAAACCTGTGAGACACAACTGTCTAATGATGATGGTAACAAACCCTGGTTCCATAGCACTACCTTCTGGAATCAACCCTTCAGGAAGAAACAGAACCCAGATATAATAGTGGCCACAAGTCACTGTCCTCTCTCTATTAAAATTGTGTTAACCCCTGAGATTTCATACTGCAGACCAAAATGCAGACCACCAAGTTCAGGCATGTGCTTCATAAATATGACATTGTCAAGTAACCAATATGTAGAGGACATTCCCTTCTTTTCAATGCAAAAGGCTAGTGGAGTTATTTGAGTACCTTAAACCCAGGAGAAAATTAGTTATTCTTACTATCCTCATTGCTGTGTAATACACAAAGCAAAGAAAGTACTAGCTATAGAAATTAGGTTCTCTTTTTCCTTTTCCAAAACCAAGTTGCTTCAAGGTTTGTTCATTGTTTTACAGTCAAGCAGTATACATAAACCTTATGAAATAAAATAATAAATATATTTTTAACCACACTCACTTGTTTTGAGTGAAATATTTAAAGTACTGAGCACATTCACAAACAAGTAATTGTTTCAGCATATGAAGCTTTTACTTCTCATCAGCTTTCCAATGCTATGACTTTGTAGAATCATCCCTCCACACACCCGTACAGCTTGGCATTCAACATATTGTGGCTTTGGGAACAGTTGGGTTAAAAGAGAGGGAGATTAGAAGAAATTTTGTATTTAGAACACATTTTTAACAACCCTGTCCAAGATGAATCTTGTCGATTAGCAGTATTAATATGCAAAGGATAACATCCTTACAGCAAAATAGATAGTAGCAAAAGCTACCATGTCAAATTTAATCTCTGCATTTATTATTCCCATGTCCCTTTTTTGCCCTGTTCTTCCTTGGTGGTCTTCTCCTATTTTTGTTAACCAGAAGTCAAAAAGGGGGGGGGGAGATACTGATTGATTTTTATTTTATTTTTACTACAGTTACAGATAGAGACTTTTCTGTAGCTTAATTTTATTTTTATTTTTTTGAAATTTCAACCCTTGGAGCTCTTGAGTGGCTCACCGTTCCAGTATTTACACAGATGTGAGCATAGGCAGTTTGTAACCATCTACCTCTGGCCTTGTGGTCACCTCTGCCTCTGAGCAATCTCTGGGAGGTACATTAATAGCATTTGTATTAGATACACCCTCCTAAGATCCAATATTTTTATTTCACATTGTCCTCATGGAATGTAACTTAATACATATTCTGAATGAGGACGGACGTTTACTTAGCATTTTATGATAAATTCAATAGCGCACCAGCAGTGCTTTACAAGGGTGTCTCAAGGGCCCATAGAACAAAACCCAGTCCCAAGGAGTGTGTGTGCGCGAGCGCATGGGGGAAGAAGGGGGGATGTACAAACACATTTTAAAGGACAGAAGATTGTTTTTAAAAGGTGTTTTTCTTGGAAGAGTGAACGTGATGACTATCTTTCAGTCTTGCTCTTTGAAATTAAAGTAAAATAGTTCAAGGCACATTTATGCAACGAAGGAGACATATTGGGTAGGAATTATGGTAAAAGATAACATGATCCCTGGATAAGGCGATTAAACTGAACGCTGTTTTGGTTGTATCTCTCCTGATCATCTTTCTCGAGCTATTCTTCAGTGCATTGCAAAGAAAGAAAGGGAGGGAAAGGCTCATTGCAACTAAAGGGGTATTAGAAAGCCTTATGTTAAGTCTCTTTTGATGCCGCCTTATGCACTTATTATATGGTATATGGGGTGAAATTGGCAACAGCCTTTTTCTGCAGGCTCTTCCTGCCTCATAGAGCTTTGCTCTTTCAGAGACTGCAGATGTCCACGTCCTGCTGGCAGCCCGAGTGCTAGACTCCCACTGGGATTTTTACTCAGCCAGGTGTCATGGCTGCCATGCTGAGTGATAAACACTAAGCAGAACCTGTCAGGGGAATATTTGCATGATGGCTTTTCCTTCAGAATCAAAAGCCTTACAAGATGCCATTGAAAATCTCAAAAGAGTGACTAAGCATTTTAGCACTGCTCTGGCTAACTTACGTAACTAACGTATGGGTGGCCTCCTGCAGGTAGTTCTAATAACTCCACTTCTAGGGCCCATATTTCTTTGTACCTTTTTTTTTTTTACCCTGAAGGAATCATTGTCTTTCATTGTGTATCAAGCCTAATCCTTTCTCAGCATGAGTCTTGTTAGCATAGTTGCAGAGAAGAAACCACATGGTATATTATGTATAGATGTGGGTTCTTTCCCTCTTAAAGGCCATTGCAGTGAAAGCGCCACTGTATTAATGGCGCCAATGCAGCATTCATGGGTCCTTCCATTGCAAACCCCAGTCTCTTGGGTTCATCATCAGTATTCATTTTTTTTTTTTTTAGAAATGAAAGAATCCTGCTTGCAGATCCAAAGGCCCTTCACAGTTGTCATCAAGCTAACACTGGCAGAATAAAAAGCAATGGCCTGAAAACATAGTAGTTAAAAGTTAGGTGTTGTAGGTGGGTTTAAAAAACAAACAAACACAGAGTATTGACTGGAATTAGCAACAATTCCAGTCTTAAAACCCATTTTACTCAGCAGAAATTATAGAGGGCACCTGAGAAAACACACAAGGAATTTTCTGTGCTGGGTGTTTATGGAGCCAGATGAAAGCCTATGACCACAGCTCCGTCTCCCAGAATTTATGATACTTGAAGGATATTTGTGAGATTGGGATTGTGTGAACATTGGCAGGGGCACTGAAGAGATCCACTGCTCCCCACCAAGGGATTCTTACCTGATTGTAATGATCTTATACCTGCAGCGGCAGGTAGTTTATAGTGGAGTAACCAAAACATTATTTCCTACTTGAAAAGTTTAAATGACACGCACTGCTTGTCCCATTTTACCTGACTTCCTGTACTAGGGAAGACCACTGGGGCATCACTGTGATGCCATGTTTAAAATATGGCTTGTAAGATTGCAAGAAAGAAACCATTGCCTCACTCCTCCAAGCCCACCTAAAAAAATAAACCTCTGCTGTGGCTCATTTGGCCTAGATGAGGCTGTGCAGGGCAGGGCAGGGAGTGATGGCATAATAGTGCCACTGGCTGTTCCTCCACAAGCTCTTTGCTAGATGCAGCTTATGTACAATTAAAGTTTTCTCATCACTCTTGGTCCCATGTGATCAGTCCTTCATAAGGTCATGCTGGGAAATTACTATTATGGAGCTAGCAAAATATTCACAAGATGCTTTGAATATGGATTTTATGGTGATGGCCTCCATTTTAGACTGCTGTCATAGGTCATAAGGGCATAGAGATTTGCTTTGTACCAAATCAAGCTCTGTATTGTCTACACTGACTGACAGCCGATCTCCAGGGTTTCAGGCAGGGGTCTAGCCCAATCCTAACTGGAATTGCCTGGGATTGAACCTGGGACCTTCTGCATGCAAGGCAGATGCCTTACCACTGAGCTACAGTCCTTTCAATAGACCTATATGCGACCTCAATTTTCTGATGACCATGTGTTGGGGACAAGCAGCCGGGGGTGGTTGTGTTCATCCTGCTCCTCTTTTGAGCATCCATGGCCCATCTGGTTGACCACTGCTGAGATGAAAGAGTTGGACCAGAAGTAACTAATTAACCACTTCATTTAAAATGTTTTTGAACCTATCGTTCCTTAGGCCTTGTAACTCTATTGTGGCCAATAATTCTTCATCCAAGAGCTTTGGGCAGTGTGCATGGTTAGTAATATAAGAAGAACCCTGATGGATCAGACCAAAGGGTTTTCTTGTCCAGCATCCTGGGTCCCATAATGGCTAACTAGATGTCTATAGAAAGCCCTTAATCAGGTCATGAGAGTTACAGCATTTTCCTGCTTCTCCTCCTGAGCAATGGCATTCAGAGACCTATGGCTTCTGAGCCTCGAGGTAGACTATGGTCACCAAGGCTGATAGCCACTGAGAGCCTTATTCTCCAACAATTTATGTAACCCCTTTTAAAGACCATCTAAGGTTGGCAGCCAGCGCCACATCTTGTTCTAGATCCTTTATCCCATTGTAACTTCACAACAATGGTGTAAACAGGTTAGGCTGAAATATAGTGACTTGCCCGAAATTGAACCAGTGATTGAATATCAATGGTTAAGCAAGGATTTGGATAAGCATCTCCTTGGTCAATGTCCAACAATTCTCTATCTACTCTGGGCCTCTAGTCTGAAGCTCTGATAGCTTCATTACAGAAATATGGGGAGAAAATTCCACCTTTTCTTTGAAATACTGTCTCAAAGTTAAGAATGTTGGTGCTGTATATAGTACCTCAATAGGTGCCTTTGTTTTATTTATATATTTGACATCTGCAGGAACAATGGGGGGAAAAGTGATATGGCATTTTGTGATCCGTTCTACACTGTTGTTCTCTGTGGGCATAATCTGTGTTTCTTGCTGTGGCTGAAACTTTATTACAGACTCAGATAATGCAGTTTGCTGGCTAGGAATCTACCCACAAACTCCCCCTCACGTTTTGTGAAATGACAATGTTCCAAAACTTTTAGTACCTTTACTCCTGCTGTTTGATGGAGTGTAATTTACCACACATATCTGCATGCATATTAATTTTGAGTGTCAGTAACTTTATTTTTTTTAAAGTTCCTAATGTACATGCCCAATTATTATTTCCCCCTCTTACATTAACCATTTATAGTTCCTATCAGAGGAATAGAAATATGTGGTCTCTGTAATTTAACAATTTATAATGCACCATAAGGGCAAAATCATTTATCTATCTATCAAATTCTTAAGATAGCTATGTTTTTGTTCCTAGTATCCTGATCCTATGCATTCTTCCTCTGAACTCTGACCTAGTCCTACTTTAAGCATGTATAGCAGGCACATCCAACTCTATAGAGACTGCGATCTACTCCCAGTATAATAAAACTGGATACGATCTACCCATTGTCATTGCCCAGAGTTGTTGAGCTTTTTTTTAGGGGCAGTGACCATAGTTCTACATTCTGCCAGCGACGCAGAGAATAAAAGCTTTCACAGCAGCGCAGGCAGCAGCGATGGAACATAGCACCTGGGGTGGGGCACGGTCACTCAGAAGAAACCGGGCGATCTCTTTTTTTACTCCCGCAATTGACCTGGAGAATCCCGGAAATCTACATGTCAATCGCGGCCCACCGGTTGGACATTGCTGATGTATAGGAATTAAGCTTAAGTCACAATACATTTGTTAGCTTTGGGGTTGATGTAGATGATATTCAGCTAAGAACATAAGATGAGCCTGCTGGATCAGGCCAATAGCCTAAAGCTTCCCCATCTTTTTATGTTGGTGACACACTTTTTAGACATACATCATTTTCCGACAGAGTAATTCAGTTTTACTAGCAAACCAGAGGTTAAACTAACCCCTTTCCAGCCCGGGAGAAGTGTGGGGAGCATTCATGTGACCAGGACCGGTGCTAGGGCTTTTCGCGCCCTAGGCGAAAATCGCGGGGCGCCCAGCACGGCGGGGGCGGGGCACCGTACGTCATGCGCAATGATGTCATGTGCCCCGCCCCCTGCACGCCGGGCGCTGCGCACGCCGGGCGCTGGGCGCTGCCGGGCACTGCACACGCCGGGCGCTGCCAGGCGCTGCGCGCGCCGCTGCAATTTTCGCCTCTGTTTGGGGCGGCGGCGGGCGGCGGCGGCCAGTGCCCCCTCCATTTTGGCGCCCTAGGCAACTGCCTAGTTTGCCTCAATGGTAGCGCCGGGCCTGCATGTGACACACCTATACATTGCAGCCGACACACTAATGTCTCACGACACACAGTTTGGAAAGCTCTGCAATAGCCCATCTAACTTCTCACAGTGGTCTACCAGATGCCCGTGGGAAGCATGCAAGCAGGACATGAGTGCAACAACACTTTATTCACTTGTGATTCCCAACTGGTATTCAGAGGAATAATTTTACTTTGGGTAGACTCACTGAAATTCCTTTCGATTTGTCTGCTCTAAGTAAAACAGTTGAATTCTACCTTGCTGTTTTGCTAAAACAGTCTACCCTTGTTATTGTTTCCTGCCTGGTCACAATGGCTTGAAACTATGTATAATTCATCCCCATTTTAATTCAAACACCATTATTTTTAGGGGAAGAGAGAGAGAGCTGCCAGTTCCTAAGGTAGGGTGAGACTGATGTGAGAAGTAACCATAGTGTCATCCCTATTCACATGATCACTGTTCTTCACAGGCATCACCCTGGGACCAGTCAGCTCCTTCACCATGCCAGATATTGAATGTCTTGCACCATGAATCTCTCAAAGGCTTGCTTACTTGCCCCACTCCAATAGGATACTCAAGAGTTTGTTAAGACCATTCAACCTTGCTTCAGAAAAGAACAGAGGGTGGCACCCAAATCACACACCCTGCCTGTGCAAGAATTTCTGCCTGCGCAGTGGAACTTTCTCTCTCTCTCTCTCTCCCACCCCCCTTTGTGTGCCCTGTACCATCCCCCAAATCTGCTCTGGGGAGTTGGGGGAACCCCTATGAATAAATTTAGTGGGACAACTGGGAAAGGAGAGGGCAGTCAAACCAACAATTCTGCTCTATAGGCACATGATAGGAGCTGAAGCTCACAGAGTCTTCCTGTAAGTTTGCTAGAGAGAACTCTGTGAGATGCTTCCACTTTGCCCTGACAGGGAGAGGAAATAGCTATACATCAGGCAAGAGACTGTGATCTACTCCCAGCATAAAAAACTGGCAGTGATCTGCCAAAGTTGTTGAGCTTTCTCTGGGGGGCGGGATCGACCACGGACCCCCCTGGGATCAACCAGTAGATCGCAATTGAACTGTTGGGCATCCCTTCTATATATTATTCTATATGCCTGGGCACCCCTTCTTACTCTCTTTCTACTCTGCCAGCAATATGAAAACTACATTTTAAGCTAGACTTCAGTACGTCTTTGTAACTGAATTACCATTTTAAGCCTGCCTAAAAAAAGCTGCTACATCTGTTACTCTTCAACAAGTATCGCCATGTGAGTGAATGTTCTTTTTACCTTTTACAAGACTGTGTGAATGTTATTTTAAGGGGGAGAAAAGAAGAAAATACCAGGAAAATCCAGTCTGCCTGAAAGCATCCTGGGTTACTTAAACAAAAAGATTAAAAATAGCCTAACTAAGCTTCCATTTGAAGCTGCAAAAGGGATAGCACTCTGCTAAACTCACAAATGTGAGGTAGGAAAGATAACAGCTAATAAATATCTCCTCTCCTAGCATCTGTTCACATCCCAACATTACTTAGTGCTGCAAAGGCTGCAACCCAGAGCATTTTCCATTTGGTAAATAATTTACACTGAAGAGAACAAGTTACTCTGGTGGCAGAATACTTAATGGGACTTTTATCAAAGAATAGCCTTGCTTGGGTATTTTTTTCCTTTCATGGTTGCAGCTGATGTGGCTTTCCTTTTTTACCTTGGCTTTCAGCAGAGCATACTGTGCCTGTGGTAAAGGGCCTCGGGCCTCCAATATAATATAGAATAGAATACTAAATACTGGAATTTATATTTATTGAGGTTATTTCCAGCTGACCACAGCAGCTCAAAGTGAATTCATGTATTACAGACACATTTGCTTAATATTCTCCGAAACTTGTCACAATAGAAATGGCTGCCTATCTTTCTTTCTTTTCCCCCAAAATACATGAACACTATTAATGCAGTGGGGAAATGCAGCCAATTGCAGCTCTCTGACAAGTAAACCAGGCATAGGCAAACTCGGCCCTCCAGATGTTTTGGGACTACAACTCCCATCATCCCTAGCAACAGGACCAGTGGTCAGGGATGATGTAGTCCCAAAACATCTGGAGGGCCAAGTTTGCCTATGCCTGATGTAAACCCATGAAGCATATACAGAGGGTGGAGGGAATATATAGCTGCCTCTAGCAGTACAGGGGTTTCCTTGCCTTTTAGCAGGTGACAGAGTTGATCCTGTAATGCAGATCATTGTGCATAAGAAAATGGGCATAAGAACATGAGAGAGGCCTGCTGGACCCAGCATTCTTTTAAAACTGTATTATTATTTTTTACTACTTGGTGGTTTGTCGTCCTCAGGTCTCTTTAGGAGAAAGAATGGGATAGGAATTCAATCATCATTATCATCATCATCAAACCAAGATTATACTAATAAGATGGAACAGGTCACCAGTGGGGGTGGGAGCAGTGGAAGGGGAGGAAGACCATGAAGAGAGAAATGTAAGAAGAGCTTTTTGCATCAGTTCAGTGACCCATCAAGTCCAGGATCCTGTCCTCACAGCAGCCAGCCAGATGCCCACGGAAAGGCCGGAAACAGAACCCAAGCACGACAGTGCTCTTCCCACCTAAAATTCCCAGCAGCTGGTATTTCAAGGCATACGGCCTTTGACAGTGGAGGCAGAAAAAGGAAACCAACCCAGGGAGGAAAGGACAAAAATCATATGAAAAATGTGGAAAAATAAATACACTATCATGTATCAAAATGACTATTGTTCATCAGATAAGGACATTGTGGGAGTTGTATTTGTACAGTTCTGCACCTGTTTTAGAACTGACACCTTTTCAGTATTGTTTCAAACATTAGGAGAGCTCTCAGGAGTTCTGACAGCCAAACAACTTTGTAAATATGAATGTCAAAACCCGCCAGTGTGGGAGTATTTCCAACGATGCTGGTACGTTTGATTGATTTCCACTTTGGAGGTGGACTTTCCTGCTGTACGTCGAGATGTTTGCTATCAAAAAAGTTTGCATGGTTTTAAAGATTTCTGGATGTATGACTTGGTGTGCCCCTTTTCGAGAGAGGTTAAGTCAGGCTTCCTCAAACACGGCCCTCCAGATGTTTTGAGACTACAATTCCCACCATCCCTGACCACTGGTCCTGCTAGCTATGGATCATGGGAGTTGTAGGCCAAAAACATCTGGAGGGCCGAGTCTGAAGAAGCCTGGGTTAAGTTAAAGAAACTGCAGAAAATAAAACTGTTTTCTGTGAGACATTGTGTGGTCCAGTGGGTTAAGAATTGGTCTGTTTTCTTGGAGATGCACATTGTCTACTTTTGGTTCACAGAGAACCAATCTCTCAGTTGCCCATTTGATAAATGGGAAGGATAGTTAACTAATTCACAAGACTGTTGCAAATATTGTTCACACTCAAGTTTGCCTAAGACAAAACTGGAGGGGAAAACTGGAGGGTCCTGTTCAGGGGGAGCAACTACAGTAATTTTCAGGAATGCTAAAAGATTTCCAATCTTTGGGATGAGAGTCTAAGAGGTGTCATATATGGTACCCTGAATATCCCATTCCCAATAGTCTTTCCAGCTCTGCAAGCCACAAGTATCCTGAGCTATTTGCTACCTATATCATTTTGGCACCAGTTCCCTTATGTTCTCATTTACAGAAATTAACAAAAAACAAATTCCACTGTATGGGCACCCCACCCCGGTGGCAGGCAGAAATTAACAACTGCATAAATTCAGAGAAAGCCCTAGTGGCCAAAGCTCACACCCCTTGCCTTGAAGAAAAAGAGGCGACTTGTTTAATAGCCAACCAATCACTGCCCAGGTCCTCCAGTTTGGTCCCCCCCCCCCGCAAAACGCTTCCCCTCAAATGCTGAGGAACTGAGGAAAAAGTCCTTGAGCCAAAAGAATTCCCAGTGATACAAATTGTCCTAAATGAGCCTCTGACTTATAAACTGCTCCCTCCACTCCCCCTTTCATGAGTCTGAGGAGATCAGAAGCACCTGCTCCCATTTTTAACCAAACCACAAATCTGAGTTATGCTTAAACTCAGAAAAGTGGTTTAAAATAAACTATGGTTAGTGAGAACAAACCAGGAGCCAAACTGATTTCAAATGCGGGCATGTTCACCAGCTATAGTTTAAAGAAACCACAGTTCCCTGGGTTTGGACACAATGTGGAAATGTGCTATGTTTAAAATCTGAAGCAGATGTTTCTGATCTTCTTACACCAACAAAAGATTCTCAGGTGCACCTGAGAATCATGGATTCACATAGTGGAAAAGCATGGTTTCCATTACATTTTAACTGGGACTTGAATACTTTTTGGCATTATGTAATTTTGTTGCATAGGATGAATGATTTTCAGCATTGTGTATGTTTTCAATATAAATGTGCCAAGCTGATTCACTCAGCTCTGCCTATTTTGGTCTTCAGGGACTTATATCCAATGCAGTGCTTTGTAATTATCCCAGCAGCACAAGAATTTCCACTTGTGCAATGGGACTCTCCCCTCTCCTCCTTAACACACACCCTGTACCCTCCTCACATCTGCTTCGGAGGCTTAGCGGGAAACCCAGAACAGATTTAAGGGGGTGTACAATGGAAGGAGAGGGCTGGGAAAGTCCCATTGTGCAAGTGGAAATCCTTTCACTGATGGGATGGTTACTTTGTGCTGCACTGGATGCAAGCCAAGGTTGGCACAACCTGTGTCCTACCAAGCAACAATAATAATATGCTGAAGGACAGCATACAGCTTAATTTGGCACAAGATGTACAGGTCTCCCATAGATTAAAGCCAGTCCTTTCACTTTGGCCCTTCCTTGGTATTACTAGAATCTTCTGGGAAGAATGGATATGGGAAATGTTGTACTATTCCCCCTTTACCATAAGATTCAGTGTGCTGTAGTGGTTAAGAGCAGTAGACTTGTAATCTGGGGAACCGGGTTCGCGTCCCCGCTCCTCCACATGCAGCTGCTGGGTGACCTTGGGCTAGTCACACTTCTCTGAAGTCTCTCAGCCTTACTCACCTCACAGAGTGTTTGTTGTGGGGGAGGAAGGGAAAGGAGAATGTTACCCACTTTGAGACTCCTTCAGGTAGTGATAAAGCAGGATATCAAATCCAAACTCTTCTTCTTCTTCTTCTTCTTCTTCTTCTTCTTCTTCTTCTTCTTCTTCTTCTTAATTTATTGATTCTGTTTCAAAGCAGGGTGCACAGGTTCATGGCACTTCTCCAAAGAAACAGCCAGATTATTCTGTTGGATCAGTCCCCGCTTAATCACAAGCATGAGAAATAGCTGGGAGTTTCTGCTGCCTGTCTATTTGTTGTAGCCCATGATAAATTTAGATGTAAATGTCACTTGTACACACCAGTAAGGACTCCTGGGTCTTACACATTTCTCTCCCACTGCCCGGCAGTGAAAATAGGTTTGGTTATTGAAGGATATATCTCTACGGCTACATAAAGAAGACACTAGAGACTTTGTTGCCAGAAAACATACACTCCCACAACCGTTTTTTCAAGCCGCCATCTATCATATTGTTAAATGTTTATATCAGCCATTGCATTTTAAATGCCCATAAGAATTTTCACACATCAGATTTTGCTCTTACTTGGGGGAAAGGGAAAAAAAGAAAAAGAAATCTGGCTTCCCTTAAGGAATGGTGGACAGGGAAACCAGATATCAAACACTTCCTGCTTTTGAGAGGAGATGTAATACTCTATGAATGGCTGACCTGCATATGACCTTGATCATGGGAAGGGGTTTGTTTTGGTAGTCTGCTGTGGCCAGCTACCTGCCGTGAGGCTGGGGATTCCTACTGGAGGGAACTCTTAACACTGTGCTTAAAAGCACATTTATTTGGGTGGAGTTATTATTGTAGAAATATAGCTTTATAGGTAGAGTGATTGATTGTTTCTTTGACTATTCATATATATAATTTTATCCTATCTCTTCACACATGCTGAAAATGGATTATCGCCTTTTGTAGCCAAACATGTTAAAATTGGTTTTAAGCAGATCCTCCTATTTATTTTTTTATTTGTTCTGTATTCTGTTCACATCCCACCTTTCATTCAAGGAGCTCATCTGCTGATGTTATCATCACAACAACCCTTTGAAGTAGGTCAGGCTAAGAGACAGTGACTTGTCCAAGGTCATCCAGTGTGCTCTGTGGTTGAGTGGGGTTTGAATTCTGGTCCCCTAGATTCTAGTCTAACCACTCTAACCACTACAGCACGCTGGTTCCCTGCCTACCCTCCCAATAGTTGGCAGTAAGTAGCATTAACATCATAAACATAAAGAAGGCTGATCGCCAAATAATTGATGCTTTTGAATTATGGTGCTGGAGGAGACTCTTGAGAGTCCCATGGACTGCAAGAAGATCAAACCTATCCATTCTTAAAGAAATCAGCCCTGAATGCTCACTAGAAGGACAAATCCTGAAGTTGAGGCTCCAGTGCTTTGGCCACCTCATGAGAAGAGAAGACTCCCTAGAAAAGACCCTGATGTTGGGAAAGATTGAGGGCACAAGGAGAAGGGGACAACAGAGGATGAGATGGTTGGACAGTGTTCTCGAAGCTACTAACATGAGTTTGGCCAAACTGCGAGAGGCAGTGAAGGATAGGCGTGCCTGGCGTGCTCTGGTCCATGGGGTCACGAAGAGTCGGACACGACTGAACGACTGAACAACAACAAAGCATTAACATCCTAAGTCCCAGGTACAATGATGAATATAAGAGCACACACACACACACACACACACACACACACACACGGCTATAAGGAAGACTTTCATTTGGATACATATATGAAGAGTATTCTTATCTACTTCATGCTATAGGTGGTTGCCACTAACCATCATTAACTAAAATAGGATTATAGGAATCTGCCTGGAGTCAAGCCATTAGTCCATGATCTATCCCACTATTGTCCACACTGATGGGTAGCAGCTCACCAAGGTTTCAGACAAGGGGGATCTCATTGTCTTAATGCTATATTGAGTTCAAAGTTATGCTATCAGGGCTACATAATATTAGTTATATCCAGCTGCAGTTAGTTGTAGAGTGACCACTCATTTTGGTAGGCAGCAGACCCAGACACTCCCTGCCAATTTCTGCTACTTAGAATGTCAACCCCCCAAAAAGTGTTTGCTTGCCTCACTCCATCCATCCTATCCACACTAGAACTGATCCCCAACAAGGAAGAAATATCTGCTTCTCTGGTATCTCAAATTCTGAGTCTGTTGTCAAATACAGATCCTGGATCTAGCTGAATACTGTGCATATGGTAATCTCATCACAATGTGCTAGAGATACTTCAGTAGGAGACAGCTTAGGTTCACCAGAAGATTCACCATCGGGAATAGCTCTGCATTTTGCAGCAAACTTAAATGATGGGGGCGGGGGAGAGAATCATTATTTTGGGCTCTTCTTGCCATTTCATATGATAAACTGGCTGGGGGGAAAATTGGCTTGAGCATGTTCCAGGTGCTTCCTGAGTTCTGAGAAGCTGCATCCCATTCTAATCTGATCCATGTGCTTTGTCAATCAGGTGACAGGCACTGATGGAATGGCTGAAGAAAACACTTGGAGTGACATCTTGTTCAATTGTTCAACCACATCATTGTCAAGCCCAGCAGTGTGGGTCTCATCCCCAGAGATTTGTGGAATCTAGTCACCTCCATATGTCTTGTCTGGGGGAAAGGTGTTTACCAGCACAACAAAACTGAAAACGGTACTTTCAGAAGCTAATGATTCATCCATGACCATAATTTCTTAATGGTCTCAGCAATGAAAACCCTTCCCTCCAAGTCAATGCAAATACATCATCTGCCCCTTTATGTGTGTCCATTCGTGGTTATATCACTGGCTACTAGACTGGTCAAGAGGTCCTGAACAAGTCCTAAAAAGCTGCCCTTGACATTCGTATTTTAATATCCCAGAACAATAGGGCAGCATTTTATTTCTTTATGTCAGAAGCTTGCTGCAGCTGGGACTTTTCATAGGCTTATAGCAGCTGAACCCTATCTCCATAGAGCCTCACAGCTGTGTGGGAGGTACTTTGCCTCCTCCAGATACTATAAAGAGAAGTTAGGTAGGAGGCAGCAGCAGTTACAGGACATAGGTTTGGGAGAAGGGAATCTTAAAAAGAAGTATTGCTTCATTGTAGGCGATGTAGCAGCACACAAACAGGGTACTCTCTCTGGATTAAAGCCCAGTGGTGAGTCAGGGAAATGAATTCCTTCCAGGAACAGGTATCGAGGAAAGCAAGAAACCCCAGAGAGACCTTGATGCAGAGAAGATTCTCAATCTTCCTATTCTGGGAGCCAGGGAGTACCAAGATCTCTGTGGAGGTTTTGGAGCTCGGAGAGCACTTGTAAGTTGGTTATGTGGGGGAGATTGCAGAAGAAGGACGCTCCCCTTTATTTAGAAATTTATGTAGTACCTCACAATTTTATTAACTTCAAAGGCAGCAATAAATCATAACAATGAACTGAAAATGAACAGTAATATCATCAATGAAAACAAACTCATCTTTCTGCTCTGGAGGTTAGGCTTCATTCCTGATTCCTGTGATGCAATCTCTTTTGTGGCTGATGTCACTGCTGGAGAGGTGACTTATTCATGCTGGAATCAGCACCACCCGTTCCTTCCCTATTTCATGTTGCTGAAGTCATCTGATACAGGGCACATGATCAATTTTTGTGAACTGCCCTGTGACCTTCAGGTATAGGGCAGTATATATATTCAATAAATAAATTTCAGTTTCATGTTTTTCAAGGACATACCGGTAATAGGTTATTGCCTTCCTAGTGGGAGAGTAGGGACTCAGCTACACAGATGCAAATAAAACATTTTAAGTGTGTTGTAAAGTGCAATATACAAATGTGACACTAGATGGCAACAGTAAGTTATAGCAAATTCAATGTATTTTTCAAAACATTTTTTTAAGCATTTTCACCGCATTTTTATATGTGTGTAGATTCCACCTAGATAAATACCACCAAACCATGTTAACTTTGCCATGTAAAAAGGTCATAGAAATAAAATTGGACAAGCTGTCACATTTTGGAGAGATGATGAAAATGATAACTTCCATTTGAGAAGATCAGTGCACAGCCAAAAGGTGCCACCATTTTAGTTCAGATAGTAGAACTGGTTTTATGGTGACCCCTTAG
This sequence comes from Darevskia nairensis, assembly GCA_034642065.1. Classification (NCBI taxonomy): domain Eukaryota; kingdom Metazoa; phylum Chordata; class Lepidosauria; order Squamata; family Lacertidae; genus Darevskia; species Darevskia nairensis. The sequence continues at coordinate 2,497,487 of JAWWNI010000047.1, forward strand.
TTGTAATAATTTGCAGGATGTATCCATTATAAATTGGGTCACCGAGTAGCAAATTGCTTTGGTGATAATCATTTTAATGTATTCTAGACACAACAGCTATCTAAAGGAAGTATAAGTACTGACTGTAAGAACGCGTTAGGTAAAAAGAGAAAGATTGTCTTACAGAAGAAAGATACTAAAAATGTTCCATTTCTTGTATGGGAAAGAATAATCACTTTGCAAGCAGGCTGGGGGGGGGCAGGCGGGGGCAGGAATAATATATAGGGGGAAAACCTTTGTGGTTTCACTAAAAGAAAAGAAAAGGTGGCAACCTTACCTCAGCATGATAGTAATTATGTATAAGGCAAAATGTGTTCTTAACGCCAATGTGATAGTGTTTGTATATCAGGTGTAGTGTGATTTTTAACTTTAGTGGGTTAGTAATTAAATTTAAGATATATGAATAATACATGTTGAATGAACAGGAGCATTATTTTAAGAAAAGAAGTGAAATAACCAGTTGGAGATGTTGTTACAGAATTTGGAAAGTGCAAGCTTGCAGATGTTTATGTTACCCATCTTAAAAGATTCATAAGAACATTGAGGATTTATTATTTCCAACCCTAAAGCAGAATAATAGCTCTTTAGATGTGAATATGGCCATTTCTTGAAAAAGGTTGTTTCCAAGCATCGTTGTGATTGCAACTAATTGGCCCATAACTGACTTATCAAGACCAAAAGTCATTTAAATTCAGACCCTACAGTACCTCCTGGGGAAAACTTTGCCAAAGCAAGGTCGATTCTGATAACCTTTTCAGTAGTTCTACAATGTAAACAATATTATTCCATCTCATGGAAGCCTGTCGGCTGATAATTTTATAAGACAAGGGCTGCACAGCTTTTTAAATGCAAGTGTTTCCAGAAAAGAGAATCTGAATTCTGTGCTAACCACTGTGCTGTTTTCAGCCCCAGGATAAAAGGTGGGGAGTATGCAGGTAGAATTCACATGAACAAGGTTAACTGGAACGCCCCATTAGAAGAAGAACTGTGGAAGCCTCCTTATGAGTTATAGTCAGCACAGATGAAGGAGCTTTTACTAAAAGTGGCCAAAGGCTGGTGTCTTACCCCGAGGCAGCTCTTTTTCATACAACCAGGCAGTTCACCCAAGTGTTGGAGGGGTGCCAAGTACTTGGCACATAAAAGCTAACATGGTGGGAGTGCCCTAAAATGGAAGAGTTCTGGGGGGAAGTATTGAATGAGATTTCCCTCCCCCTACCTGGCTCTTTTAAATCTATGTGTAGATGTGGATAGAGATCTAAAAAAATAGAGAACTCATTTCATACCTATTAATGCTGGTGAGAGCAACTGTGGCAAAATTCTGGAAGGCATTTGATTTAGACAACTTCAATTACTGGTATTCAAAAGTCTGGCAAACTGCTTTTCTAGGGGGGAAATTCACACAAGTTAAAAGTACCGGTAGCTAGAGGACATGCTGCAAGAGACTGCTTTTTGCAGTATGGTGTGACTTGGTTTTATTTTATTTACGAATGAAGAAGCCCAGGGCCACATGGTACCCTTTACTTATTCCAAGGTGTAGATATTGTGAGCCATGTGAGTTATCAAGTGATAACTGAGCCGTATGAGATAGCTTCTTTGCTCTCTTGGCTGCAGAGGTATATTACTTATCAGTTGTGGCTATTTAAAAAAAAAACACCTTACATTTTAGTTATTTATATGTGAACTGGTTGAAGAGAAGATGCACCACTAAGGGGACATAATGTTCCTTGACAGATCATAGCCTTTTCCATTTAGACTACCTACAATCGCTCCTTGGACCGGAGATGGATAGTGACGAGTCCAAACTGAATACATGGTGATGTAGTACCACATTAGCAGCACACCCTATTCCATTGATGAACCCTACTGACATGCTCAGTTCAGGGTCCTGTTGATTCTTGAGGTGGAGAAGCAAGGAAAGTTATAAAATGACTGCTGCTACATGCCTTGCTACTATTCCTTCAGTAAGTATCAAACCAAACCCCTGTGTTGCAAGCACTGAAGTGAAACAAAAACTGGGCAACACATGACCAAATTTCAACCGAACAGAATGTATTTACAATATGTAATATCAAAAACAAGACTTGAAACTAAGAATGTCTGATATAATACATATAAAACAAAAAACTATCAGGTCTCTGAAAGTCACTGCTGAAGTGAATAGAACCAAATAGCAGAAAGTCATCCAATGAGAAACAAGCTAAAAAGCTTTGTAATACAAAGTTCCAAAGTAGCTGAAGTAGTGAACCAACTGGAAGATATAACAAGCAAACTGAACTGCTTTGTTATGTGAAGTGCCAACGTGGCTGAAGTAGTCAACGAACTTGTCGAGGATGTACAGTGTTTCCGGATATAATCCACTGTTTTGTGAGAACTTCTTCAGCGCAGCAATAGAAAATAGACATATTTTATAAACACATCCGTTATACGGATAAATATATACTTGCGGAACAGTGCTCATAGACTCATGTAGTCACTTCAGCAGTGACTTTCAGAGATCTGATAGTTTTTTGTTTTATATGTATTATATCAGACATTCTTAGTTTCAAGTCTTGTTTTTGATATTACATATTGTAAATACATTCTGTTCGGTTGAAATTTGGTCACGTGTTGCCCAGTTTTTGTTTCACTATTCCTTCAGTGCCTCATTCTTCTCAGCTCCAAATATGGGTATGGCTTCTTGGCTGGGCCACTGTCCTGCTTCTCTGGCAACCTCACTACATCACTGCTTCTGCAAGGATGATCTGATGGACAGCTCCCTGACCTTGGCAGTACAGTAGGAATTAAAGCCACACAGGAGAGGAGGAAAAAAGGGGGGGCACTTCCTGGCAATCTTATTTCTACTAAGAAAAATATGTGTTGTGAATTTTAAAGGTCTTGCTGCAGCCATGGATGAGACACTAAGAGTGGTCTTTTCAAAGATTTTAGGGAGTGGACAGCCTAGTATGGGAATTGATAATATATCAGGTATCGTGGACTCAAACCATTTGGGGTTTTAAAGAGAATTGCAAAAAAATTGACTTGTCACCGGCAATTAGTGCAGATGTTCCAGAATGGGTGCATGGTGATCCCACAAACAAGCACTCACTCACATATTTTCTACCCCATTCTGGACCAAGTGAAATTTCTGAAAGCTCTTGAATGGCAGTCCTATATAGAGAGAATTGCAGTAATGCAGCCTGGGTATAACCTAGACATATGTCATCGTGGCTGGGTCTGAATAATGTTGACAGGTGGCTCACCAGCCTAAAGTGGGCAAAGACACCCATCAACACAGCCCCCACATTTTGGCATCAAAATGTAAAAGCTGGATCCAGAAGGATCCCCAAACTGTAAAGCTGATTTTTCAGGGAATGTTTAATCTAAATCAGGCTGATTGTAGGCTCTTGTAAACTCCAGTCAGCACTCCAGATTAGCAGTGTGTTTTTAAAAAGCGTAATTAAAATGTTTTCCAGGTTTGAATCATGATGACGCCGAGTTTTAATCATGGAAAATGTGTTTCTAAGTTATGTCTTCTTTCATTTAGATGATCAGATTTCAAGCCGTCTTTTGGATAAAAAGAAAAGAAGTGTAATCAGCAATCTTGATATGTGTGCATCAGAATGGGCTACAGACATACTGTATTTTGAGGTCTAGCCTACAAAGAAACTTTGATGTTATATTCTTGAGCTTTTAAATATTGGAGGTTTAATTCAGTTTTAAATGTTGTATATTGTGTATCTTATTGTATGCTGCTCTGGGACCTAGCTGGTGGAAAGCGGGATGTATTTTTAAAAATTAAAAATTAATAAAAATGTGCAGGGTCTTCTCTTTAGATGGATATTGAAAGACAGATATCTCCCCTGCATCAGCAGAGTAGATCCTCTTCTCCCTAACACATTCTGCATCCTTCCTGCCCCTCTCTAAATATCAACACAGGTGTCTCCCTTAAAACTATTCAAGCCTATCTTTCCTTTCCCTGCCCCCAAAGCATCTTTCGTTGGCAAAGAAGACCTCTCTCCTATTTCTCATTCCCATGTTCTGTATCTGGTTTCACCCTCCCACCAAAATCTCAATCTGGATCCTGTCTCACCTCTCCCAACACAAACATAACTGCATGAGCCTGGACACCTTACACTACCTTTCTCATGCATGTATGCAGACGGGAAATCTGTGACCCAAACGATCATTGCACATATAGCAGACAAGTTGCCACAATTTTTTCTAATGTCACTGTTGCTTTAAGAGTGGATCTTGCCAATTTTGGAACAAGTTGCAAAGGAGAGTATTCTTTCTCAATGACTGAAACATATAAAGAAATGTCTTAGTTTTTGCTGCCCCATGACTGTCCTGTCTTCACCTGCACTACTCTCAGTTTGAAAACAAGGTTTTGCAAATAAAAAATATGAAATTTAAAGTTGTAACTTTAAAGATGAAGAGCCACAAAATTAATGTTTAATGTGTATTTACTATAGATGTATTATACCTGCATGTTCTTGGTTCAGTGAATATTTAGTAAACTGTTAAATCAATTGAATATTTTTTTTGTAGATCCAAAACATTTCTATTGCCGTTCAGAGTTGTGTAGGGTTTGGGCACTGTGTCCATTCCTGATGGATAGATAATCTAGCCATGGCTATAATTTTGGTATACATTTAGTGTCAGTATTTTGATGGCAAAGTCCTTACTGTAGATGAGAATTAATACCGTGTGTGGGTTACAGACAGTTTTCTGCAGCTGCAAGAAGATTAAAACAATTCACTAATTTTATTTTCTAATTCCACTCTGTGCCATATGGATACATTTTTCATTGTGTTGCTCAGACACATGTATTACAAAGTACAAATGTAACATTTATGCCTATATTATCTTTCTAAGTGGTAAGAAAATACAGACATAAATGTTACATTTTTACATTGCAATGTGTGTGTGAGCAATGAGATGAGAGCTATTGTGCAGTAATTCATAAGTAGCATGATTATAGAAAGCGGGAAAACACACAGCAGTGCCACTTGGTGCTCTGTTGAAGATGCTGATAATTTAGCTTTTCCTGACAAGAGCACAATTAGTGCATTCTGTGGCACACTGTGCAACATGTTGCACAATCAAGTTGTATACAGTATGTACACACTTATCAAACCTTTATTAGGCATTTTACAGTTAAAACCGCGAGAGATAGAATCACGTACAAGAGCCTTAAAATATATACAAAGAGGCAACAGTTGAGTACATAGGCTGGTTGTATGTGTATATATATAAAACCTGGAATTTCTTTCTGTTAAACTACTCTTTGAGACACTGCTGCCAAAAACTTGGCTACCCCCGCAGTCACCCTTTGGTCAATGTCAGACAGACAGAATCCAACACTTCCACCATGCAGCGGTTTCAAACCACCCAGGAGGAGGGACAGCACACGTTCATGCAGCATATATACAGTATGTACCTGCAGCAATGATGACTGATCTCCCTTGACATTCCTTTAAGGGATGGAAGCATGTCTCAGATAAGCTAAAGGGATCTGGAGCCCTTTCAGAACTTGTGGCACTGAAGCGACTGTAGATGTCATAACGCACATCAGCCTCTAAGATTTATGTTCATGCACATGGTGCATCAACCTCTAAGACACACAGCAACACCTATGACAATAGTTGGCATAAACCAAACCATGACTTTCAAACTCTTATTTGAAACCTTGCTTTCTAATTCTGGTTGGCCATTTGATTACAAACCGTGGTTTGTCAGCTTGGACATCTCAAGCCAAGTCATAGTTGAGGTTGCAACCCTATACCAGCTTACTAGTGAGAAAGTCCCATTAAATTCAGTGGTATGTACTTCTAAGTAAACATGCATGGGATTGTGTTGCGCGTTTCCTTAACCATGATTTAATAGGATGCGTGAATTAACCTATACTGGCCCTTGCAATTAATTTTTGAAAAGTGCTCCCATTTTGCCAAAGGCTGTATTTGAAACTGTCTTGGCAGTATATGCGGTTAGCCCAGTAATTTCAAAAGAACATACTTATGTGAAAATGTATTTAGGCAGAGGGTATTAAATCCCATTAAAACTCATCACAGCCAAAGCATCAAGTTATTTTCAGAATGCAAATGCCAGCATTTGTACAGTGTTGTGTGTACATGGAAAACATTAATTTCTTAATTGGGATCTGATAAAAGAACTTTTGAAGTTAGTGGAATTCCTTTCTTTGAATTCAAGGGATAGTGAATGAGATTCCTAAATAATATGCAATATCAAAACAAGTTGTAAATTAAATGAAAACAGCAATGTAACAATATTCCTTTTAAGTGTGATTTCTTTCCCTTTTTTTATTTTTCTGCAATCAGTATTTTTCACTTTACTGTAATGTTAATTTTCCTCACCCTTTTTACCTGAATTTATTACTCCATCTCATTCATTTTAATTTTGATGCTTATACTTTCTCTCAGAAGTTGTATCTCAATGTTTAGGCCCAGTTGCCACATTGTACCACAGTGAAATGCTAGTCAGTGCCTCTGTGAAGGTAATGTTTTCGAAGGCCTTGCTCCATTCCCAGTCACCTAGAACTTCAGATTTTTAGCAGACCCAAAAACTTAGTGAATCTTAAATCTCACCACATGATGGTGTATCCAGAAAGAAACAGCTTGCCACAGGGGAAGAAGAAAAAATATGATATGTCACATCGGAGTGATGTAGCCATGGCAAAAATGATTAATTATTGGACTTGAAAATAATATATTTTCACTTTTTTAATACCCTCTACTGTTGCTATATACAGCTTCTACAAAACAGGTAGAGCATAATTACCTGGGGTTTAGAACAGGAATGGAGAACTTGTGGCTATAGAGACTGGTGTGGGAGAGAGATTTTGTTGCAGCTGCAAAGTCTGTACTACATATTGCATAAAAGAGGACTGGGAAATTCATGGAGAAGAAGGCTGTCAGTTGCTGCTGGCCATAATGGCTATGGTCTACTTCCATAGTCAGAGGGAGTAATGCAGGGAACTTATTACCAGTTGCTGGAAACCTCTGTCAGGGAGGCCACTCTGAGAACAGAACTGTGGACTAGATGGGCCATTGGCCTGATCCAGCAAACTCTCATTAAAAACAAAAACAAAAAATAACTTTGTTTGGTGGCTTTATTATTGTATCCAAAATTAACAGATTTCTTCAAATCAAATAAAACTCTTCAAAAATAAATAATTCACTATGTTCATTCCTTCAACTACTCCCTCCTCCATCTTTCCCTGGTTTCCCCTGTGGCAAAGTCATGGCAGATACAATTCCTTTAAGGAGCTTGAGGTGGCATGCAATAGATGGGTTTCACTTCCCAGCTATCCCATTGTTGCAATTACACCCTGTAAGGAAGATAAGGCTAAGAGAAAGGGACTGGCCCAAGGCCATCCAGTGGGCTTCATGCCTGAGCTGGAAAATTTGGGGCTTAGAAAATATGAGGGCCTAAAGAAGTCTTGTTAGCCTGAATCTGATGCTGGGCATGCCTGCTGATCTTAGCAGTAACAGTACCATAGATGTCAACCCTCCCTTTTTTTGAAGAAACTCCCATATTCCAATGCCATTTCCTGTTGCTATCCTGGATTGTTGCTATCCCTTAAATTTTCCGGATTTCAAAGGAAGCAGCTCCTCTCCCTCCCTGCCGGCCAGGGAGGCTCCTCAGCTGCGTTGCTCAGCTGCCAATAAGGAGTCTGAGACCGACTGGGGGCGGAGCTTGCATGCCTTGTGCAGCCAGACCCTCACGCCCAACCAGACAGACAGCCTGCCTGCCGTCTATGCGCTCGCTCTTTCGCTCACCCGTTTGCGCACAGCCTCTGGAGCGCAGGGTGGAGAGGCTACTTGGTGCCATTGCACCGCCCTCGTGGCATCCCTTATTTTCAAATCTGAAAGTTTGAAAAAATCCCTTATTTTCAAATCCGAAAGTTGACAGCTATGCCTGGGATAAGCCTAAGGGTGAGCAGCTTTCCTGATCACTTTATGCACACACAGGAGAGGACCTGAGACCAAATCTCTGGCTGCAATGGAATATGAAGCACAGTTGCAGATTTCTTTGTGAAGTGGCTTTCGGGCTTTACTTGGCACCACAACCATGCACATTTATTCACTAGGAGCAGAGGACTGTACCTTCCTTCTTCAGTGCCACATGAAAACTGATATATTTCTCCAGTGGCTTCCTGCCATCAGCAGTCGCAAGTGCAGTCTGAGAGCAGCTTTTAATAAAGGGGATTTTGCTTATCAGAAAATATTAATTGATAAAAAGTACATTTTAAATTAATATGACAAGGCACACGTGTGAATTATGTGCTAATGTTCTGTTTAGTAAGTGGCCTAGGTTGATTTATTCATGTAGGTAATTATGTACAGCGTTATTAGTGTAATTCACAGTTAGATTAAATTAGGAAAACACACAATAAATTGAAACTGTAGTCATATTTCTTCTTGCTGTGTAAGGAACTGAGATATATTGATGTAAGTTCTAAGCGTACTACATAAGTTGAATTCCCCAAGCTCCAATGGGATCAAAAAGCATTAGACATTCACTTAGGTTATATTAGGTCCCAACCATTGGATGGCAGTAAAATTCTACATCAATCACTTTAAGCAAGGGAAGCCAGGGAAAAAGAATAAGATGACTTTCTTTTATTATTTAACAGCAGAAAGCTCGTTGGTTTTGCATCTCGTACAGTCAATGTAAGCACGAGCGCTAAAACATGTTTTATTTTCTGTGATTAAAAGGTACAGTACAGCATACGAATCCCTGGCTTTCAACACTGCTATATTGGATTGAAGGCCCTTTGTGCCCTCTGTGTGTATGTGTGAGGGATTTATTATTATTATTATTATTATTATTATTATTATTATTATTATATTTTATTTTATTATTTTTAACATGGCTGAATAATGTTTACATAGACCTGTTTTTGTTATAATTTGCAGTAACCATTTTCTGCTTCATGATGTACACAATGATAACACAACCATTTATGTTATGAGGGTCTGGTGGTGGTTTTTGTGTGTGTTTTGTTTTTTTAATGGGAATTTCATGTTTTAACTGTACGGGCCAAATTTTTCCCATCACCATGAAGCACAACTCAAGACAGTTTCTGAGCATGATGTCTGAATACAGACAGATTCCTCCTGTGAAATGCTAGGGACCATCATTTCCCTTCAACTCAGTAGGACATGAGCAGTTCTCAGCACTTCGCATTATTTAGCCCATAGGAACAATGGAAGAATTTAGGCCTCTATCACAGTTAGCTTTACTTCTTTCTTTCTAATTATACTGCAATTAGAAAAGACAGCCCATTTCAAAATCTGAGCACACTTCCCAGGCTCTTAAAATACCACATACGATGCTGTTCCTATTGCAATAATTAGGAATTTTTTAATAGATGATTCATTTTTTTAAAAAAAAAAACTTCATCAAAAAATGTGCCTATACTTCTGAATTTTTGAAGACCCTATATATTAAATCAAAAGTGTCTTTTAAAACTATTTTTAAAATACTTACTTTTTCTCTATAAGAAGCATTGCTTAAAATATGTACAAAATTATTCCACCCTGAATAATTCAAGCAATGTCAATCAGGATAATATATCTGCACACACACACACACACACACACACACACACACACACACGGAGCAATTCATTAGAGGATGCAGGTTGCTTTCTGTATGGGTATTTTTATGAAGAAATATGAATTCTTGTGCTGCTATGGTGGTATTCATAGATGAGACCTTATTTAGTAAGCAGAATGGCAATTTCAATGGCTATGAAATGAACCAATTGTTTTCCTAAATGCATGCAGGGTGGTCTGACTCAACTGACAGCTATTAATCAGGATTTCCTGGGATCAATCCACCAACACCCTGGCAATTTACTTACTGACTTTATAGTGAAAGCATTTAAAAAGTTTATAGTTTGGGGTGGGGGTGGGGGACTCATTAAATGTTCAAATATCGAAGTAGCATTCCAGCAAAGATACCAGTGTCAGGGGCAAGGGGAGAGGCTTATGAACTTTATTTCCTGGGAAGTGGCAGATCACACCATGAAAAATAATACTAATGTTTTATTAATACAACAGGACCAACTTCAGTCATGCTTAATTCTGTGTTAGACTGTGTCTTCTCCTTGGGAATTTTGCAATGCGTTAAGACAGTGCTTAAGTTTAAGTACAAAAGCAGTTGCATTAAATTGATACTCATGTTCATTTTTCTTCAATGCCTATTGACTGTAGGTGCTTTATAAATAAATCAATGAGTGCTACGTTTTATCATGAGATATAGATAGGCATCTAGAAATGCATAAGTGCTGCTGCTTATATTTTTATCTCATATAGCACTGGTTTGCATTTTTTTTAAAAAAATTATCTATCACTTCATTATCCCATCCTTCTTTCCAGGAGTTTGTGGCAGCATGCAAGGCATTCCCCCAACTTCACAACAACCCTGTGAAGTTGGTTAGTTTTAGTAATGGTAAATCACCCACGGTCCAGATCGAGAGAAGCAATAGTACCACTCTATTCTGCTTGGTCTGACCACACCTTGAATACTGTGTCCAATTCTGGGCACCAAAGATTAAGCAGGATGTTGACAATCTGTGCAGAGGAGGGCAACCAAGATGATCAAGGGTCTGGAAACCAAGCCTTATGAGGAATGGTTGAGGGAACTGGGTATGGTTTGCCTGGTGAAGAGAAGCGTGAGAGAAGAGCTGATAGCCATCTTAAAATATCTAAAGGGCTGTCAGATGGAGGATGGAGCAAGCTTGTTTTCTTCTGCTCCAGATGCTAGGACCCAATCGAATGGCTCCAATTTACAAGAAAGGAGATTCCAACTAAATATCAGAAAGAACTTTCTGGTGGTAAGAGCTGTTCGACGGTGGAACAGACTCCCATAAGAGGTGCTGGACAACCTTTCCTTGGAGGTTTGATCTAGTTGAGATTCCTGCATTGCAGGGAGTTGGACTAGATGACCCTCACGGCACCTTCCAACTATACAGATCTATGATTCGATTTAAGGATGCAGTGGAGACTGAAGCGGCTTACAACAGGGAGGATATTTTTCTCAAGAGTGCTCATTTAGCATGCTTGACACCCATGGATTTTTTTTAGGACAGTGGCAATAAATACAAGTCGCATGGCCCAGTATTCTTAGAGGAAATCCTGATGGTAGCTGCTTTATTTTATTATTTTATTATTTTTTGCAATTTTAAGTAGTTCTGGGCTTAAGTAGTCGGCCCAGTGGTTTTTATATGTTTTGTGGAGAGGGGATGTGAGTGGAAAGTTTGTATTAAACTTCAGCAGGAAGTCAAATTCTAACTTTTTGGGGTCATCTTGTCTCCCCCAAGAATGGAAGCAACCAGGCTGCTAGCAAGGATTTTTTAAATAGTTTAACAGCTGGAGCAGGCTGTGATGGAGAGACATGGGGATGGCGTTTAAGATGCCTCTGAATCCAATGATGCAATGCTGGGAAGGAGAAACCCTCCTGAGATGTGAATACTGTGAACTCTCTCTCTCTCTCTCAAAACCCAGGCTATAAATGTGTGTAAAATTAACCATATTTCATAAAGACACTGCAGACTTCGCTGTGTCTCGGTTTCCCCAAGGAAACACAAACACTATTCGAAATGCATAAACAGTGGCACAAACCCTGGTTAAGTGCCAAGACCTCTGGAATCTTACACCACTCGGCAGAGATTTGGATGGCATGTAACAATCCAATAGAAAGGGTAGGGCGACTTCCTAAGCATCACAGGGAAATCAAGAGGAAATGCATGACCAAAAATCAGGACCAAAGAGAACAATGATTTGCATTAAATTTGCATATTCTGATTTATATGTGTGTCTTGAAATTGGGACTTGGATAGACACTGTTTCAAAAAGAAAGCAGAGAAGTAAATATTGACCGCTATATACAAAGGAAGCTACCTGATACTCTTTCAAACTCTCTGGCAGTAGTGGTTCTCCATAGCAGAGGTCATTTCCATCGCCTGATATTGTTTAACAGGAGATGGCAGGGATTGACTCTCAGACCTTATGGGTACAACGCAATATGTGCATCGCAGTGGTGGTAGATGCATGGACAGAGTTGGATGAGTTGTGTGGCTGTCTTTGGAAATGAACCGAGCTATATGGGAAATGGGTGAGAGAAGAACAAGGCAGAAAACCAATTAGGTGCATATTATCCAGCATAAGAGAGAGAGAGAGAGAGAGAGAGAGAGAGAGAGAGAGAGAGAGAGAGAGAGAAAGCATCGAGTGAGGCAATAAGGTGGACCAAGCAGATTGCTGAAATGTCAATGAGTCAGAGCAGCAGGGGAGCAGCTGGGCTGCAGGTGCTGAACTGTGAGAGCAGCAGCAACACCAGCAGCGAAGTTTACAAAGTGTCAGTGTACGGTGCCATCATCAGAGGGCAGGCCTGGAGCTATGAAGATGCCAAGCACCTCTCTCAGCACTTTCTGTCCTCTGGTGCTCTAAGCCCTGTCTTTGTAGATACTCTCTCTTTCCTTTCATGAAAAACTAGAGGTGACAATTGGGAAATCTTTCGGAATTTTTATTTCATTTTCATGAACCACTGGATGATTTGATGTTTTGGCAGTTCCTCGGATAACAGGATTTATTTAAAAAATGAAAAGGCTCTTCCATTTATCCTTTCCTAAAGTGAACATGATGAAGGCAGAAGACGATGCAAACACATCTTCCCTGGTTATGGGGCGCGAGGAAGAGTCTTGTAGACATCCATTGTGTCACTGGCACATCATTGTCCGCAATGTATACAAGTTGCTGGCTTATAGTAAATAACTTTATAACATATTTGGTTGGCATATATTTTGTCTCTCTCTGAGGATGCGACCTCACAATTTTGCTAATAATGTGAGTAGGCAGTTACAGTTTGCCGCAGGAACTACGACTTCCTATCAGATAGAACTATGCATGGACTGATGGTCCTGAAGCCCTGACGTGTATATTTTAGGTGGAACTAGATGTGACACATGACACAGGACTACCACCAAAAATGGCAGCCCTGATTTTAGTTCTCCCCCTGCTCCCTATTTCCTTGTCTACATCAGTGAGATGCATGAGGAATATCTGATATTTAGCTAGTCAGCTTTTAGTTTTATATCCTGCCCTTCACTGGAAGGTTGCAGGTTGCAGGTTGAGTTACATCTTTTCTTCTTTGTGAAATAATTTTTATTTGATTTTACAAGTGTAGAATTATAACAATACAAAATACATAACCATATTTAGAGATTTCTCTGTATCTTCGGACTTCCCACCCTCCCCTCCATGGGTCCTATTGTCAACCTTTTCAACTGCATATTATTTCATAATCCCTATTTTATATCTTTACATATGGTCCATGATAATTGCTATGTTACAAGTGTTATTACAATCCTGCCAGTGTTTTGATCTGCAGGCTGAGTTACATCAACAGCAGAAAAAAATTCAAAAAGTTGTAAGCAATTATCTAGAATACATATCTGACATATATGAAACCATATTAAATTGTATATATGAAACTATATGAAATTTCCAATCTGATAAAAAATACAAAGGCATGCCTGTAAACATTTTTTTTTTTAGTGTGGTGGGGAGGAACAGCCCAGTGTTGAACTTCATGTCTAGTTTTGCCTTTAGTATGACTATAGAGTTTCTGCAAGTCATGGTTTCCCCAACCGAAGTCCAACACTCTAACCACTTCATCACCTTTCCCAGTTCATTATTGTATGGCTGTCAGCTGATCCTAATGAATTGGGTATTATGCCACATACTTCTGCCCTTTGAGATGTGTGTGTGTGTGTGTGTGCGAGAGAGAGAGAGAGAGAGAGAGAGATGGAGAGAGTTTTAGATATAATGGCTCAAGTTGTCAACAGTCCTTGGATTTACTTGTGGGGTCTGGATGTAGGAGCTATGGCTTTCACCCTGGGGAGGTCACTTCGGTGCTGCTAAAACAGCAGTTTGACTTCACCCCCAGAAACACACTCCATTGTCTCTAGATATAGACAAATGCCAACAAAAAATGTAATGCCCCCCTCTAATATTTCTTTGGGTTTTGAGAATACTTTGGTGACATGCTTTTTTAAAAAAACACTACAGCTCACCTAAGCCATCATGGGGTGAGCCATTGTACCACTCACTCAGCAGTGATGGATTGTGTGAGACTGTATTCTTCCCAGTCATTGACACGTGGTCCTCATTTTGTTGAAGCCCTACAGAACTTTGAGTCATAAAGGTAAAGTCATAGCCTGTGCTGAATTGTTAGTGATTTCGGCATAGAGCTCTCAAGTGTTCTACAGTTTTACATGCAATATATATATATATATATATATATATATATATATATATATATATATATATATATATATATATATATATATCTTTGCTGTGATTTATAAGTAGAAAACAGATTTCGAGAAAAGCATAGCCTGATTTGCATGAAATGCCTGAATATGTATAAATAGCCAACCAATTGGGTTTACCCATATCTCTTCTGCCTGCTGTCCAACCCCCCTCCCTCTCCCCCATTCATAAACAATTAACAAACATGCTCAGAGGTGAAATTCATCAAATAAAACATTTACTGTGTGCACTTGGCCCAGCTCTGCCATTAACCGTATTTGTTTCAAGCCATTATTAGTTTTCAGCAACATTTAAGATGTCTGAATTGGTATTTATATTCAGCCTCTTGATATGCAAATTACTTATGCTAAATTCTGCAGCTTTGACTCACTTTGGATTATCAGCATTTACCTGCAAATATTTGAATAAACACAAGTGAGACCATCCTTTTACAACTCTTTTAAGATCAAAGAGCCCGTATTCTGCCTTTGAGGCTTGTCTTTTAAACCTTGCACAAACAATTAAAAAGATCTCTCCCCCCCCCTCACCTTCCATCCTTAACAGTCTCACAATGAAATTATTTCTTTCCTCTCCAAATGGTCTTGTGTTGTTGTTTATATACCAGCTCCCTCAAAAAATGCTAGACATATTTTGGGTTAGTCGGGTATCAATCTATTGTTTTAAGCCTGCATCAGAGAGAGCAGGGTGCCAAACAGCATGCGGAGCCCACCCCCCTTTTTTTTTACTTTTAAAAAGCAGATTAAAAATGGAGCTGTAGAGATCTGAGCTTCAATCAAAAGGATATTTGTTTGGCGCCCCTATAATATGACTGTCTAAGGAATTAAGCAGTTTACCTGGGGCATATGATGTTTCAGAATGGCATGTGGGAAC
Source organism: Darevskia nairensis (assembly GCA_034642065.1). Classification (NCBI taxonomy): domain Eukaryota; kingdom Metazoa; phylum Chordata; class Lepidosauria; order Squamata; family Lacertidae; genus Darevskia; species Darevskia nairensis. The sequence goes on from JAWWNI010000047.1 coordinate 2,512,735, forward strand.
AGAGCCTGTGAGCGAGCTTATGATACATTGAGTGAAGATAACATTTGGGATTCAAATGCATTATCAGATACACTGTGAAGCAAATCAGATACATTGCTGAGTGAAGAAGGAAGTGTGTGTATATACTTTTTGTACATAAAAATTATGAAGAGAGGTTGTAGGTGCAAAAGTAGTAAATACAATGTCTCCTATGCTCTATCTTCTCTGTACTTTACCTAACAACCCACTAAAACAAAATAGAATTAATCTGCTGGCAGAAGTAATTCCAATTCTTCTGTCCAAAGATTTAGGAACCAATATATACATTCGTACCCACCTTCCTTCTGTGTCACCAGCTTATGAATGGTCCTGTGATCCACCCTGCAAAAAATGGACTGATTCCAACTGTTTATAATTAATCCCAGAAAATATGCTTGAAATAGCATGCGCATGTTGCCTTAGGTGCATGGATGGTGCATTCTTTGCACCACCAGGCAAAGAGGATTGTTAGCCAAGTAAGCAGGTGACCTGGTGAATGACATCTGCCACATTCATGAATTAAGCTTGTCTAACACTGCCAATACTACAATGCTGTTATACAAATCTTTGGTGCGAGCACATTTGGAATAGTGTACAGTTCTACTCACTTCATCTCATAAAGGATATTGTAGGGTTGTAAAAGATTCATAAAAGGGCAATAATAATAATAATAATAATAATAATAATAATAATAATAATAATAATTGCATAGAGCGCTACACAGAATGAAACCATTAATGTGGTGTACAGGCTAGAAACAGAATAAAGCACAGGCACACAAGCTCTAAGAACAATAAAATGAATTTAACAAACTCTGAAAAAATAAAACCATCCATACAAACTAAAAACAACAACAAAAACATTCCATCAAATGTCAAATCGGTCTTCTGTAAAGAGTTTACACCTCAGAGAAAGCCTTCCTAAACAAAAATGTCATCACCCGGGGATGATTCAGGGGCTGGCGCAACTCCCTCATAAGGATATTTTACAACATTTTGAGTTTAGGGGAAAAGTTGAGTAAGGTGGAACATGGTGGTGGTGTATGAAACAATGCATAGTGTAGAGAAAGTTGACAAAGAGAAGTCTTTCTCCCCTTCTCATAATACTAGAACCTAGAGCAGAACGCAGGAAGATTTGGGACAGGGGTTGGGAATGATATATAGCTAAACTATAGCATTCACTCCTCCAGGAATTAGTGATGGCTGCCGTATTGATGGTTTTAAGAGGGAATTATAGAAATGTATGCTGGATCCCCGTGACGGGGTGAGCTCCCATTGCTCAGTCCCAGCTCCTGCCAACCTACCAGTTCGAAAGCACACCAAAAAAAATAAAAATAAAAATGTGCAAGTAGATAAATAGGTACCGCTCTGGCGGGAAGGTAAATGGCGTTTCTGTGCGCTGTTCTGGTTTCGATGTTCTGTTGTGCCAGAAGCGGCTTAGTCATGCTGGCAAATGATAGTCATGCTGGCCACATGACCTGGAAAAAACTGTCTGTGGACAAATGCCGGTTCCCTCAGACTATAAAGCGAGATGAGCGCTGCAACCCCAGAGTCATCTGTGACTGGACTTAACTGTCGGTGGTCCTTTACCTTTACCTTTTTACGCAGGATAAGGATATTATTGGCTACTAGCCATGATGGCTATGTTCTACCTCCACTATCACAGACAGTATGTTTCTGAATACCAATTGTTTGGTATCAAAAGGGTTGAGAGCACAGAGACACTTCTCATACACAGCAGGTCAACAACTGCAGGATGTTGGGCTAGATGGGCCTTTGGTGTAGTCCAGAAGAGCTCATCTTAGGTTCTTCGACCCAGGTATATTGGGCTTGTGATACATAAAATTAAACCATGGTTTAGTGTTTTGAGAATGAGGGTAACCTCTCAGACTTATGCTCCTCCATCTGGTGCAGCACTCACTGTAGTTAACTTTAATCTGTAGTTAACCTTAGCTATGGTCATAAGAACAAGGCAACTTCATGCCATGATTTTTGAAGCCAGCTTGTTTTCTCTTGCCACATTTAATTTAATCGTAAATAAGTTGGAGTTCTTGTTACAAGATACACTGAAATAAATAGCTATACCAAGAACTCTGGCCAGAAGTTTCAACAACAGAAATAATATCTACTCGTGAGTCAAAATCAAATAGGGTATATATTCTGTTAAGAATTACAGTCTTAAATTCAGATGTAGCGTCTTGAATGGGTGGATCAATGTGTATCCAAGTTTTTCTGGATACAAAAAAACACACAGAAAAACTTGGATACACATTGATCCACCCATTCAAGACGCTACATCTGAAAAAGATTTCAAATAAGACAGAAATTATATGATACCTCTCCATAAGCCTCATTAATTTACACTTTTTCAAAAAACGAGTTGAAGAAGGTGTCTGCTCTGAAACAGGGCCCTGTCCTGGTCCCTAGTTTTGCATCGTACATCTGGTCCTCACTCCGGAAGTCCTTATTTCGACTCCTAATAGACCCTTCATTTCGGCTTTACATAAAAAACGCTCTCCTTGAACTTTTGAATACGAATTTATATTCATTGTATTTGGTATTTTGTGTGCCTTATATTATACATAATATCATACTACACATATTATTGTGAGTTCGAGTCTGTATCTTTGTTTGAAATTATACTTTTTGTTCTAATCGGCAACTGCATTTAAGACTGTAATTCTTAACAGAATATATACCCTATTTGATTTTGACTCACGAGTAGATATTATTTCTTTTGTTGAAACTTCTGGCCAGAGTTCTTGGTATAGATATTTATTTCAGTACATTTAATTTAATGACATTCAGGATTCTTATGGCATCCTCAACTTCCATTTTATAGAAATGGGAGCAAAAACTTGCAATCTCCTCTCAAGTGTGCTGGAGGAGGAGAGGGGAAGGTGTGCAAGTCTGATGGGCGGTTAGCCTTGTGTTCATAATGCTGGTTCAAACTGTCATTGTATGAGCTAGCTTTTAGCCTCTTTGACTTGATTAGGTGCCAATCAGTTTCAATCCAAGTCAAGTTTAACTGAGTTATGAATTGGGATGCATATTTCCTGTATGCACCAAAATATTTATACAGTAGCAGTTTTGCTGTAAAATGGAATAAAGCTCTCTCCACTTTGGGGGTGGGAACTCGAATTAAACAAATAATTTCACAGAGTCTGTATGTACAATGTAGAAGAACAACTGTTTCAGCAAATGTTCAGTGCAAGTCCCTAGAATCCATAAAGGAAATCACTAGCTACTGATGTCTGGTTCCATTAAGATCAGTGGCAAATTACCACAATGTATTTTAACTGCAGTAGGTGATTTTTTGACAAGCTAAGATGTATAGCTTACAAGCTACCACCTTTAATATAAGGCCAAGTGTGAGCCTTAGGATATTTTTCCTTGAAAATGTAACAATTATTATAGCACAGATGTCAGCACAGTTTCTTTGATTCATTGTTCTTTAGTTAATAAGAAAGCTGTCAGAGGATATATATATATATATATATATATATATATCTATCTATCTATCTATCTATCTATCTATCTATCTATCTATCTATCTATCTATCCCTGGGCTTAGGAGTCAGAGATTGCTTGACCATTTAAATGGAACAGGTTAAATAGACCATTCCTTCCAGATATGTCACTGTCAAATCAGTTTCGGTTCAGAGGTCCAAAAATGTCCAGTAAGGTAGGAAGAAAATATATTCTGGCTGCTTCATCACAAGAGCTTTGTGGGGAAGCATCAACATGGTACCTTCCTAACAGTTCATAAAAATGCAGAGGATTCCCTTAACAATGAGAAAAATGTGCTCCTTTTTCATTTCCCTTCCTGCATTCACATTGGATTGCTATGTTAGTAGAGTCAACCTTTTTTATTTTATTTTTTGGCCAAGAAGGAAGAAGTAAATCTGAACACTATAAAAATTGGGGTGGGAGGATGTGATTAATTTCCCTAATTTTCAGGTGAGAGGTACTGTAGCTGAGAGGTGTTTATTTTTGTCTTAAGAAAATAAATGCTTTCAATGTCACACAAATCAGTGGCACATCTCTATCTCCACTCTGGGCGGTTTCCAATATATATAAAACATAATAAAACAAACATTTAAAAACTTCCCTAAACAGGGCTACCTTCAGATGTCTTCTAAAGGTAGTATAGTTACTTATCTCCTTTGCTCATGGGTCACATAACTCCATACCTTTCAACATTTCTCCGATAAAACTAGAGACACCCTACCATACCCTCCAACATTTATCCAATGAAAATAGGTATGTTCTAAGGAAAAACGTGGGTGGCACTGTGGGTTAAACCACAGAGCCTAGGGCTTGCCGATCAGAAGATTGGCGGTTCGAATCCCCGCGACGGGGTGAGCTCCCGTTGCTCAGTCCCTGCTCCTGCCAACCTAGTAGTTCGAAAGCACGTCAAAGTGCAAGTAGATAAATAAGTACCGCTGCAGCAGGAAGGTAAATGGCGTTTCCGTGTGCTGCTCTGGTTCGCCAGAAGCGGCTTAGTCATGCTGGCCACATGACCTGGAAGCTGTACGCCGGCTCCCTCGGCCAATAATGCGAGATGAGCGCCGCAACCCCAGAGTCGGTCATGACTGGACCTAATGGTCAGGGGTCCCTTTACCTAAGGAAAAAACAGGTCAGTTGGATAATCCTCTGATTGAAAATTGTCTCAGTTAGTTTTATTTTTGTATTTTTCTATTGTAACCCTGGGACATTATGGTGAAGAGCAGGCAAATTTTGTTTTGCTACTTAGAAGTCCCTATAAAGCGTGTTCTCCTTCATGGAGAGCATGTGTTGCGGTGGGGGCCAGCAAGTCACCCCTCTGGTGCTGGGCGGGAACATATAGATGGCCACTGCTGTGATTGGACCCAGGGTGTTGTTGGGGAGATTTGTATGTTGCAGTTTGTTGATGGACAGCCCAATGTATATATAAGGGTTGGTATACAACATGATCTCCCTCTTTGCTGCATGCTTCGGATCACCCTCCCTCCCTATATTTTAGGCCTCTGTGTTGACCTTGCTATGCCTGTCATGGGGTCGTCTGCTGTTGGGGCAGGGGCCTGGTAAGAATTTTTCCATTTGGCTGATTGGCTGGTGCCATCTGGTTTTCGCCTACTGCGTAGCAAATAGTCACAACTTGTAAGGTTGGCAGTTAGGCATTGGTTATTATGTTGGTTGGAGGAGGGGTTATGATTGATTGTGTCTGGCCCTCCAATTGATGCTGGTGTACGGGAAATTCCATTAAAGGAATCCAGGGGCTTGATATGCTTTTGTCCGAAGCCCTGGTCGGGGGCCAGGGCCTTGCAAGAGCCCTGGGAGCCTGTGGGGAGAGGGGAGGGTCAGACCACCCGACCCCCTTTATCTCTCCAGAGTGTTTTCCCCTTACTGACGGTCGTAAGTTCTGTCCCCAGTGGGACAGATAGTCTTAACCAATGCCTAAGCAACCACTCACATTATTTGTAATTTTAATAAAGTTGTGGCCAAAATCATGCCAAAAACCAAAACTAAAATTCTGTCTGATGTGTGAATTATTTGAGGGGTGATTTGGGGACCTCGACATGCAACTTGTTGCTCTGCATACAGCAGATAGTTTGACTAATACAAAAAGAACTCTGCAGACTGGCATGTGCAAAAACAAGTGAAGATGCATGGAATATTTTCTTTCTATTATAAATGCTGCCCTAAGATAGTAAATGGGACATGGGTGGCACTGTGGTCTAAACAACAGAGCCTAGGGCTTGCCGATCAGAAGTGGCTTAGTCATGCTGGCCACATGACCCGGAAGCTGTCTACGGACAAACGCCTATAGAGCGAGATGAGCGCTGTAACCCCAGAGTCGTCCGCGACTGGACCTTTACCTTTACCTTTACATTTAAGATAGTAAAAGCTGATTTATACTTGTGTGGCCACAGTGTGGAGTTCATTTTTAGAAGTGTCATATGACTGATGTGATGAACCATGTGTTTGTAGTACCACATCTCATGGGCTGAATGCTTTTCATTATGCCACTGCAAACTACTGTAAAGAAAGTTTTTACAGATGACATGGCCTCCAACATTTCTCCAGTGAAAATAGGGATGTCCCATTCCATCATGAAAATTTTACGATTTATTCCCCACACATCTTACTGGGTTGCACCAGCCACTCTGGGCAGCTCCCAACATATATAAAAACATAATAGAAAGTTAAACTTTTTTTAAAAAAAACCTTCCCTCTACAGGATTGTCTTCAGACGTCTCAGGGGTCGGATAACTCCATACTCTCCAACATTTCTCCAATGAAAATAGGGACATCCTAAGGAAATGTGGGACATTCTGGGATCAAATCAGAAACTGGGATGGCTTATCTAAATCAGGGACATTCCTGGAAAATAGGGATACTTGGAGGATCTGACATGATGGAAATTGCTTAATCTTCCTGGTGAGCAATTTTTTTGGAGAGGTTTAAAATGGCTGCCTTGTGGTAGATTAGGGGCCATTTGAAGCAGACTGGTCTTAATTTAAAAGGTGTGAATACTGCTCTCTATGAAACACTGTTTTATGAACTCAGTCAAGATGAGAAATGTGGTTCTCTGTCACATACTATAAATTTCTCAGGCTGCTACATTTTCTGTAATTAAAAGCCTTTTAAGCTGGACTTACATAAGAAGCTTGACACTGAAGTGGTACAAGAAGAACTTAACAGACATTTGATTATATTCAATGGGCTTGTCATCTTCTACTCATCCTATGCATTTTAAGGTCAAAGTGACATCACTAATCACAGCATTTCTATACATCTGTAGGAAGATGATGTTATCCCTCATGCACTGCGCTGTTTGCTGTTATTTATTAAATTCATATACCACTCTTCTGCCAAAGATCACAGGGCAGTTTACAACACAAAATAAAAACATAAAATACATAATATAATAGTAATAGAGGCTATAGGTAAGGCTATTCAAGTGTCTCATTTATTGTTAAGGAGAAACTTCTCAGAAACTGATCAACAAAGCAGATATGCCAGAACAGGGCAAGACTTATGTCAACGCCACAAGAGCTATGAACAGACAGGGAGGTTTAAGAGCGAGGACTGGTGGAGCTCAGGCTTCAGCAGAGCTGTCTTAGTTTGCAGCAGCAACGTCTCTAAACAGCCTCCGATCTCTCTGTATGAGCCCATTTCACACTGCAGTCTGAGAAGGCAGAGGGACAATATAATTGCATCCTACACAGAACAGAAGTAAGACCTGGAAATGAATTAAGATTTCTTGTCAGGCTATTTTCTTCTCTTTCTGGGCATCTGGGAAGGGAATTGAAACCTCTCTCCCAGTTATCAGTGTTATGTGCATTTGTGGCACTTTTTGAGATCTGCTGATGTAATGGCAGTGGAAAGGAAGTGAACCATGGCCTCAACTGGGGCCTTAAGGACCAAATGGATGCACAATGTAGGCAGCTCTGGAGTCAGGCATCAAACTTAGGCACAGCCAAAGGCAGGTCAGTGTCACATTTCCCGACACCAGATTTGGCTTCGGACAAGGCAGAATAGTCACACAAAGTCACAGACAGAACTTGTGGGAGCAGTGGAAGAAGGAATGTACAAAGATGTTGAGGTTCAGTTGATTTCCAATCTTCACCCATTTAAACAGGCTGTAAAGATTTGATTATTTAGAAACCACCTTTTGGTTTTCTTTGTCTCTCTGCTGTATAGTTTCTGTTCATGTTTTCTTTTTAGATGGTTTTACTGATTTTGTGTAATTTTGTTTAGTTTTTAATTGTTGAGTCCCTGATTTGGAGTCCTGTGGCCCTGAAAAGCAAGCCATGTATTTATTTATTTTTTTAAAAAAAAAAGCGCGCGCGCGCGCACACACACATACATACATACATACATACAAATAAATAAATAAATAAATAAATAAATAAATAATGCTAGGGTAGAAGCACTTTCGTAAACCTCTCAGCTGGGAATGAAAACATTTCAAGTTCCAGCCACAATTCTAGGTAATTAACCCTTGGGGAAGTCTCCATCTCTTGGAGTCTCCATATCTTGGACTTGGTCAGCAGGAAAAGGGAGATGATACCCAAAAAGCCTTTGTGGCTGTGGTAAACCTGTACTTCATAAAGATAGCTTGAGGGTTGGCACCCAACTTCCTAGGGAGCTTGTTTCTTTCTTTGGTTTATAATAGAAATCTAGAGTTGGAAGTGAACATCTAGGAAATACATCTGTTCCTTCTTTTCTTGTACTTACTTGAGGATCCAAATATCACTCAGCCTCTTTCTGAATATGATAATAATAAACACTGTTACAACATGAAGGTTATATTTATCAAAGCAATGGCATGTAGAGCAGGACCTAATGAATCTATCCCTTGCCCCCTTCATTCTCCAGTCTTGCCTTTTTCTTTGCTAGAGCCAAGGGAGAAAGATTGGTGGTTGTCGTTTTGTTTTTAAAGTTTATATGATACCATTAGTGTACATGGAATTCAGTCAATGAGACACAGAGAAGAGGAAAATTCTCCACAAAGAAGTGACATGATTTTTGTAATATCCAATAATAGTCACATTCAGAGTGAAACCATTTTAATTGATGGAGTATCAATGGATCTGCTCTGACTTACTTGTCTATTCCCCATAGTGTGGAACAAAGGAGAGGGAAGAATCAAAATAATGTCAAGGCATTACGCTTAGTAGATGTTTTGTGGTTAGTAGATAAGGAACAATGGTGATAAAAAATGATGCCTTCAAAGGGGAATTTTTGTTTTGAATATATTGAGATTATTGATTAAATTAGGTGCTAACATAAAGGTAGCACTGCTTTTTTTAACCTTCATAAAAGTTCAGTCTTCCATGGTGCACTGAGCTGCAAAACAATGTAGACCATTTTTTCCTCCCCCACCCTCAGTATCAGGTAAATGAAGTTACAAATTCATGTATAAGACTGTCAATCTTAATGGGTAAGTGAAGACAGGAACGAATGTGTGGCATATTTTTCCTTAATGTTTTGCCCCTGGGTGGTTTTCTGAACTCTCCCACACAGATGTTTTAAATATGATATGCCCTTTTTGCTAGGATGCTTGATACAAATTTCCTTCAGAAACGTACTAATTTAGGGGAGGCGATGTTTTCCCTTGATGATGGGACTGAGATCCCACAAATGCTACAAATACATTTCTCTCCCTTCCCTCCTTTTGGGGTAAATGCATAATAACCAGAGGAAAGGACATCGTCTCTTAAGGGTGGCTAAATAACCATATCTTTAGTATACATGCATACATACACAAAATATATTTTAGATGTAGATGTCCTCCAGATGTGAACAGACTAGAAACGTGCAGGTTCTTTTTTTCTCTGGGTATTCATTTGCTATATAAATCTCCCAACACATTCTTATCTGTTATGTAAATAAGATGTGGAATTCCAATAGTGTATCAGTGTTCTACAGCAGATGGTATAGTGAGATTTACCACACCATTACATTTAATGGGATTGAATTCATTTGGATTTCTTGAGGCTTGTACGGTCCTTCTCCATGCAGCAGCATTGCCAATGTTCCTGATTATATATGATTTGAGAGAGTGCTTAAAGAAGGGGGGAGGAACCTTTTATCTTAGAAATATGTGTGTTTTCTGTCAAAGTTTAAAATGTGTATGTATTGCCTTTCTCTGGATTTATGTGCCCTTTGAGGAAAAGATAATGAATATTCAAAAAGAAGTTGATGACATTCTAAGATATTTTGTAAATTTTGAATATTCAGTTAACTATTTTCATGCAAGGATCTCTGAGATGTGTCCCCCACCCCAACCCCAACCCTCTCTCTGCATCAGTCTGAAAAGGAAGGTAGCAGATAGGGATACCACCACGACCCCTTGCGGTTTTCACCATTGAATAAATAATATCTGGATTGTACATGGAAGTAGAATTCAAATATATGGGCAGGGCAGTACCATAGAGGAGAGGGAGAACTGAAGGTGGAGGAACCTCCATATCTAGGAGATGTGGTATGCTGCAGTGGCGTAGCGTGGGTTGTCAGCACCCGGGGCAAGACAAGTAATTTGCGCCCCCTAACCCATGGATTTTAGCACTCGAGTCTCTTCCACTAGATTAGTTAAAGAAACCCTTACCCCCTAAGCACATGTATTGTTTGTTATGAAAATACTGATGTATTTAGATGCATTTTACTTTAATTACATCAGTATTTTCATAACAAACAATACATGTGCTTAGGGGGTAAGGGTTTCTTTAACTAGTGAAAGAGACTCGAGTGCTAAAATCCATGGGTTAGGGGGCGCAAAGTTAGAAGCTACTGAAGGTAATGGGGCCCTTTATATGCCCAGCTGCACTTTGTCAACAACAAATTGTCACTTTTTTTGTGTTGAATATATGCTATATGGTAATTTATGGACCTAATACCTATCTGATGCAATTTGCACATAAAAAATATGTATTCTATCAAAGTAATTGTTGAACTGAAATACAATTAAGAAGAAGTATAGGCCTATTAATGGTGAAATACAATTAAGAAGTATGTTAATAGTGAAATAATTACCAGTGATATTTTAGGGAGCAGGCTAGCAGGCGGGGCCCATTACTTACATCATAGGAGCCTACACAACACTAAACACTGTTGCTGTATGTAGGTTTTATTTTATTTGTTTTTTATCTTATATTTTGGAAATGTACATCCAGGTGTTTTTTTCTTTCAATTTTTTTTTTGGGGGGGGGGCAAGAGAGTGGGGCCCTAAGCTATATCTTTAGCTTAAACGTAAAGCCGGCACTGATGGCGATGGAAACTTGTGATTCTGCGCCCGCTCCCGAGCTTCTCATCCCATCTTACTCGGCCTGTGTTCCGGGGTCACGCCCTGGCTTTGGCAACAGGCGCCGCAGCTTGGCCTGCTCACCTTGATTTGAGCGGGCCGCCTTCCCTTCTTCTCCGCCCCTTCTGTTGGTTGTTAGGCACGTGGTGCAAAGCGAGCACGCCGGCTGGCTGGCGAGCGCAATTTAGCCCGAAAAGCGCCGGCTGCTGCGTCCCGACTCTGCGCGCCCCTGTTTCCCCTGCACTCTCCAATAGGGAGCAGTAGGAGCACCTTTGCAGACCTCCCCGCTTGGCGCTCCGAGAGCGGGGAAGTGATTCCCTCCCGACGCCAGTGCCTCGGCAGCCTGCAATTTCTCCCGCTCTTCTGGAGATCCACCCCTGGCGGATCTCAGCAGCCTAGGCGTCGGCGTCGGTTCTCCCTCCTTCCTTCCCACCGTCCCCTCCTTCCTTCCTTCCACCTCGCTTCGCCCGCCGGGTCTTTGCGGCTGGGGCTGCCTGCCTCTCCCCAGACTCGCACGGACGCCGCGGGCAGAGGAGAGCGCGCTTAGCTGGGATGGCAGCGGGTGCCGCGCGGGGCTGAAGCCGGAGCGGCGCCCCCCCAGATGTTGCGCCCGGTGCGACTGGCACCCCTAGCAACCCCCACGCTACGCCTCTGGTATGCTGGAACATAGGAAAGTTATTAATAATCATATAAAAGGTAAAGGTAACGTACCCCTGGACAGTTAAGTCCAGTCAAAGGCAACTATGGGGTTGCAGCGCTCATCTGGCCAAGGTAGCCTTTGTTTGTCCACAGACAGTTTTCTAGGTCATGTGGCCAGCATGACTAAACCGCTTCTGGTGCAACAGAAAACCGTGATGGAATCCAGAGTGCACGGAAATGCTGTTTACTTCCCGCCACAGCGGTACTTGTTTATCTACTTTCACTGGTGTGCTTTTGAACTGCTAGGTTGGCAGAAGCTGGGATAGAGCAACAGGAGCTCACCCCGGTGCGGGGATTTGAACCACCAACTTCCAATTGGTAAGCCCAAGAGGCTCAGTGGTTATGATTTTTGCAACCATATATGTATTAGCATATATAAGAATCATATATATATTAGCATATGTTGGACTTTCTTCTTCTTCTTTTCTTTTTTCACTTTATTTTATACAGCTGAGAAAGAAAGAAAATAATTTTTAAAAGACAAAAAAAATGAATAGATTTCCCCCCTTAATGAATAAATGCCAAAATAAATATGAATCCACAATTTGCTATTACTTCTGTTACTCACTTGTTATCAGAACTAACTTGTTCCTACCTGTCTTTACCGTTTTGTTACATGGTGCGTGCAGTTTTGAACAAAGTAAATTTTATCCAGGAGCTGAACCTGGGAGCTTAAAAAACAAAAGGCACCACAGGTCCTCTGTGTTCTGTTAGCTTGCCCATAGGATTTAGAGAGAGAAGGAAATTTTTAAAACACGAAAATAATATATTGTTAAAGTTGATTAGCTGGCTGTAGTTTCCTAGATACAGTAGATTTTCTCCTTTAACACAGCAGGGGTGTGCATGACTTATGCAGGCAAAGCCTACTTTACCAGAGGTTAAATTTGATCAAATTGATTAAATACAGGGGCTTTTTTTTTTCCTACCCCATTCTGTCAAGACCATTTGCTGGTTTGAAGCATGTTCTCATTTTTCATCTGGTTCTGGAGTTTGTCTATTCTGATATTGAGAATGATCTTTACTCCCACAACTTCTAAAATGTATTCATTCCATGCATATGCTGTATGGTTTTAAATATACATTGAAACCACATTGAACTTCAGAGACACAGGATTTCATGTTTATAATAAATCCATCTATAAATTCAGTGTCTTCCAAATTCCATTAATTAATCTGATGTTGAGCATAAGAAAATAATCCTAATAATAAATTTTGTTTGTTTGTTTGTATCGGTAGTGAGGAGCCTCAAGCTCCCTACAACTTCCATCATCCTTGATCATTACTCATGCTGGATAATAATAATAATAATAATAATAATAATAATAATATTTTTATTTATACCCCGCCCTTCCCAGCCAAGACTGGGCTCAGGACAGCTAACACCAATAAAATCACAACAAATCTTACAAAACAATAAATTAAAATGCAGGTTAAAATACGATTTAAAATTTAAAATGCAGCCTCATTTTTAAGTAGCCCACCAATCACACAGAAAGGAATGAAACATCAGGGTTAAACTGAAACCAACCCAAAGGCCAGGTGGAACAGCTCCGTCTTACAGGCCCTGCAGAAAGTCGGGGCCAGTACTGAGAAGGCCCTGGCCCAAGTTGAGGCCAACCTAGCATCCTTGTGGCTCCAAAATGTTATTATTTGAGGACCTTAAGGTCCTACACGGGGCATACCAGGAGAGGCGGTCCCTTAGGTATGAAGGTCCTAGGCTGCATAGGGCTTTAAAGGTCAAAACCATGGATGGAACTGATGGGTAGTGGATTCCAACAACGTTTGGAGGGCACCACATTCCCCAATCTAGTTACATCAGTTCTCAATTAAACTACACCAAAATCTGTCCTAGAGGTTCCCCCAAACCCTTGGAGCAGATATGGGGAGGGCACAGGATGCATGGTGGGAGAAAATGGGGGAGGGGTCCCCATTGCACAAGTGAAAATCCTTGTGCTGGCCAGTCTTGTTAGTGGGGTTTATAGAACATTTCCTTAAAATTTGTACTTAGGGTTTGCTGTGGGTCATGCTGTCATATCCAGTTCCATATATGTAATGATATCTGTTGCCTCAAATCCCTTTTCCGTCTATATTCATATAAATCTCTGTATGCTGCAATATTACTAGTTCTAGTTTGATTTAAATTGTAGGGTAATAGCCAATGGTAATTATACTCCGAGTAGACTCATTGAAATGCTTAAGTTAAATAAATAGATAATATTGGAAACAGAGATTTCAATTTATCAACTTTTTGACTAGCATTGGCTATCGCTTTATAATTTAAATAGAACTACAGTACATCTCACCATACTGGGGAACACTGACCAGATGACTTGTACACCTGCTCAGTCAGCTGTGGTTGGACAACTTCAAGGTCCCTGCTTTTCCATCTTTTTAAAAAAATAAATATATATATTTAAACTGGAATTGGTCAGTAAAGTAGACTGACCAGTCAAACAGATCACCTGGTTACCGTCTTCCCCAATATGTCTTGCAAGTTGAAATTATAGTCATTATTTCTAAATTTGTATCTATAAATTGGCAGATGCAGATTTTATGGAAACCTTTGTCCACACATATATTTGGTTTTGTGTAGGTGTTCATCCTACAAAGACGTCTGGGTCACCCTGTGGGAAAGAGAATGCTGGATATTTACATCCTTCACACGTCGACTCATACATTCAGAGCCACTCATTATCTTCCCTTCTTTCTTTATATGTTTTCTTCCCTGCCCTTCAATCAAATAATTCTCAAGGCAATGTACAAGCATGGATGGGGACGCGTTGCTCTTTCCATTTTTGTGATATTCTTCCTGGGAGACAGCAGGAGCAACCTCCCACGGGTCCTTAGTCTCCTGGCATAGGGAATAGTTGATGGCACAGATTGAAGTGTGCTAATAAATACCATTTGCCAAGCCAATTTTTAAATGCCAGTGGCTACAGGATACCTGACTTTATACACTTGTGGTTTCAGTTTGAATAGAACCATTAATTTTCCCATGGGAAGAGTTCTTTGGCTTTATTCCCACCATGCTCGTGAGCCTTGTATGAAATGGCTTTTCTTTTTTGGCTGGGAAGGGGCAATAAATGGAATGAAATAAATATGATGAAAGATGGGTCCCAGTCATTGCAAGTGTATCTAATCCTTCAAATCACTGAAACTTCCCTCACATGTAGCATACTCTTCAGTCCTCCTCTTTTATCCTCACTCACAAAGATGCTCAGTAAAGCATAAAGGGACAAGCATCACTCATCCTTGGCTGAAGAAATGCATTTGAACATCACTTTAAAGGTGTCATAGACCTTAGCTTTATTGGTCTGAATAAACATTAGTCTTGTGAACAGTGAAGCACTGAAGTCTGAATAGTAGTAATTACCATGAGTATAAGACACTGCCATTAAGCACAATGAGTGTTTCCCTGTTTTTCCATGTCAATGAACTTTTCTATTTGTAAACAAACAAGGGGGGGGATCCCCACTTTGTAAATAGCAGTTCAGACTCTGTTTTTTCATAGTCCAAAATGTGGTGTCTGAAAGGACTGTGAGAAGGCTGTAGACTTTAGGGATTTGGGTGGGAGGGGGTGGGGTGGTATTTATCTCTTCTGAATCTATCTATCCAGGTATCCATATCTCTGCATCACATAGCAAGTTCATGTAAGGAGTGTGGCAGCAATAGAGCCAACAAAGGGCCACCAGAAAGCAAGAGGGAAATAGTGGGTATATGGGAAAACCCTGAGGTTTGCAGAATTGTGAACAATATTTCCCTCCCCGCAGTTGCATCCAGTGTTAGTTTTACTGAAGAGCAGACACACTGAAACAAATGGTCAGTGTGTCTTCTCTGAGTAGAATTTAGCTGGAGGCAACCCTAAGAGACCAAGTCAGCCGCACAACCCCATCTCAACGTGAGCGCTCCAGCCCCAATAGGCTTGAGTGTGCTCAGTAACCTTGAAATACTGTGCTCCTTGGAGGCCAGATCTTCCATCTCCTGAGCAGCCCCTTTCCCCAATGCTGCTTCTACAGTGGCCCCTTGGTGAATAGGAGGCACTGCTGGTTTCTCACCCTTGTTTCTGATGTTAATTCCTCCCCTTCTTTCTGATGTGGATCTTCACTCACCCCTTCTTCCCTGGTGGGGAAGAAGGGTGCCATTTTGTGGTTTGCCTCAGGTGCCAAAATGTGTTGGGCCAGCCCTGGTTAGAGGTGACGATGCACTGCGACATTTTTTTCAGGTCGCACTTCTGAGCATGTAATGTTCTTCCCTTACTTCTTCCTAGACATTTCTCATGTCTAAAAGCATAATAAAAGGACGTGATTCATGGCAGACATAGCATTATCTCTTGTTGTTTTTATAGCACCTGGAAGATCCGTAGTGTAAAACAAGACAATGCCCGTCATGATCCACAGAGAAATATAGATGTCTGTTCGAAGCCTGCCATGCCTGCAGACATTGAGGAATGAGCACAATCTATTCTAAAGATGTCAGCATTTTCATATTGTTCAAACTTTTTACACCAAACTGTCTGCATCCTTATATTTTTGGAGGGTGGGGTAGGTAATAACGTGAATATATTGTAATCCTCTTTCTCTTTTCTTCATTTTTTTTGAAACCCATGATGCAGAGTGATCGCACACATGCTTCAGAAAGTTTGCTGAAGCAGCCTTAAAAGTACAAATATCATGATGGGGAACTGAGGCTCAGGCAGAAACCAATGTTGCACCTTTCTTTCCTCTCTCCTACCATCCTCCCACACACCCCAACATTTGCTTCAAAGGGCCCCTCAAGCTATCAGAGCACATTTTGAGGGGATGGCAGGAGAAGGAAAGTGACACCCCATTGCACAAGTAGAAGTTCCTTCTGCTCGCTCATGGACTGTACCATGAGGGTTTTTGTTAGGGGGGGGCAGGCCTTTTGTTGGGCAGAGGCAGAACCTCAGTTACCTATGTATTTTTATTTTTATTTATTGATTTTCCCTGTCCCCCTTGGCTATGCCTATGGACTACACCGGAAACAACCAAGACCATTGCAGGGCTGAACTGGGATGTAAAACTCCCCTTACACAAACTCCCCGGTTCATTCTCTCTGCTCTCGTGGTCAGACAATAAAGAATAAACTGAAAGTGTCAAATGCAAGGGCATTAGATGCCCAAAATTAGCTGACAAATGCAAGCACCTAATTGCTAATAAAATGCCAATGGTGAAACAGATTAATGCTGTCTTTCTTTCTCACTGTTGTTCTGCCCACACAGACACCTACGAAGTACATAGCACTTGATAGGCTCGTGGTTCTGCCTTTGCCCTACAAATCTAGCAAGAAAGGTTGGAGTGGAGGACAGATGGGGCCATGCTAAAATATAGAAGCAGCATGAAACAGCTGTGGCCTGTTAGAAACAACAGCTTAGAGAACACGTTTCCTTTTTTTTTTTTTTAATAAATAAATAAAAAGCTGAAACTATGGTGTGCGACTGAATCGAGCCGTGCCAAGAGTGTACCCAGATGGACAGTAATACCACAATTCTCAAGAGTGCTGGCTAAGATATGGCAAGACCGAGTCTTCCATTTGTTTGGCAGTGGTGTTTAGAAAGCACTAAAGAGCATCCCAAATCAAAGCTAAGACCGTCATCTCATATATTCACGATATTTTCAACATGCTTCTCATTCCAGGCTAAACTAGTGCGAACTGCAAAGTACTTTCCCATAAGTTCTTTCTTTCTTTCCTTTCTCTCTCCCCCCATCAAAAAGTCCCTGGAATTCACAAATTAACAGACATTAATGCAGCTCCCCTGAATCACATTAACATATCCCCAACAGCTCAGTGCATGCTACTAGATTTATCCTAGCCATCCAATGAGTAATAGTTAAGACACTGAAATGGTTATAGGGGTGGGGAATCTTTACAAAAGCATTTTTCCCCAACTGCAAACACGTTTTATGTCTTTTGCTTTAGCGTATCTCTTTATTTTATATATTTTTATGGCAACTGGCTGCCAGGAGAGACATATCACATCCCATTGTTTGTCTAAAATGCCATTATAGTCACACTATACATTCTGCTGCCATTCTCAAGGACAGCCTTCCTTTGGAAAGAGGAAGGAGGGTTCCATTTATGCCCAAATATGAGGAAACAGCATTCCCTCAGAGTAATGAGCAGCTGGTGCTATTGTCCTGGTGTTTATGAGATGTATTAGGCACAGTGGCACATTTGGAACTGGTTGAGAGGCGGGGATGTCGGGATGCTGCTGTTTTACTTTTATAGCTACCCACCCTCTTTTATTTCAAGGAAGGATTTTGGATTGAATGGTCCCACTTATTTTAGACAATGCAGTTGAAATCCAAGTGCAGTGTGTTTTGCTGCAAAGTACTCTGGTAAGGTTATACTCACAGCTGAAATAAAAAAAAATAAGAGTTAGAACTTTTTTCAGATGGTGTTTAGAAGAATTTAGGGGAAAGAAATGAAGAAGAAGAAGAAGAGTTTGGATTTGATATCCCGCTTTATCACTACCCGAAGGAGTCTCAAAGTGGCTAACATTCTCCTTTCACTTCCTCCCCCACAACAAACACTCTGTGAGGTGAGTGGGGCTGAGAGACTTCAGAGAAGTGTGACTAGCCCAAGGTCGCTCAGCAGCTGCATGTGGAGGAGCAGAGACGCGAACCCGGTTCCGCCGATTACGAGTCTACCGCTCTTAACCACTACACCACACTGGCTCTCTGCATCTGCAGATCAAGCTTAAGGCAGAAGGTTCGGATGACACCCCGTGTCTGTACTTTGCCATCATACAGCTGAGGAATCTGGATCCAGTCACTGAAGATTCACGAAACTACAATAGATCAGTTAGGGCTGGTTCACATGTGCATTCTTGTCACTTAGGGCCTGTAGCAATGAGGGGTAATTTGCATGTGTGAATGAGCAATTCCAGGCAGAAGTCTGGTGCTCTGGTGTGGTGGCACTGCAGAGGGAAGAAGGTGAGAATAAACTGTAAGTGATCTGTTCAATAGTTGGAAAGACAGCTGAAAACTGATCCTTGAGGGGAGGTAGGGGAAGAAGGCAAGGAGCTGGGAGTACAGAGAATAGACCGCCCCGGACTGTAGTACAAAGAAACCTGTCCAAAAGCAGTTCCAGCAGCTGCTTAGGAAGCAGGGCAAATATCTCTTCAGATTTTCCATGCATTCAATTCAGAGGGTAACATTGTATTTTAAGAGGAAACAGCAGTGGAACAATGAAAAAGGCTTTTGGGACCAGAAAAATTAATTGGTACACGATATAATCAAGATATGGATCAAGTTTAGGTCCAAGCTGTCTAAAAGTCCACATTCTGTCATATGAGCCTGCCCAGGTTATGAGATTCTCAGGGCAGGCCCTTATCTTGGTACTCTCAGGCACACTTGGTTGGAAAGCAGGGAAGGACCTTCTTAGTGGCTAATCCCAGGCTCTGACACTCCCTCCCTGGAAAAGCTAGACTGGCTATTTTCTTTTTGTCCTTCCACCGGCAGGTGAAGACCTTGTTCCAACAGGCTTTGGGGAGTTGACTTTTGGGGAGTTTAATGAAAGAGGTGGTGCCATACTGTTCTTATTGTAATTACTGGTATGGTTTGAACATATTTTATATATGTACTGTATATAGTTTTAATTCTATTAATGTTTAAATGTTTTTAGTGATTGTTTTCTCCATGTTTTTAGCCATTCTTGTTATCTGTAAGCTGCCTTGAGTCCTGTCAGGGGGAAAGGTGGGGTATAAATAAATATATCATCATCATCATCATCATCATCATCATCAAGCAAAAGTGTAAATGAGCCATGTATGTGTGTGCATATTAGATTACTTTTTCTCCATTAAATAGGTATTGTTCAGTTTTTGAGGACTGAAACCTCTTAGCAAATCTCTTTGGATTCTAGTGATTGTCTTCATTTTGTTTTCTCTCATCAGCAGGTATGTAAATCATGATGAACTAAAGCTGGACAAGTTGAGCTCCAAATTATTAGTTCCAGCTTCCAAATGCTGCCCATTGTATTTCAAAGACTGAGCCCTAGCTTCAGTGTGGACTGTTCCACCACAAGCCATAAACCAGCATTGGTTTCCAGCAGGCTTCCCAAACTTGATACCCTTCAGAGGTTTTGGACTACACTTCATATTATCCTCGGCAATTGACTATGGGAGTGCTGGGAAGTGGTGTTCAGGACATCTGGAGGGCATTGGGTTGGGGAAGGCTGGTGTGCAGTATCTGGCTGAAAGTTTGTCTTTCCAACTCTGCATAAATTCAGAGTGCCATCCATATAGCTGACTTGCACATAAAGCGGAGAGAAACGATTGATTGTTTCTTTATTTACCTCTATTAGAAAATGCCTTGGCAGACGTAGCCATTACCGTTTTCTGCTTCCTCAAGGAAAAGATATTTTACCCTCTTAAATATATTAGGCTCCTGTGTATTGTTTTTCTCCATTTGGTACCCTCGATTCTTCCTTCTGAACACTTGAATGCTCGCAATCAGCACACAATGACACTCAATAATAAGAAGTGAACTACAAACACCCCACCATAATGCCGTGCTAATACCAGATATAGCACCACATAATACCAGCAATGTGGAACAGCTTTGCTCTGCAGAGATTTGTTTCTCTCCATATCTACATCTGTTTTTCTTTTCCCTCTGGTACATCTGTTATGGAGCGTATCCCCTGCTGAGCACAATGAGACCTTCTTTCCGCTCCCCCCCCAACACACACACACACACACACACACACACACACACACACACACAGAGAGAGAGAGAGAGAGAGAGAGAGAGTAAAAAAAAAAAGGTGTATTTAGGAGCCCCAATTTGACATTCTTAGAAAGTGAAAGATGTTGGCCTAACACTGTAACATACATTAAGTTGTTTTGCTTTCTTTGGTTGTGATTAGATAACTCTGTCTATTGTTTGTTAGATTTCATGCTGCATTACCTGAAAACTTTCATTTTTCTAGCAAAATCCTCCAGGTGTAGCTGGAATCCAATGCCTGTCAGCCCCAACCAGTATGACCAATATACAGGGGTGCTGGAAGTTGTATTCCAGCAATATCTGGAGTACCACAACTTTCTTATTTATTCATTACATGCTCCAAGTAATAATATGGGAACGTTCAAAGGAATTGTCAACGTGATCACTTCTATTAATTTGTTAATGAGTAGAATTATAAGAAGTTTTCTTACCGGTATACCAGGAAAGACTGTCAGTCTGGCCCAATATTGTCTACATTGGCCAGCAGTGACTCTTTAGAGCAGTGGTTCCTGACACACACCCCCCCGACATATAATTCTTATTATTCAAAAAGTGAACTCGTATTCACTTGGAGGAAGCCTAAAAGGCCATTGACTGTTAATAACTCATTCTCGAATTCCCCCCCCCTCCTTAAAAATAAAATTGCTGCCCCCTGTGGGACATGTGCCCCACATTGGGAACCACAGCTCTAGAGTCTCTCCCAGCACAAATTGCTGACCCTTTCCAACTGGAGATACCAGCAAGTTATTCTTGGACCTTCTGCATACAGAGAATATGCTCCACCAGTGAGGTGTGCATGACATTCTATCGCCGATACATCCTAACCATTCTCAAGGCCAATCGACTCATGGATACAGTCACATGGAGGAAAGCATGAGTTGCATTCAGAATTAAGCACAAGACTCCTGCTTGCGTAACAGGATTTCCCCCTCTCTCATCCCCCATGCATCCCCCAGACTGCTCTGGGGTTTCCCCAACCCTCCAGATAATATTTGGGGATGTCCTGCACAGGGGGAGGAGGGCAGTGGGGATGCCATTGTGCAGGTGGAAGTCATTCCATTCAGGCCCTTATTTAGCTGAATACGGTCCATCATTTAAGCTGATCCAACCACATCAACAGGAGCTGTTTACTAGCAATTATTCATGTAAGTCTGACAGTACAAGGGGTTTTCTTTCTTCAGCTGACCTGCTTGTCCAGTATAAATAAATGGATCACTGCTGGAAAATGCCACCTATCAATATTGTAGCTCCACTTTCTATCTTATTTCTACTCTGCAGTTTACCCTCAGGATCTGTCTGCATGAAGGATTTAGGGTAGGAGACGCTGACATGGTGTTCTCCAGATGTAGTTGGACTACAACTCCCCTCATCCTCTACCTTTGACCCTTGACTTATGTTCATGCTGAAATGATATTGTGAAGAAATGTCTCTGATGAGAAGACTGTGTTGCATGCCTGAATGAAATTGGAAGGGCTTCTGTTCAGCACAGGATGGAGAGCCTGTGGCCTTCCAGATTTCACTGAATTCCAGTTTTCATCTGCCCAAGCCAATATTGCCAATGGTCAGGAATGACCAGAGTTGATTGTCAAATAATATCTGGTTCCCCATCCCTGATTTAGCAGAACATACTAGCAAAAATACAAGATGCTTAGCTATCACAAAGATTTTAAGTCTGATGGGAAAGACCATCACATAATTTCTAAGTGCTTTGTAGTCCCTTTTCAGGTAAAAAAAAGGGGGGGGTAAAAAGACTTTAAACAAACAGACCACAACAGTGGTACAGTGAGGCAGAGATGCCATGATGGGACAAGAGATACTGCAGTGGTTCTTAGGAAATGTGACTCTGCTTTTTCCAGGGTGCCATGAATTTGTACTCTTCAGAAGCCCAGTTCCAACTTAGAGTCACCAACCTTGAAAGAAACCCAGGTGATAAAACAGCACAAGCTGATGCAACTGAAGGATGCATGGCACACCTACAGAGTGGAGCAGTTGCATGTTGACACCAAGGATTAATTTTAACTCCAGGCAACAGGGCCAGTGTTGATATTCCTTGTTTGCATGATGTTGCTCTTTCTCCTCAGTTGGGTATTGCTGCAGTCAAATACAGCCTATTCCTATTTCACGGGGAAGATGTCTTATTATTGTGTTCTTGAAAGGACATTCTGTCCTCAAGTCAAATTTGTTAAACTTATGCAGTATTTCATTAGTTCCTGCCATTTCCTATTTCAAACTCTTTGAATTGTAGAATGGCACTCAATTGAATTTCTATTTGGATTTCTTCCAGAACTGAGTGCAGAGTACAAAATAAAAATATTGGTATTCCACCCCCCACCCCCACGACTCCCTTTGTTGTTTTCCAACAATAATGCATATATGGCAAAAGAATTGGAAATGCAGCCTATTTCTACAGTGTTGGTTCTTTTGCATTCATTCAGATCATATTCTGTCCTGGCAATTTTTATCTTCAACTTCTGATATATTCCAGCCCTTCAGATGTTGCCGTGAGTAAAAGATCGAGTTCTGTTCTCTATTGACATTAGTGCAGGTCTGGAGTAAAATCACTGATATCTATAATGAAATGGAAGATAAGGTTTAGTTCATTTCCCACCTGAATTATTTCCCCTCTGAATTATTCTCAGATTGTTCTTTGAAAACAATTATGTGTAAGAAAAGTAAAGTAGAACAGCATGCTTTCAAATTATATCCTCCTTTTTTATCCATTTGTATCTTGGTGTTAAAAGGGGGAGAGAGAGATGTAAAAGTTTGAAGTTCTGTTTGAATTTTTATACTCCCCCCTTTTTTTACTGTGGTAGCCATAATTTCTCATTTTTAGTTGAAAGTGTATCATTATAGTGCTATTTAGAAGAATGTCTCATTTGCACAGACATTGTGGACCATTTAATTATTGCAAAACTGTCTTTGAAATTTTTGTCCCATTTCTGAGAGTTGGCAATGGCTGGTTCATACCTATGCATACAACAATGGATTGCTTGATACTGGGAACTGCAGTTTTCATCAGGAACATTCAGTGATGTCTTTGTGCTTGGGAATCAGAAAGCTACTTGCACAACGAAAGCTCCGGTTTCTCCACTCTTCCCTCCACGTTCCTGAACACCTCAAAAATGCTCTGGAGACTCCACCAGCCCTTTGGAGTAGATTTTAAAGGTGCATATAGGGGCAACATGGGAGAGGAGGAGAAGGAGAAGCTCTGTTGAATGGAAAGACTCCCTCGTGCGCTAAGTTGGATCTCACCCAGTGGATTATTTTGGATATTTTAAATTGTTCCTCCTTTTAAAATCAATCTTTGCTGTCCAGATGTATGTTGTATGTTGTATACGTTTTGAAAAAGATATGAATGCTTAATTTGAAGGGGGAAATGGATAAACATGTGTGCAACATGCGTACAGTGGTACCTCAGGTTACATACGCTTCAGGTTAAGAAATTGGGCAATTTCCAGTAGCACCTTAGAGACCAACTAAGTTTGTTATTGGTATGAGCTTTCGTGTGCATGCACACTTTGTCAGTTCTAGACAGATGGAAATACACAGAAACCTCTTCAGGCCATTGATCCATCTAGCCCAGTGTTACCTGGCAACAGGAACCTTTCGCAGCCCTACATGGAGGTGCCAAGTATTGAACCTGGGACTCTTTCCATGCACAAACACGTGCTCTACTGCTGAGCTCCAGCACCTAATCAGCTTATTTTCCAGACAATTGTTTGCCACATATTTCTAGTCATAATTAATTTTTTCAATCTGGTTTATAGAGTTCCTGCTTCTGGCATCTCATCTCTTTCACAGCAGCTAGCCACTGAATTAAAACCATTGCTGAACAGCAAGAAAATCTGTCACTAAAGCATGTTGACAAACAACTCTGCCCTGCTCACATTTCTGTTTTCTCTTTTGTTGTATTTTCATTTGAATGTGCACGCATGGAAGCCTGGTGACTGGCTGTTGAGAGATTCCCAGTTTTACCTTGCCTTTTATCATATCTTTTAAAAATGATAATCTAGTTTCACCTCTCTTTTTATCATATCTTATAAAAACAATAATCTGGCATTCTGCATTTTCAATTTGGAAAGAAAGGAATGCCCACCAAAGACTTTTAAACCCCAAAACATTTATCAGTATTGTGTTGCATTCAGGTACAGTGAAATAACTGTGTTCTCCCTGGTTACCTCCTCCCTTTCATCCCTTAGACCAGTGGTTCTCCATCTTTTTTTCTCTGGGTCACAATTTCAGAAGAAATATTTGTTCAAGCCACACTGATTTATTGATAGGAAACACGTTGAAAGCAAAAATAACAGTGCTTGATTTATAACATAGGGCACAACTGCTTTACAATATGATCATGGAACATGCAGAAAGTACAAAACAACGCAGCTACATAAGAACATGAATCATTCCTAAAATATAATTCTAAATAAGCCTCTTACATATGTACCTTAAGTATGTATGCAAACTCAATGAGAAGAAGAAGAAAGAAGAAGAAGAAGAAGAAGAAGAAGAAGAAGAAGAAGAAGAAGAAGAAGAAGAAGAAGAGTTTGGATTTGATATCCCGCTTTATCACTACCCTAGGGAGTCTCAAAGCAGCTAACATTCTCCTTTCCCTTCCTCCCCCACAACAAACACTCTGTGAGGTGAGTGGGGCTGAGAGACTTCAGAGAAGTGTGACTAGCCCAAGGTCACCCAGCAGCTGCATGTGGAGGAGCGGAGATGCTAACCCGGTTCACCAGATTACGAGTCCACCGCTCTTAACCACTACACCACACTAGAAGTGTGAGCTTGCTTTTGCCAGGTATTGTACTGTACACATATTGCTGTATGTCACTAGAAGTCAAAATAGCATCCCCCCCCCGCCTGATTTTGTTACAGCACCCACCACCCTGACCACTGGCTGTGCTGGTTGGAAGCTGGAATCCAACAATTTATGGAGGACACCACATTGCCTATTCCTGCAGTAAAGGCTCCTCTGTTTTCTGCTGGGAGTGATGATGACCTGTTTGGAGGAGAGAAGGGAAAAGAGACCTTGATTTATTCTCCCATCCTTTCAGTGGTTAGAACTTTCAAAAATGGAAATGGGTGCACATTTTACTCCTGTGTGTGTGTGTGTGTGTGTGTGTGTGTGTGTTTTCCCTCCCTGCCTGTTTCTGGCTGAAATACTCCCTGCTTGGCCAAATAAAATATCACCTCGCACAAATTACTGTCATGTCAATAGTACAATATTATAGATTTGAAATTCTAAATTCTGATAAATACCTCAATCTGATTTTTAATAGTGGGAAATGCATATGTAATTAAATATGTAGATTTATTATTATTATTATTATTTTAAAGAATCTTAACATCGGCACATATTTTCCAAAATGTAAGCATTTAAACATATTCACACTTCATGATTTCTTTATTTAGCACATGTGCATTTCTCCAGGGAAGCAAGGAAACCACCAAGGAGGAACTGATGGCTCAAGGGATTGGTAACAAGATCTGAAGCCTTGCTCCTTTAGGTCATTGCTTGGCATCCGGCTTAGGTCTTTAGGTTGATGGTAAATTTAAGTTATTACTGTTTAACAGGTGTGTGGAGGTCTGTGTAAAATGAGTTGGTGGTTTTAGACTTGTTCCTAAGAGGCAGATGTCCAAATCACTAGGAGCGGGGGGGTGGGGTGTCATAACGTTTAACATGCTTGTTGGCAGACTTTGCAGAAAGGTCAAACACTGCTCAGATTAGGAGACTGCACTACACTCTCACACTTACAGGTGGTCCCTGCCACTCAGGCCTGGCAGGAAGGTAGTTCAGCCGAATAAAGATTAAGGGTGCAATCTTACACTCCCTTACCTGGAAGTTCATCCCACCAGACTCAGTGGGGCTAATTACTGTGTAGACATGATTTGGCTTCCACTGTTAGTCACGGCTATCTGTGTACCTGCTTTGCTTTTAATTTATTTACTTATCTATAAAGTGTATGTATCAACCTTCGATTTGCTGATTGCTGCTCAGGACATTTCTCAAAATAGCATTAAAACAAAGACACTAAGTGAAACTCAATAAAGCCATCATTAATGGATGCATCAAATATTAAAACAGCCAGTCAATATAAAATAGTTGCAATGGTTTTAAAAGCCAGGGCAGGGCAGGAAAGACAGTCTTCACCTGGCAACAATGTATTCTTACAAATAGCATCAGAGTTGAAAAATTTGCTGCCCCAATCCTGATTATCCTCACAACCCCCTATTTTTGTTTTTTAAAATGGAAGCAGAGATACATGATTTGCTGCCATACATTTCATGTATGGTCTAGTTTGGCTTTAACATGAACACAGTACTTTGATCGCTGCTTTTCTTACTTGACCCTTTTACCAGTTTGGATTGTAGAGGCAGTGGAAGCTGTTAAACCCCAGCAAGTCCTGTCTTGAGGGTAGATGTGCTTGGCTCCATGACCATGAGTGCCTGGGGCCATGGGTGCCATGCAGTGTGCATGGCCTTGGCACAGAAATCTGTGGGCCCTTGGCCCTTCATGGGGACTTTTGTGGGTGCTTGGGCACCTGGGGCCCCAGGGAGTTGGCACCTATGAAGGGAAGCATGTATGCAACCTTGAGCTCATTTGGTGAAATAAAAATATAATGTAATTTTTTTTTCATTGAGCTATAAAACAATTGTCTAGAAAGGACCTGGCCAAAGCCATCATTTTACGAATATTTGAAGGCACATTATAATATGTTTCAATTTGTTCTGGAATTTTAGAAAAGTTCTCAAATAAAATCTAAAGTAACAAATATATAACTGATTTTTCAAGTGAAAGCATTTTGGCCTGAATAGAGAGAGGTTAGTTTTTAATGCATATAATCCAGGCTTCTTTTGAAATTGCCACACAAACAAAATTACACACTAAGCTCTCAAATAAAAGTTTTGTTACTTTATGAGGAATCCATAGATGGTGCTTTAAATTTAACATTTCTGAAGCATAATGAGATCAGATTGGTATTTTTTAAAGTGTTTGTCATGCAGTGACTGATTAAATCGTATGTCGGCATTGTAAACACTGTGTGCAACAATGTCAAGGTCATCTGGGACACTGAAGTGAGGAACTAGTAGGATAAATATTGCTCAAGTTGTTCTCTATATGCTGAACTTGTAGAATGTACTTGTAAATTGTATTTCTACTGTCTATCATGGAATTCACAAGCATTATACGTTGGTGTAGAAATAAAATCCCTCAGTAGTTCTAACCTTTATTAACTACATCTGGAAATTATATTTTGTGGCTAACTAGGTCAAAGTAATTTAAATGAATTATGTTTGTTTGTCCTCTGCTAAGCAAACATTTTAAAGTGTATATTTTAAACATTATGTACCTTGTCTCTCCAAATAGCAGTACAAACTTTCTTTTTGTTCTCTGCCTAAAATATCAGAACATTCAACACATTTTTCCACATAGCGCCTTTGATATTGGATACAAACATTCAATTACTTTATCTTTAATAATTAACAACAATGCAAAAATATATCTACAAACAAACCATAATGCAGAAACAGGTCCATGTGCAGCTAATGCAAACTCTTTGTAAAGCAAATTACGCTCACTGCTTTGATCAGCCTCTTATAAAAAGGTGCAACACATGAAACTTTTATATATGGGGGGGTTCACTTGAAAAGAGACACACAGCACACAAATACATAGCACATAAATATATTCTGTCTCATTTTTGTGATCATGGCATGATAACTGTTGGAGCAGAGCATCCTCATTCAGAAGGTGTTTATGTCTATGGCATATTTATTTTAGGTGGAGTACATATTTATTTTAGGTGGAGGAGCGATAGAGGACTTGGTTACAAACAGAAGCCCAGTTAATTGAAAAAAGCTGTATCCCATCCATTGAAGTATTTCATTTGTGTGCTCCCAAGTTATATGTGCTTGTTTGGTTCTGGCCTCAGCAGGATGGGAGTTCCAGCCCAAGCAAGATTTTGAAGTAACCGTGATGGTTCTGGCAAAACAGAGCAAGGTGGGACAATTTAGAGCAGACTCTTGGTTCAAGGCAAAAGGTAAAGATTCAGAAACCACCCTGAAGAGCAAGGTGTGGAGCTCAGGTTAGAGACTTCACAAAAGCAGAGCTCAAATATAGCTTCAGCACCAGATGATCCCTGTCTGAACCTTAAAGAAGGCTGTAGCTTCATCTGGGTGATGAGAGCAGCATAGCCTGCTATAACAGGGTAGGGAAGACTGTGGTTCATCTAGGGCTACTGGGCTGGAATCCTCAGAGTCAGAAGAGGACAACATGACCTTCTCAGTTTGGAGAGATGCTAACACAACAGGCTCCTCTCCAGTACTTATGGGATTGTATGGAAATCCAGGGCTGGCTCTGAAGGCAATTTCTACTCTGAATCCAAGGATGGCATATATGAATCAGACACTGGAGTCATGATGCTGTTCAGAATATTTGGAAGGCTTGTTAAGAGGACAAAACTGGGCATGATGAGGCTGAAAAGCAAAATACAGGGCTCCAGCTGGCACATTTACACCATACTGATCTTGCTGCCACCTCACCCATCCCACAGTACTTCCAAGTGGGCCATAGCAACACTGTTGTTAGGATGTCAGGACTTTATCTAGGGAGGTATTTTTTTTTGGACTGGATTTATTTTTCTGGAAATTACATTTTGGAGATATTTGCTAGAAGCCCTTAATGACCTGCTTGGATCTTCAGAAAATGATTGTCTGCATGGTCCTGGGAATTTTTTTTAATTGTATAGACGTTGCTTTATATATATATTGTACAATAATTTGCTAAAATTAAAGACCTAGTCAAATTTACCACCATTAAAGCTCTATGACCTTCTTCATGAGGTTCAAAGTATGAAACATTAAAAGAAAACCTTTTTTATGTCATGTGCTTTTCTATACTACTGCCAGGCATCTTGTCAATTCAAAGGTATCTACATTTCCTCTTTTTATAAATAATAATTTTATCCCTGTACTATGAAGCATCAAAGAGAATAATATCTCTGAAAGGTTTATTCTTTAATACAAGCAGTAGCTTCCAGATGCTGCTGAAATCTCCCTCACACTTAATTGATGTCTAGTGTTCGGGGGGGGGGGGGAAATACAGTCTAACACTAATTAAAAAAAAACACATTAGTTTTTGTTGCAATGACATTTTGAGCCAAAACTTCTCTTCACCTTAAATAGGGTTGAGTTGGACCTTGGGTGTTGATGGTACTGAACATAAGAAGAAGATTGCTGGATCAGAGCAAAGGCTTACTTTGTGCAGCATTTAATTTTCACTGTGGTCAACCAGATGGCTACAGAAAGACCACAAGCAGGATGAGTGCAGAAGCACTCTCCTGCTCATGATTCCCAGCAATTGCTGTTCCAAGGCATGTGAAGGAATACTTCCTTTTAACTGTCCTGAACAGGGGTGCTAACTTGAATAAAATATTGTGGGGGCCCAGGTAAGCCCACCCCGCACAATCAATCACATGACGCAGTGCACACACACCATCTGAATGGGAATGCCTATAAACTTTGTGGGGGCCCTGCCCCCTCAGGGAGTTGGCTCCTTTGGTCCTGAATCTGCCAACCTGGAGCACTGAGTACCTGCCCGAATCAAATTTCCAAGCTTCAGGTATAGAGAAGGCACACTTTTTTATTAGTTGAAATTGGAGGCAAACCCAACTGGTCATAGCTGGCTCTAATACTGGACGGATTCTAGCCATTATGACTGGTAGTCACTGATAGCCTTACTCTGAATAAATTGGTCTAATCCCCTTTTAAAGCTGCCTGGGCTGGTGGCCATCACTACATATTTTGCTTGTGAATTTCACAGTGTTTCTATGAAGGACATAGAGTGGCTATGATGAATATTCCTTGCACGAATGAGTATTTCCCAAGGGCTTCCACTTGCACAATGAGGCTTTCCTTCTCTCTCCTTCCCCCTGTGACCTCCACATACCCTGAAGCTGGCTGGGTGTTTGTGTCAGGAGAACCCCCAGAACAACATGTTGTAGAAAGGAGGGGATTGTTCAATCTGCCAAGCTGTAATGCTTGTGCATATGGAAGATTTGTCATAGGGTGACATTAAATTCCACTCTAAATGTCTACCCTAATCAAGTTCCCATGATGTTTATTGGAGAAAGAGGAACTGCAAGTCCAAGAATCATATCATATCATCTGGGGTCATATCACCTGGCCAGAAGGGCACAGGAGATGCTACTAAAGTTTATCCCCTGGTAACAGTGCCCTGAAGCTTGTGCTCATCCGAGTTCTCTTCATAGCACTGTGGGACCCCAGAGTCAGGAGAGTTGATAACATGTAGTTCCCATGCTACACTAGGTACCTTGACTTCTGATTGGTTTCCAGGTCCAATTCAAAAGTGTGTTTCCAAGCCCTAGGTAGCTTGGGACCAGGGCCGGATTTAGGTTTGATGAGGCCCTAAGCTACTGAAGGTAATGGGGCCCTTTATATGTCCAGCTGTCCTTTGTCAACAACAAATTGTTGCTGTTTTTTGTGTTGAACATATGCTATATGGTGATTTATGGACCTAATCAGTATCTAAAGCCACTTTATCAAAGTAATTGTTGAACTGAAATACAATTAAGAAGAAGCATATTAATTGTGAAATATAATTAAGAAGAAGTATATTGGGGGGGGGGCAAGAGAGTGGGCCCCTAAGCTATAGCTTGTTTAGCTTATACATAAATCCAGCCCTGCTTGGGACCAAGGTAGCTTCCTCCATATGAACCTGCCGGTGTATTAAAAACTTCTACACTTGCCATCTTGAGCAGTCCACCCACATTTGATGTGTGTTTCGTTAAGCTGTGGGAGAAGATCTTATCTGTGGCTGTATCTAGGTTCTGGATCTCCCTACCTAGGGAGGCCCACCTTGCTCCCTCTCTGATAGCCTTCTGCTCATATGTAAATACTGTACCTTCCTTTTTAGACAAACATTTGGCCTACCTCCTGGCATGTGAATCCTTGGTTTGATGCTAATTTCCCTGCTGTTGTTTTCTTAATTTTTTAAAGCTATTATTGCCCATAAGTAGTACATGCAACAAAATGTTGCCATGTGGAGTGCTCATATTCAGGCTTCAAGCCAGGATACTTCATTCAATTTCCCCTCATCCCTGGTTTTCCTTTCCCCTACAACAGCCAGCCAGCCAGCATTCCACATCCACTAAGCATGCCTGGTCCTCATTGGGCTGTTTGGGTCCACCACAAGCACTTTTGGGATCCCCCTCCCTCAAGTGCTTTTGTACTTTGGCAGTCCTTGAGGTTTGTCCATAAGGAACCTCATAGGTTCTCACATAAGGATGGGCACTTGGACAACTAAGTTCACTATTAGTAAATATGATTACTGATTTGCCTTTTATTGTAATTTGTAGGGATGGGTAAATCTGACAATTCAAGTTTCTCTCTGTTTCCCGTTTTCCAATCTTATATTCAGTTCTCCATAGTGCCGTACCAATTTCCAGTGCAGATTTTTCTGAATATATGCATGTGTATATGGAATTTTGCCTAATAAACACATTTTTCCTGTTCTAATATAATGTACCTTTCGTATGCTATTTTCACCAATATTTATATTCCTGTGCACATTATACCACTGTATATGTATTACATGGCTGGAGAAATGCATGGCAAATTTGGGTTGTGTTTTGGTTCATGTATTGTTTCAGAAAGTGCAAATTAAGTAGGTTCATCTTAAAATGTGAACTCAACTGAAGATCCCTACATGTGAGGAGCTTTGAACATTTAATTGGGAGTGGTGGGGTATAAATGTTTTTTTTCCATTAAAAATGTTTAAAAGATAACAATCTGTAGTTATTTGGCAGCACATCTGTTTGATCTACATGGACATAGCTGTCGTGTTCATTTTCATCTAAAAATAAAAGTACACATAACACCATGTAACATTAGTCATTCAGACCTAAATATTTGATGCAGTATTTCACAGCATTGTTTTAACATTAGTTCTGAATGCTTCAAACCAATGCTTGAATCTTTAAAACCCACAAAGCAAAGCAATCCAAGTGAGAAATGTCCTAAGAGGTTTCTGTGGTTGGGATTATGGCTATATTAACTACAACTGTTCTAACATGACAGAAGCACTTACTTAATACCCATGGGCTTATATTCTTACTATTTTTAACAATTTCCTGTGTGAAAATATATAATTGATTAGACCTAAGTAATTCACAAATATTCTGATAAGTTTCAAAAACTATGCATATATATTCAGTTCCAAATAGACCTTAAACTAGGGCAAAAAAAATGTGGGCAGGTAAAAATTACTAAGATTTATTGTGAAATCTACTTGGAACCAAGTCCCTTTATGTTTATTATCAAAAATATCTGGAAGACACCAGGTTGGAGAAGAACTGCTGCTTGTGTATCTAATTTCGTTGTCCCCGAAGGGGACAATGACAATAAAATATATTCTATTCTATTCTATTCTAAGCTGTACCAGCATTGCTACAAAGCAGCAATGGGCAATGTTAAGTTGCCAAAAATGCTGAAGGACACAATGAGACCTGCTTTTGTCAACACCTGCCCTTTGAATAGTACAGTACATGCCTGGAGGAAGATAACATGCAACTCCTAAAGGTCCATTGCTCATTAAAGATGGCTAGAACCCATTTCTTTTTTATTTCTACTTCTGCACTAGGGATGGGTTCACTGGCTGGGGATTCCATGCGCAGTACCCAGAAAATAGTTGACACTATGAAGCCTTCTCATTTTACCAGGTTACATGCCAAGGCACTGAGAGGTTACTGTGCAGAAGCACCCTAAATCATCACATGCCATCAGAGGTAACAGCAAAATAATAGGGCCCTTGCCTCAAATGTTTTAAAGATGTGTTTGGCTTCTCTCACAACAGGTGGCTATCAAATGTATTTGTCTTGCTTGAGCAACTCTCCTTTCAACCCAGGCATCAGGAAAACAAATGATCCTCTACAAGCTTAACAAGGCTAATATCCCCCGATCTTTGCCAGATATTTGCTGAGGTATAGCAGGTGAACAGTGATGTTTTTGCAGCTTCCTTGTTGCCATAACTCAGCCTTGAGTTTTGATTTATAGCCACTGAGGTCATTCTCTTCAATCTACCATGAAGCTGTCTGTTTCCATATGAATGCATTGGATTAGGTGATGATTTCAGCATTGCTTAGGATATCTTTCAAACAATTTTAAAGTTTTTTGTTTAACCTCAGAAGCACTACTTTGTTACCGGAACAACTGAAGACTGAACTTACCTCCTGATAACTATCCAGTCATCAGTTCTGCATTCCATTCTCTGCACGTAGCACAGCAAAACCTTTTAAAAGAATACGCTGATACAAAACTTTAGCAATAAGATTTCATACTGTCAAAATAAGACCACATTTTGTGATGGTGTAGCAGTGGAAGACACCATATTTCAGCAAGTCTTAAGACATTTTGATGGGTCACTACAAATATAGTTTCATGTCGAGTGCAGTGTCCTGACTAACATTTTCCCAGATGAGCTAAGCGATCCTACAGGTGTGTGCTGGGGCAGGTGCTTTCAGTTGATCTGATCTCAAGTTGTTTATATGGCTTTATATTTTGACAGAGAGGGCAGTTTCCTCAGCACAGGTGTAATATGTGTGCATGCAGGTACTCACCTCAACAACCTGGCTGCACCATTTGGTACCAGCGGTATTGTCCAGTTATAACTGATGACTCAGGTGTGAGCCCTCCTTGTTCCCAATTGGAAGGGAACACAAACATTTTAAAGCTGAAGAAGGGACATTGGAATGCACATCAGTCCTGCAGGATCATTTCCTGCCTGTCAGCTCATGCCAGTAGGGCATTAAATAAGGTGATATTACAGCCTTCAGATTTCACTTGCACACACCATTGTAGGATTGTGCTGTTAAAACTATAGGTAAAGGGTAAAGGGACCCCTGACCATTAGGTCCAGACACGGATGACTCTGGGGTTGCGGCGCTCATCTTGCTTTATTGGCCGAGGGAGCCGGCGTACAGCTTCCGGGTCATGTGGACAGCATGACTAAGCCACTTTTGGCGAAGCAGAGAAGTGCACAGAAATGCCGTTTACCTTCCCGCCAGAGCAGTACCAATTTATCTACTTGCACTTTGACGTGCTTTCGAACTGCTAGGTTGGCAGGAGCAGCAACCGAGCAACAGGAGCTCACCCCGTCGCGGGGATTCGAACCGCCAACCTTCTGATCAGCAAGCCCTAGGCTCTGTGGTTTAACCCACAGCACCACCCATGTCCCTATAGTTAAAACTATAGGCAACTTAAAATAACTATTGCTGTAATTGTACTTATGTAGAATATACACATGAGGGTTGGTTTATTGCATATATTATCTATCAACTGCTCTTTAGCAGTAGCAACATTTGTGAAATATTTAGGCTGCAATCCTATGGACCCTGGAAGGGTATGCCAAGGACTAAAGCAGAGCATGGATCTCCCCTTACATGAGTGAAGATGAAGATCCAGGTCTGGAGCAGGAGCCCTGCCAGCCATGGCATCCTCCTTGCAGCTGAGAAATGACCATGATGATCCCTTCTCCACCTTGGTGCTCTGCTGATGGAGAGGAAGAAAATGAAGTCTTCTAAGTGCATGCCACCGGTCGATTTCCTGTTCCTCTAAATTTGCCCCCTAAATTTTTTTGGGGGGGAGGGGGAACTACCATAATTATTTTCCTTCCCATTGGGATCATTGGGGAAAACCATTGGGATGGGGGGAAGATCTCACTCTAAGGAAGGAAAAATGTGTCCCTCACCTTCCTCCCTGCTAGACTGAGCACAGCAGGTCTCTGGATTGGATTGTTTTACCCCCAGTATCTTCCATATATGTTACACATTTTCCATACATGTAAAGTATTTTCCTCCGTAGGTTAAACATCATCCTATGTCTTGAAAGCTAGAATAAATATATCCACCTACCTACCCCAATATTGCTTCTATTGTTGTTGTTGTTCAGTCGTTCAGTCGTGTCCGACTCTTCGTGACCCCATGGACCAAGGCACGCCAGGCACACCTATCCTCCACTGCCTCTCGCAGCTTGGCCAAACTCATGCTAGTAGCTTCGAGAACACTGTCCAACCATCTCGTCCTCTGTCGTCCCCTTCTCCTTGTGCCCTCCATCTTTCCCAACATCAGGGTCTTTTCTAGGGCGTCTTCTCTTCTCATGAGGTGGCCAAAGTACTGGAGTCTCAACTTCAGGATCTGTCCTTCTAGTGAGCACTCAGGGCTGATTTCTTTAAGAATGGATAGGTTTGATCTTCTTGCAGTCCATGGGACTCTCAAGAGTCTCCTCCAGCACCATAATTCAAAAGCATCAATTCTTCGGCGATCAGCCTTCTTTATGGTCCAGCTCTCACTTCCGTACATTACTACTGGGAAAACCATAGCTTTAACTATACGGACCTTTGTTGGCAAGGTGATGTCTTTGCTTTTTAAGATGCTGTCTAGGTTTGTCATTGCTTTTCTCCCAAGAAAAGGGATTGCCTCACATCTAATTTGACAGAAGATATTTTTATAAAGTTAATACACATGGGCCTTAACACTGTGTTCCAAAACCTTGGCTCAGACTCTGAAGTGTCTATCATATCTTTGACATTCTTAAAAATCTGGCATTGCCTTATATTTACTTGCTATTCTTAGCTGCAGACTAGGCATAGGTATATTGGCATAAAGAGAGCAAAGGGCCTTATATGGACATATATCGTAACCTGTGAAGTTGCTGGGTTTTTGTGTGTTTTTAATGCTACATAGAGCTTGAAGGGGTTCATCCATTTTATTTTTTCATAACTAATTAATGGACAATTTAATGTGTCTGTGTACTCCTTCAGTTATTTGTTAAAGGGTTTTAAAAACTGCTAAATTGTCCTCTTAAGACAACAGGCGTCCCACTGTGCTAAATGAATTTGAAGTGGAAGTTTTATAAAGTGGTTGTTGGTTCTTTGGGGCTTCTTGAATTTAAAAGATATCCTTGAGGACTGGAACATAACTTTGTTATTGAAAAAGTCCAAAAAACAAACAAACCTGTATGCCTGTAATAAACTTTTGTTATTAAGGAAAATAAAATAAAACGCTGCCAACCTCTGAAAAGAAATTTCTACGTACTATTTTCACAGGGCCAAGTGTGGGAATATTTGGGAAATGAAAGCTTGATTAATGACATTCATCAGTTTTCCAGGAAGGCAAGGATCATGTTTGACATGTTGGAATTCTTTGAGGATATGAATAGCTTGATTGTAGAGAGACATTCATTGATCATTGCAAAACCAGATTAGGAGAAAGGATTTAACAAAATGCTAGAAGTGAGTTAATGTCGTTACAAAAAAGTACTGCATATTATCTTTACAGTAGGAACACAGCATGCAATAAGTTAAATCTCCCTATTTTCTCTCTTTCTTCTTCTTCTTCTTCTTTTTGTAGGTTCAAAAACAAAACTTCTTCTATTACATTCCAGAAGATTAGACCAATCTCAAAATGCAAGTGTCTAAGCTTCCCTTTGAGACTTCTGAGTTACACCAATGCTGGGTCATACAACAGGTTGCAGCTGCACTACTGTGGATGACCACCCACCATCAATGGTTTGAAATAGCTATTTTCTTCTGCAATCCAGAGCTATTAGAATCATTAAAAGGAGCCTTGCCACTGACTTTCACTGATGCCGCTATAGCAGGCTGCAGTTCATCATCAGATTCTTCTCTGGAGGAAGGCAATGGCTGGGCTGGTTTCTCTCTCAGGGCCCATTTAGGAGCTTCACAAATGGCAGCCCGGGGAGTGAGTCCAGGCATAATCCTGAAGGTGATGTGCACAGGATGCTGCAACATTCTGTGGATTTATAGAGCTGCTTTATATCAAATCAGCCCATACATCCATCAAGCCCATTGCAGTATATTCTAACTGGGAGCAGTTCTCCAAAGACTCAGAAAGATTTCCTAATTGTACTACTTTAAATTATTTAACGTAGGACTCAATGCATTGAATTCAAGGCTTTATACATACAAAGCATGTCCCCCTCTCCCATTAAAATGAAAGTAAAATCTAATCCTGCCCCCATCCCTACCAACCATTTACCAAATGGCAACTATTCTGGCATATCAATTATCTGTAGTCCTCTCTTCACCTGGATGGTGGGTAGCTTTCTTGAATGGCATCAGAGTCATTTCTTTTTTTAAATTATATCCTTACATTTTTTTCCCAAGGAGCTTGAGGTAAAATACATGCACCACCCCTAATTCATAGTCATAAAAACTCTGTGAGGTAGATTAGGCTGAGAGGCAGTGACTGGTCAAAGTTTACCCAGTGAGCGCTTAGTCAGGATTTGAACCTGGATCTATCCACTTTTGGATAACAACCACTTCATCACACTAGTTATCATGGTTAGGATTTAATATTTGGTTCTCTGAACACTTTCATTATTGAAGAAGGGCACTGGAAATAACTGGGTTTTTTCATCGTGTATTTCTGATCCAAAGAAGCAGGAAACAAATTGCATTTTGCAACTTCTTAATGAAGTATTGAGCAGTGCAGAGTGGCTAAAATGACTTTCACATCTGAAGAAGGTCTCTCCTTTTCACAAGCTGAAACATCTGTGAGCAACCACCACCAGAACAGCAACAGCAAAGTAAGACACAGGAAATGAAAAACAATTACATGGTATTAGAATAATTCAATTCCACCCAAGGGGGAAATAGAGATATGGGATAAATTACCAGGATTGGCCACCGGTGCATACAATATTGCATTCAAAGCGGTAAGAAACAGGTTTCGAGGAGTTACAAAAACAGAAAAAGAAAACCAACCCCTGCCTGGTGAGTAAATAAGGGACTTTCTTTTAAAACATTATAATCACATATTTTATGAGCCCAGGGAGAGGTTAATTAAGGCCAATGGAAACAAAAGTCAAGTGAGAAGGATTAGGGCTGCCACAATTCCCTCCCAGACTCTTCTGAAAATTGGTGAAGAAATGGTGACAAAAAGGAGAGCAGTAGGTGGGTGAGATGAGAGGATGGGAAAGGCAAAAACCTGTCATGTCACTAGAATCCTCAAGTTCTTCCTTCTTGCTAAGCCACTTTTCGGTGTAATCAAAGCAAGGTAGCATGGACTGGATGTTGCTTGGGAAAAAATACATACCTGTGTGTGTCTGCCTTAATACTGTTAGTCCCAAGTATTTGTGCTGGCAATATATTATGACGGTATGATTATGCTTCTGATAAATAATATGTAAACTTCAGTGTTGAACTGTCCGTGAAGAGCTCTCAATAGATTAAGAGCTCCCAATACAGGTGCTCTTGGCACTCTCGTTACAAACCTCTGCACCAGTATTGAGAGCCTCAGTACAGTGTTAGGAGTAGGTTTGGCTTCAGTTGTCAAAACATCAGAAACTGTCTTCAGCAAGCGATTTCTGGACATGATCCCTTGTGTTTATTAATGGTTTATTGATCATTTTCACAGGGCAAACAAGACCTCTAGCAACATTACTCCTCTAAGCAGTCCCTCCATAGCTCCTCATCCACCCAGACATAACCCACCATTAGTCCTTTTGGTCATTTGGATGTGTTATGACACATAACATTGTTGCCTTGAATGCATGTCACATTTGCAATATGTTTGGTACAAAAATGTGACGATACTCTGAAATCGCATAACAACAGAGAGCCTACATCTGATTTTATAGCATTGGATTTGTAATTTGGGAAGGAGATTATGAATTATAGTAGGGTCAGTTTGCCCATTACTAGAGCGAGCAGCCATTTGTAATATTTCTA
Source organism: Darevskia nairensis (assembly GCA_034642065.1). NCBI lineage: Eukaryota > Metazoa > Chordata > Lepidosauria > Squamata > Lacertidae > Darevskia > Darevskia nairensis. The sequence continues at coordinate 2,551,759 of JAWWNI010000047.1, forward strand.
TTCAGTTCCACAGTGTCAATGTGAAAGTTCAGGGATAAGAATTTGAACAATGGACATGGACCCATCTCAGTTTCTGTCGCCCTTATCTGGGCTGTTTTCAAGAGTAGCTTGAGGGAACATGCTACACATGAACCACTGAAACTAAGCTCTGTATACTGCCTGAAGGGTGGATCACCTGGAATCAGAGGTGAGGTCCGGGAGCATAAGAAATAAGGCTGGCTGTATCTAGTGCAGCTAGAAGAATTGGTATATAAATAGACCACCTCCTTACATATCCCAATTGATGGGTATTTTAGTTGCATCTTATAGAAGCCAAACATTCTTTGGCTATGGGGAACTCTTGGTAACGTTTAAATAGATTTTTAGCTAAAGCTATTGCATTTTGCCTGTAGAATCTAGCACACAAAGGCCCAATTCATGTCTCTTCATAGAACCTAACTGCTGGTATAATACAAAGCATAATTATAAATACTATTTATTTAAGGCATTTTCCCACTTCTGCTTCAGCCTAGTATGTTGCATTTTTCCCCACACTACAGTACTGAAGTCTCTTCCTTGCCATTGGTTTCCTTGACTGAGCCCATCTGTTGTAGTTGGACAAATAGCCAGAGAGAGAGAGAGAGAATTTGTTGTCATATCCTGGATAGCCAAACATAAAACCAACTAATTCTCAACAACCCATTAAATAAATTTTGAAGGGAAGCCAAACTTACACCTTTTTCCACATATCAAGAGAGAAATGTTTATTTGGTTTAAGGTGCTCATTTCTACGGTAAATTATTATTTACCCTAAAGTTCCCAAGGTATGCTCAGTAATTAGGGATACTACCCTGTTAACTACATCTTGGTTGATTAATCAATTAAGTCTGTACTCCTAAGCATGCTTACCAGGGTGTAAGTTCTGTTTAGCTCAAAGGGGATTACTTCAGGGCAAGCATGATTACAGTTGGTCTTCAAACTTGCACATAAGTACAACAAACAGCGCATACATCTTTTGCTTTAAGATAATGAACATATTTACTGTAGCAGCCAAAAAGCAGGCAAGACCTCAAATCAGTGCTGAAATAACTAGGAAATCTTAATAGAATGTATAAAATGGCCAGCACATTTTGGTTTACACTTGCTTCAGGCGGTTGAACTAATGACCCTTGGGGTTCCTTCCAACTCTACAGTTCTATGATTCTATGAAAATAAGACTTGCTGAGGACTTCGAGAGGGCATCAAGTCATATTATTCTGGCCCTTTAAAAGTTGTAAAGTAAAAAAGAAAGCACTCAGCATTTTATCCCTTCCATCGAGTTGAGAACTTTGCCCCAGGATGAGAACGGAAATCGTGTGCTGGCGGTATAGCAACAGCAAGAGGCCCCATTAGCGAAAGCAAGCCTCTAGTTAAGAACAGTTTCAGGTTAAGAATGGACCTCCGGAATGAATTAAGTTCATAACTAGAGGTACCACTGTACTTGTCAGGATTCAACCTCAATGTGTTAGCCACCATCCATCCTCCAACTGCCTACAGATACTCACACAGAGTGAGTCCAGTTGGTCTGGCTGGTGCCCCCTAACCTTGTCTGCTGAACCCAGCTGCAGTGGAATACACTGTTCTGTGGCTAGTGTTGAAGGGTAATTCAATAGCCAGTTCAATTTGCTTCATATGTGGAATTGAGGGACATTCTTGTCCTTCAGCCCAGGCAACAAAATGTTTTGGTAGGCATAGGCATCCTAAACAGATGCCTATGAGGTTCTCTCTAAACCAACTGTCATGCCTAATAGCTACTGATAAACATATATCTGTTAATTTTGCCACATGAAGAATTCTGCATGAGTTGAGGGGTGGTGGTGGGGAATAACACAAAAGCTACTGGGTGGGGGACAGTGGCTGGCTGATTGCCTCTATGATTAACTTAAGCAAGCATTTCTCAGAATTGCAGGAAATTCTAACATGATGTTCTCACAACTGGTAAATGACTTCATCTGATACAAATTAAACTGAAAGGCATACTTAGAAAGCCCAGTCAGCTTAAATTATACGATTGTTGGATACAGATAATGAAGTGCAGGTTGCCTTCCCATGATGTACGCTATAGGCAATGAGCATGGAAAAAGAAAGAGAGGCATCTTTGATTACAACGCACAGCTACTGTTAAACCAGAACCTGACTACCTAGGATTCATTTCCAACAATAGCTGCCTGGCTGTTTCAAACTTTCGACTTTGCCCTGATGCTATTAAAAAACATTCTGGGGCCAGCTGCCAATAGCAATGAAATGGGACTAATTGTATCTTTATCTCATGCATAATTAATTAAAAAATATTGAGTTTCTAATTCTGCTCCCAGTGGAGCCAGTTGGTGCGTTGCCATTCAAGGGAAACTGATTCATGCTCTCAGTGTTTCAATTATATCTCGCTAAGCCTTCAGTTCAGAAAGGAATGGAAATCTTCTTGTATTGTTGTTTGGCCAAGTCAAAGTAGTGTTACATGTTCAAGTACATGCAATGCTTTCTTCGTCCAGGCCTGCATAACTGCTTGCATCTACCATAGAAATTCTACTTATCCAAGCCTTTGCTATAGAGTTTACCTCCAATGCCTGGGTTGACTGGAGGGGTGGGGGTGGGGGTGGCAGCAAACTACTTGTGAGATTAACTGCATGATGACCAGGTCCACTGACTTTGTTGTTTTTCATTTGGTTAATAGATATACACAATTCTCCCAGATTTGGAGATACTGCAAGCTCATCTCTAATTTGTTTTTGTGGAATTTGTGAGAGGACCTCAGCAGCTACAGTAGGATCATCACCCTGATCCTACACTTTGTCAAAAGGAAAATCCCCACAGGAGTAGAAATCATATATCGAACAGATAGAAAGGTCTTTAATCTGAGTAGGCTGAAAGCAAAGAGTAAGGTTACCATAACTTCCACCATAGAGCTTCATTATGCTGATGACAACATAGTGTGTGCATAGTCAGAGGATGACCTCCAAACCATCCTAAATATCTTCGCAGAAACTTGCAAAAAGCTTGGTCGATCGCTCAACATCCAAAAAACCAAAGTGCTGCACCAACAAGCACAAAACAACCCCTCTGCAGTGCCACAAATCCTACTTAATGATGTAATGTTGGAAAGTGTTTATCACTTCTCCTACCTGGGCAGTTATCTTTCCACAAGGGCCAGCATTGATGCTGAAATCCAGCATTGCCTGAGCTCTGTGAGTGGAGCTTTCTCCTGATTGAAGTGCAGTGTTTGAGGACTGGGACATTCGCAGGGAAACCAAAATGCTTGTTCAAAAGGCTATTAGGGAAGTTTTTAATCTGTAACATGTTAATGTATTGTTTTTTAATATTTGCTGGAAGCCGCCCAGAGTGGCTGGGGAGACCCAGCCAGATGGGCGGGATACAAATGATAAATTATTATTATTATTATTATTATTATTATTATTATTATAATACCAACCCTACTGTATGCTTGTGAAACATGGACAACTTATGAATGCCATCTCCAAGTCTTCAAAAGATTCCATCAACGATGTCTCTGAAACGTTTTACACATCACATGGGAAGACAGGCTAATGCCAGTGTACTGGAAGAAGCAAAGATCATCAGTGTTGGAGCAATGATTCTTCAACATCAACTTCGTTGGACTGGTCATGTTGTGCGGATGCCTGATTATCGTCTTCCAAAGCAACTACTCTATCCTGAACTTAAAAATGGAAAGTGTAATGCTGGTGGTCAACAAAAGAGGTTTAAAGACTATCTCAAGGCAAATCTTTTTTAAAAATGTAGTAGGAACACCAACAACTGGGAAACACTGGCCTGTGAGTGCTCCAATTGGAGAACAGCCTTTACCAAAGGTGTCATGGACTGTGAAGACGCTTGAACTCAGGACGAAAGGGAGAAATGTGCTAAGAGGAAGGCGCATGTTGCAAACCCTCACCGTGATAAACTCCTGCCCGGAAACCTATGTCCCCACTGTGGAAGGATGTGTGGATCCAAAATTGGCCTCCACAGTCACTTATGGACCCACTGTTTATGGAAGACAATCTTACTCAGTCACGAGTGATCGCCAAAGGTGAAGAAGAAAGTCCAAGTAAAGAATATCAGTTATTTGATTATCAAGAATAGTTCCAGATTTGCCAGGCTTGTGGTGAGAGTTGTCTTAGAAATGATGCTCCATTGTATATGTAATAAATCAAATCATATTAAAAGTGTCAAAATCTCAAATTATGCATAATTTTATCCATTATTGCTATATTCCAAAGTGAGTAGTACCAAGCGTCCAGTGTAAGATTTTGGAACTGGGAGGTAATTGAGACCTGGGAGATTCAATAATAATGGAAATCAGCAAGATGGATTTCCAAGATGGAGAAATTATGGTTGCTTTCTTCTCTGGAGCTAGTGCCCTAGATTGTGAGTTGGACACTTGAACTATTGGGAATAAAAATACAGATCTGCAGTCACTTTCCAAGGCCAAGCTAAAGACTACCATTTGCTTTTCACAGGGAAGATGGTGGGGGAGGGAGGGAGGGAGGGAGGGAGGGAGGGAGGGAGGGAGGGAGAGAGAGAGAGAGAGAGAGAGAGAGAGAGAGAACATAGGGGCTACAGTTCTTAAACCAAAACATTCTATTGCCATACTGAGCTGCAAAAATGTAGAGAAACATAAACCTTGGGGTATCTGTCAATGCTAGATAATATATACTAAGCATCTGCCCAGGATAACATTTCACAGTGTGTTTGGGGCTTCATCCCATGTGTCCATTTGTCATTATTGTCCATTTCAGAGCTGGTGGCAGGTTGTTACATAGCATGATGCTATTCCTGTAGTCTCTTTCCTTATTCCTAGGGTTAGGCGCGGTCTTTCCTCATTGCTTTTTAATGGAAAGTCTTTTATCATTTCTGGTAATGTGAGCAATTATCTGCTCCTTCATATTTTTGATACTGGAAGACAGTGATTATTTTTCCCTGACAGTTTTTCTTTGGTCAGATTTCCTTCACAATCTTCTCCATTTGTTGTATCTTTTCCAGTAATCAAATACAATCCCCATGCTTGTTTAAACATTCCTTGAAGAGTCTTTGCTGGTTTATCATATATTTTATCCACTCATTTTGTAGGTTGATATCTTAGTATATGACATTTCAAAGAGATTTATCATTCCAACAACAACACACATTCATAAGTAGTATTCATTGAGATGGTCCAAAATCTTAACACTGAGGTGGAGAACCTGTGGTCTTTCAAGTGTTGCTACACTACCAACCTTGTCATTCCTGACACGTGATGCTGGTTGGGACTGCAGGGAGTGCAGGCCAGCAATATCTTTTCTGGAAGGTCATAGGTTCCCCACCCCCACATTAACATCTGAAAATCCATATCCATAAGGCCAGTAGACACAAAGCAACTAGAGCAAGGAGCTGGTTTACACACTAACCTAGCTTCTTTGCATGATGAAAGGGCACCTAATGGAAACATGGCCTGCATGCATTGTGAAATGATGAGTTCAGTTTTGCTCTCCTGTATGGAGAGGAACTGGGGACCAGGTGGTGCTGTGGGTTAAACCACAGGCTTGCTGATCAGAAGGTCAGCGGTTCGAATCCCTGCGACGGGGTGAGCTCCCGTTGCTCGGTCCCAGCTCCTGCCCACCTAGCAGTTCGAAAGCATGTTAAAGTGCAAGTAGATAAATAGGGACCGCTCCAGCGGGAAGGTAAACGGTGTTTCCGTGCGCTGCTCTGGTTCGCCAGAAGCAGCTTTGTCATGCTGGCCACATGACCCGGAGGCTGTCTTCGGACAAACGCCGGCTCCCTCGGCCTATAGAGTGAGATGAGCACGCAACCCCAGAGTCGGACACGACTGGACCTGATGGTCAGGGGTCCCTTTACCTTTACCTATGGAGAGGAAAGGCTTATATTTAAATGTATACAAAGTCTGTTTATATAAACTGTAGTCAGGGGCAGAGGAAGCCTCCTCGCTACCTGGGGCGGTGAACGGAGGCATCCCCCTGGGGGCGGGGCGTTGTGATGGTATGTCGTGACGTCACAACGCACCGTCACAATGGAGTGCGCATGTGTGAAATGTGCACATGCGCACTCCGTCGCCGGGCAGCTGCCGCCAGGAGCAGCAACGGCCCAGCGACGGAGTGCGCACGCATGGCATTTCACGCATGCGCACTCTGTCGCCGGGCTGTCGCTACTCCCGCTGCGATCTTGGCTGAGTGAGAGAGTGACCGATAAAGCAAGCCAGCCGTGCTTGCTCTATTGGTGTCGCTCTCTCACTCAGCCAGCCGGAGCCCCGCCTGCTTTTCCCTGGGGGGGGGTGATGCAAGCACAAGCCGGGGGAAGCGGGCGGGCCGCCGGCTGGCTGAGTGAGAGAGTGACACCAATAAAGCAAGCCAGCAGTCTCCAATCGCGGGGGTGGCCCCCCGAGAGTGTCACCCCCCCAGCGCAGAACCCGGGGTGGACCACCCCCCTCCGCTCCCTTGCTCCGCCCCTGACTGTAGTGTTTACTCCTGTACAGAAAGGTCTGCTGTTGTAAAATTGAAAGGATCTCAGCACTGTATATTATGCGCCCAATGGAATTTGGTGATGGGGGGTTGTTATCAGAACAAACATATATAGATCTATATGTTCATTCCATGTGACAGTGTATGAAGCTTGTCTTCCAATACGCATATAGACCTCCATATACAAAACTGCAGCACCAAACCAAGGCATCAAAAAGGGTTTCTTTAAAAAAAAAAAAAAAAACAGAGGAAAAAAACTTTGGCGTTCATGTCAGTGATTTTGTTAATGGGATCTCAGAAAGATCCTTTTATCTCCCTTCAGCATCAAATAAATCTATTTTACTAAAAGAACTCCTGAAAAGAATTGGCCGTGATTTTACAAGACCCCCACATGGGTGTGGGGTTTTTATTTTGTAGTTCCTTGGTGTGCATTTTCTTTCAGGTGCAAGCAAGGCTTAAGAAGTGCCGAGAACATCATTTGAAGCTGAAATGCAAAAAAAGGAAAGGAAGCCAACAACTGTAGTTACGTAGTGTCAAATTCCTGCCTCTGACTACATAACATATTTCCTTTCCACAGGAGGTAGTTATGACAAATTAGAAGTCTGAAAATTTTCTGATGGTGTAAAGGCTCCAGCTGTCACTGGGGAGATAGTGATCAGATTTCATAGCTGCATGGTCCCACGGCGCCTCTAAGAGTTCCATATGGTCATCCAAATGTTACAACTGAAGCCCACAAAACAATCCTAGGATGACTTTTTACTTACAGAAGATAAAACTCGTGTTCCATGAACTTAATAAACAAATTGCTCTTCACTGGTTCACTGAAAATCAGAACCTTAGGAGCCACTGTACAGAGCAGAACTGACCAGGTTGGCTCTAACTTCTCTCTCTCTCTCTCTCTCTCTCTCTCTCTCTCCTTTTGCACAACTTACATAAGGGAGCGTGGGCTTTTTAAGTGGCTGTGCTATGAATAATTAAGGTGTGTATATGTATGTGGTGATAAACAGCAATTCCTCAAGCCACTTCCCTTTTAGTTTAGGTTTGTTTTTTCCCCTGAATACACCCCTCTTAAATTCTTAATGCCATCACAGTGGACGGTGACTCTTTCGCTCATGTCAAAGACGTCAGCATCAGCCTTGCACAATAACAAATGACAGATGAATAATTTATTGATCCTTAAATGGCCGTGTCCTTGGATGTATTTCTTATAACTAATTTGCTTAGAGACACATCTGGCTCATGGAGATAGCATCTGTTTTAAAGAAGGTCAGTATTATATTTTAAAATTAAAGGCAGAAGAACATAATCTTTTATTTGTTATGCTTCCCTGCTCCTCTACCCTAGGAACTCAGTTAATTCTCATTCAGTTCTGCCTACTTATTTTTTATAATACCAAATCAAAAGATGTGCAATCTGTTGTTCAATCTTGAGACCATAATAAAGAAGCCCATTAAAGATGTGCTTGCAATGAATGAATACTTGTTAGGTAAAGGAGGGTGTGTGTGGAATGTCCATAATGAGCTTTAGGTAGATGCATTTTAAAGTGCTGAGAAATATCAAAGTATTGGTATATTCAAGATAGGTACTTTAATACAAATATCAAGGATTTGGATCTTTATTTAATATGTTTTGAATGAGTGACCTCCAACCTATGTCATTCTTAGGGTAGACTCATTGAAAGCAATGGATTTTACTCCAAGTCCATTGACTTCAAGGGGTCTACTTTGAAGATGACGTATGTTGGATATCACCCAAAGTTGTGGCTATGGCTTTTTAGAAGGATCTTTGTAGGTCTACCAAAAGCTTTCTTACCCATGATAGCTAATCCAAGACCCATATTCAGCAACAGTGGGATTCTCAATACCTAATGCTAGAGACAAACAACAGAGCATGCTTGCTGGAGCCCTGTTTGTCATGCAGTCTCCTTGTTCTATTCCTGTCTTGTTCCAGGTGCTCGAATATTGGTTCCCTCTTATAAAATAAATGGGAAACCTGGCATAATAATAATAATAAATTTTATTACGGTCGAGGACCAGCTCTTAACCTGGCATAGAAATTATAATTCTTTACACATTATTTGCAGTGTAATCCTATGCATGATTAAGCCCCAGGGTGTCCAATAGGCCTTACTTCCTTGTAAGCATGTAGCACATTCCTTAAAATAGCTACATTACATTTTGTTTTGTTACTATTCCCACATTTGGTCAGCAATACCCATATGTTACAGTCTTATTAACACCTTCTATTTGCTGCTGCTAGAAGACTCCTTGCCTATCTTCAGGAGATTCCCATTTTAATGCTTAGGAGCGGTGATCTTTCAAGGGGTGTGTGGGCCCCTGAGCTTTACTCTTCTGGACTGATCTTGTTCTTTGTGGCTTGATGTAGTCTTATTATCGTTCCCATATTTTAAAGGACAAACTGGGTTTTTTTCCTCCCCCTCCTCCTCTATTGCCAACCATTCTCGCTCATTCCAAACAGAGCCTGACAGAGAAATTTTATTTCAATTTAATCATAATTATATATCATTTCAGATGTTTCCAACACAACATAGCTACTATTTACTATCCATGCAAACTTTGTATTTAATGTTGGGAGACAGTGTAATTTTTTAACCCTCTGTGCCGAGGAAGAAAGCACCTCTCAAATTCATGGTTCACCTTGCAGCACTCATAAAAACATTGAATTATTCGAGGATTAATGGAGGTGGTTCACAATTAGGCTGAAGTATGATCTGATGTCATCATCTCAGTATGATGATATACATTTTGATGCCAAAGCACCTGTTGTTTTGGAAGGAAGCAGCTGATATCATTATCTACTCAGCCAGACAGTCCTGTTTCCCGCTGCTTAAAAAATTATCCTAAGGGTTACCTAAGTTGGGGTAATACAGCATGAACTTTTCCTTACTCGGGACAGGAACATAAAGACTTTACAAACAATCTACAGAGGCAAATATATATATATATAATTTATATATAATTTATAATCTCCATTGATACCTTCCAGATTCAGTAAATTGTTAATTCTTTCTCTCCTGTTTTATTTTGTTTTTAACAACACATAAATCATGTGAGTTGGGTATAAAAATCCTACATCTCTTTTACCTTCCATACAGAATAGCCATACGGAAAAACGTAATCTTTGAACAACAGTCTTTGCTACAGTATGTCTGCTGACTGCAATGACTCTGGCGTAAATAGTCCAAAGACTGTGCTTTAATTCTTCCTGCAGGGATTTCTCTCTATAGATGCGAATTTGTACCACTTTGGACACAGTGGACTGATTTGGATGCCAGAAGAAATTATGCTTTTTCACCATTTTTACTGGGGTTACAGCACGCAAAAGCCCACCCCCCCACCACCACACAAAGCCCCTGTTAGTGCCTGCTCAGTCACAGTAGGTTCACTGGATAAATTTAATAAATGACATGCTATGTTTATAACTTTGTGCCTGCTCATGGTCTGTGTACAACATCAGGATTTCATTGTATAATTTGCATGGATATGTTCTGGTAATCCCAAAATATCCTGTGTCTTTACAGTCATGGGAAAGATGTTAGGAGATGCAGGAAGATCATTAGAAATGATACATTTCCAACATATACGTATTCCTGCCTTACAAACAAAATATCTCACATCCAATAAATTAGATGCAATTTGGGCCTGCTGTAATTTCATATGTTATGCATAGCATTTTGATTTTCTGGTCTCTGCTGAAATATTCAAGCAAGCCTTTTTAGAAAATAGATACCGGTAAGTACAAAGCTCAGAAATCTAATATTTGGACATTTCTAACCTCCTCACCACCGCTCATGCATACCTCCACATCTGAATACCTCAGGCACTCAGATTTCTTTCTCCTATTAAATAAAGTAGGAGTCATGTAGGAAAAAAAGAGAACAAAATTTAGAAAGATAGCAGTGAATGATCTCCAGGGAAATAAAATGTTTCAGAAATGCTGATGCTCCCAGCAGTTTGCTGAATCCCCATCTCAGGGGATGGCAACAAGAAATATTGAATCACTACCATACAAATAATAAGGATAACTCAGTTGTCTACAATGGGCTTGCATTTCCCTAGCATTTGCAGCAGCAGAACTGATTTTACTCAAGAGTGTGTGCTGTAGACTTAAGCTAGTACCACAACCTTTCACTTCCCCAGGATATCCTGGGACTGATAGTTCTCTGAAGGGAGTCAGGAGATGAATTCTCAGCAACCTCATCAAACTAACATTCCTGGTCGAGTGACTATGACCTAAGCTCTACTCACTCAGTACCCTCCACACATAGGTCTAATGCATGGAGGGTAGAGTGGGACTATACACCTTGAGCCCCATTACTTATAATTCCATGCCTGGTCAGCTCTGTTGTTCTCTAAGGTGTGTGATGGCTGGACTCATGAATGATGTGAGTGGTTTTCAACCAGAGTGCCATGGTACCCTGGGGTGCCTTGAATGATGGTCGGTGGTGCTGTGGGTAACACTGGCCTCTATCCCTTTTTCCTTCCCTCCTCTGATGCCTTCTCACATCTCTACCTCCTAAAGGCTTGTGCGACTGCAGCAGCCCTGGCTCCCCGGGTGAATGGTGCCTCTGGGGCTAGTCAGGGAGTGCTGGTTGCCAGGAGCTGAGGTGGCCTTGGAGTAAGCAAGCAAGCGGGAGAGGGAGCCCAGCCAACCAGTCTGCCAGCCTTTGCTGTTGGGAATGGGCAGACAAGTCCCAGGCCCCTGTGAGGCAGTGTGAGGAGGCACCTCTCTTTGGGGTGGAGGGTGGGGCAGCTCAGAGACCAGCGGCTGCCTGGAGGACTCCCAAGGAGAGCAGAGAGGAGAGGAAGCTCTCAAACACCACAAGGGAGGGTGTTTGAAAAAGGGTGAGAGGTTGCCAGCTCTGCAAGCAAAGGGTGACATAACTGGGCTCCTGAGCCCCACAGGGATGGCACAGAAAGAATGCAGTTGGTCAAGGGAGCCGTGGACTCAGAAAGGTTGAAAACATCTGCTCTATGTGGTCCAGATCTCAGTGCTGTGCAATCCAAGTTTCTGACTGCATGGAGAAGCCTGTGTGAGGACAACGGGCTCCTACTTCAGAACATAAGAAAAGCCCTTCTAGATCAGGCCAAAAGCCTATCTAATCCAGCATCCATCTACATACTTTTGCCTTTGACCTAATGTACATTTTGATCCTGACCCCATCCACTACTGGCATGTGCCCACTGAGAAGTTGCCCATGTGGGAATGTGGTCCTCAGCCTAAAAATGGTCTAACCCAAATTATTGCTACCATATAAATTATAATTAGTTACTAAATTAATTTTGTAATTAATTACAGAGTGGCCCAATGCAACTAGCTGTAAGAATGTGGGATAATGATTATACAGAAAGCTACCAGTTCAATCACTGACCAATTCCAAGTAGAAAATCGGGGTTATACTTCCCCATTCCTTGCTTCAAAGATACAATTTGAACTTTAAAAAAAAAAAGATATTTCATGCAATCTTGCCATTGTACTTCTAAGTATCGAATTCTGCCATACTATGGACAAACCAATACTCTCCTCCACCTCCCCAAAAACCTGTCTGAAAGCCTGCAGTTTGGGGTAATTTGGTGTATAGTTCCTTGCTAATGTCCACCCACTGAGCCCTGTTTGTGCCATTTGAGGCTACTCTTAAGGCTACTGGAGTATGTGAAAAAGCAGTACAATTGATGTGTGTTTAACTGAAGTACCTTCCAAAATCCCACATTGTTGCAGATTATTCTGACAGAAACCTGAGTCCACATTTACACATGGGGCCTGGATTGTGGACTAAACTAGCAAATTCCTGGGCGGGAAATCAAATTACACAATAAGCCAAAAGTTTGAGGCTAATAAAACATGATCCAGTTAGATTACTTCAGCTAAAGGAAGCTTTTGTAAATATGTATTTAAAATATTTTAGTGCTGCTGCTTTTAACATGGTGGTGGTGGGGATCCACCGAAGGGGGCACACAATTAAAATACAAAAATAAAGGAATTAAAAGCCAGTGCAAAATAAACCAGATACACCCATCCCCAAAATTCCCAAACACAGTGCATAATTACAAATGAACACCATCAATAGAATGTATTTTGTGATTTACTTTTCTGTATTCAAAGTTTAAAAGGGTTCAACTGTGATTATACATTTCACCTAACAGCCCAGTCTTATGCATGTATACTCCGACTCACATCCCATTACATGAAATGGGCCTTACTCCCAGAAAAGTGGGTGTTATGTTGCAGCCTATGGACCTAACATTTTGCTTTGTGGGCATGGCAAGTCCTGTATAATTGTTTTAGTACTCCTGTTTTATGTCCTCTATTTTAATTCTTTCATTATGCTTGGAGTTGGCACTTGAAGCAGAAAAATACAGGTAAGCTAATACCCTTTCATTGCCTTAAGTCTCACTAGTGCATGTGTAGAAACTATTTTCCTAAGACCAATTCTGTGCAGCTCAAAAGCTCAAATGAACCAAAGTTTCAGCTAATAAAAAGCTCGTGTTGTATCATGTTTTTGGAAATGTATTATTATTCAGCATACAGATTTTGTTGTTGAAGCCTGCTTCAGTGTCTGGAAACTTCTTCAGAGTCTTAAAACTGTTATTTATCTTTTTAGCTATGCATGAAAATTGCAAAGTGAATAAAAACTTACTTCTCCTGGGCAAGTAACCACCATCCTGAACAAATGCTTCAATACCTATCTAGTTATAATACAACATGTATTGTTTCAGTACACAATACAGATGTTTTCTGTTATTATATGGAGAGGATGTAATGATGGTTAAGTACGTGTTTGCACTATAGTCTCGGCATGAAATCATTATGTTTAACTTTCCTGATTATTTCTTCACTGAAAGTGAGGATGTTGCTCAACTATGATTCCTTTCAATAAGGGACCATTGAAAAGACTCTTCTGGAGATGGAACAACTCACTTGAATTGGATAGCCTTTATCTTTAAAATATAAGGAAACCAATCAGGTCTAACACACATTACTAGTGGTTGCAGGAGATGAGAGAAAATGGGAGAGGTGGAAGGTAGAAGAGATATTTCAAGCAGCCTAACCTGGTTAAAAAGAACCTTCTTATTTCATCTGCATTATACGAATTTTCAAATTATCAGAGAAGTGTGAGGTTCAAATTTGCCCCTCCTTATTCATTCAAATGGGTTCCCGCAAATTAATTAGCTAAAGCTTCATGAAAAAGAAAAAAAAAACCAGGATGGCATGCAAGAAAATATCAGAACAAAAATACACTGAAACCCTCAAATATACTCCATTTTTAAAATGCAAAAATAAGTCAATAGAAGTCATCACTAAAAGCTGGGTAATTTAAAAAAAAATAATAACCAGCAGATGCTTTGGGTGAACAGGTGAGTCTTTTGAAGGCACTGAAATGATGTCATGGATGGCACCTGTTCTACCTCATGAGACTTTTCAAGCGCTATCCTGGGAACAGGACCCAATAGGAGTCATCTTGCATTCTCTATTCCTGAGTCTTTGTTTACTTTTAAGATGAACATTGACACATGGCAAAACTTTTCTCCCCATTTGCATAACTAGACTTTTAGAACATCAGGACATCATAGCCAATAGCAATCTGCAGTCCTTAGGCTCAAAGTAAGTCAACAATTGGCAGCCACAGAGGTCCCCCAAGGCTCCCTCAACCATCCATTTTGTTCAAATTGTTCCAGAAATTTGTCTTGAAATTTGTTGGAAGAATACTACTTATTGAAAACTGCAAAGTCAAATGGAACATCATTTTTGTCCCCTGGGAATTTGAAGCCAAGATATTGATAACTTTACTTGGGAAAGCTGGGTATATTTGCATGAAACAACAATCCTACTGTGAAAATGCAGTATTTATATAAGGGAATAATATTCAACTGTATATGAATTTTTAAAAAGAGATCTGACCTTGGAGCACAATAAGCTGCCTTCAGGTTGAGCTATTTGTCCGTCTAGCCCAGTAAAGTCTCCTCTGACTGGCAGTCGCTCTCAAAGGTCCCAACTGAAGCTAGCCATATTGCTAGAAACTGTCCTCTCCCTTTAGGTGGAACATAGGACACAGGAAGCTGGACTAGGGTTGCCATATTTCAAACAGTGAAAATCCGGACAGAAAAGTTGTTGAGCTTTTTAGCTTTTTTTAGTTCGGGCAAGATTCTTTCCCAATTCTACCCAGAGACACCTGGGATTGAATTTGAGGGCTTTTGCATGCAAAGTATGTCCTCTGAGAGCCAGTGTGGTGTAGTGGTTAAGAGCGGTAGACTCGTAATCTGGTGAACCGGGTTCGTGTCTCCGCTCCTCCACATGCAGCTGCTGGGTGACCTTGGGCTAGTCACACTTCTCTGAAGTCTCTCAGCCCCACTCACCTCACAGAGTGTTTGTTGTGGGGGAGGAAGGGAAAGGAGAATGTTAGCCGCTTTGAGACTCCTTCGGGTAGTAATAAAGCGGGATATCAAATCCAAACTATTCTTCTCTGCTATTGAGCTTTAGCCCTTCCCGAAAGGATGTACAGATTGGTGCCAGAAGAAAAAGACAAGTCGAGGCACAGACGTGAGCAGAAGGTGGTCCTGCTCAGCTAGGAGGCCCACTCAGGGCATCTTGCTGAGGGATCTGGACTTTGCACAGTCTCCACAGCAGCCATTTGTGAAGGTCTATGAGCAGCGATCTGCTTCCACACATGGATCACACATGCCTGCTTTTTAAAAAACAAACAAACAAATCCATCCTTGTTGAAAATAGGTATGTGTTAACAACTATTTACACTCAGCCATAGGAGTTCATGTGAAGATGCAGAACATCTGTCTTGAATGTCCCACATGCACCATTATGAATAACTTTTACACCACCATATTCAGTGGAGAAGAGATGCTCCCACAGACTTCAGTTGTGTTAGGGCTGGACCCATTGTCTGTCTAGATAATTTGAAATGAGATTGGACAAAGCAATTCAGAACAGACTCTAGGGTATAATTTCACATTAATGAGGAGCCTAGGAAAAGATTGCCCTCCCAGCTTTTTTTATCACTAATTTCTTCAGTTCTATGGACAAAGCATGCCTTTTATTGGACGTGGAGAATATAGTAATAGAATTTGTTCTGCATTTCAAAGACGACTAATGTGCCAATTTTTCCCTCTTTTAGAATAATACATTTCAACTCAACGTATTAATGGCCAGCTTTCACATTCCCTTATTTATAATGGAAAGGTCTTTAAAGGCTATAATGCAAAATAATTGTTAGGCTTTGGCCTTAAGCATATATTGCAGAGCATGAATTCCTCACAATCAAAGAGGATTTTATATTTATTATATATATATATATATATATATATATATATATATATATATATGGGGTTTTCTTAAGGATCCCTGGAGAAAAAAGAAACTTAACCATCTGAGAAAACCTCAGGCGCATGTGTAGTGCCATCACTGCCAAAAAAACCTGTGTGGCTTACAAAACAAGCCAGCTGGTGCTCCTGGAAGGATTTCATCTATAATATTTTGAACCGTGTGACAGCCTATCACAACTCATGTTTTGCCTTAAGGTGTACGGCACTGGCAGAGCAAACAACCAGTAAGAAAGGAGAACAGAAAACATTGATTTCTAATGCAATGCAGGGAGGACTTTTATCTTTTTATCCCCTGGATTTGAAAATAGCTTTTATTTTACCTGCAGTCAATGGGCACAGATGGTACTAGTAGAGTATTCTGCTATAATACACATATTAATTTTCTGCACACATCGCTACCCGAGTACATTTTTTTTCTCCTGTTGAGTCTTTAGTGCCAGTCATGTTTGTGCCTTGACATAGATTTGAAAATTAGGACTGTAATTGACAGTTTCAGTGTAAATGTTGAAGTTGCCATTCCTATATAGTAATCAATTGAATTTACTTCTAAGTAAATGCATCTTGCAGGAAGGGATCACACTGCTGCATCACACTGTTGACTCATGTCAAGTTTGTGGTCTACCAAGACTCCTAGATCCTTTTCACATGTACTGCTCTCAAGCCAGGTGTCACCCATCCTGTATTTCTGCCTTTCATATTTTCTTTCTTTCTTTTTTTTGCCCAAGTGTAGTACTTTACATTTCTCCCTGTTAAAATTCATCTTGTTTGCTTTGGCCCAATTCTCTAATCTGTTAATTCTCTAATCTCTCTCTCTCTCTCTCTCTCTCTCTCTCTCTCTCTCTCTCTCTCTCTCTCTCTCTCTCTCTCCTGTAGCTTCCTTCCAGACAAGAAAGAAGTGTTAATACAGTTCAAGGACATGTTTCAGTCAGGCAAAAACACTTGGAGCACAAAGCAGGGCCAGTGAAGGGCATAGTTTGGGGACAGGGCGGTGTGAGGAGAATTGTGAGGACCAGATAGAGATGCCCGAAGGGCCACATTTGGTCCCTGGTCCTGAGGTTCTCCACTTCTGTCACAAGAGGTTCAGTGCTATTAGATACAGTGCCGGATTTACGTATAAGCTAAACAAGCTATAGCTTGCCCCCCCCCAAAAAAAAAAAAATTAAAGGGGAAAAACTGGATGTACATTTCCAAAATAAAAAACAAAAAACAAATAAAATAAAACCTACATACAGCAACAGTGGTAAATGGCTTTAGATACCTATTAGGTCCATAAATTACCATATACCATATATTCAACACACAAAAAAGCAACAATTTGTTGTTGACAAAGGACAGCTGGACATATAAAGGGCCCCATTACTTTCAGGCCCTGACCATTTACACATTTCTAAACGCAGTGTGGCACTGTGGGTTAAACCACTGTGCCACTTGGCCTTGCTGATCGAAAGGTCGCCGGTTCGAATCCCTGCAACGGGGGTGAGCTCCCGTTGTTCAGTCCCAGCTCCTGCCAACCTAGCAGTTCGAAAGCATGCAGTGCAAGTAGATAAATAGGTACCGCTCCGGCGGAAAGGTAAACAGCGTTTCCGTGCGCTGCTCTGGTTTTGCCAGAAGTGGCTTAGTCATGCTGGCCACATGACCTGGAAAAACTGTCTGCAGAAGCGGACAAACGCCGGCTCCCTCAGGCCTATAAAGCGAGATGAGCACCGCAGCCCCAGAGTCGTTCGTGACTGGACTTAATTGTCAGGGGGCCCTTTACCTTAAACTGAATTAGTGTCAATAACAGTGAAGGAATACCTTGCCTTTAAAACTTTTTGGAGATCTTGGAGATCATTCAGGAGCAAACTATACCCTACGTTAATCAATGATTTGCCCTTAAGTGCAACCTTTTTTTTCTTTAACAAATTCCAAAGTGGGGTGTGTGTTCTAGACTGGGAGGGTTTAATCCCTTACCCAAGCTGCCATTGTTTTCACCCAAACACAATAATGATTCATGAAAGAAAAAAACATGCACATGATAAATGTAGCACATAGTTTGGCCCTCAACCTCATTTCCCTGCCCACCCCATTGCTAATCACTCTCAAAATGAAGATACTAAAGAAGTAAACCCATGGGGCGGGTACTCCCATTGAAATTAATGGCACCTGATTCTCTCACGCAAATAGCTGGAAGAAGACCCCCCCAATCCAAATTGGGATCACGGGGGTGTGAGGTTAAAGACTCACCCCACTCCTGCACTTAAGGGATTAATGTAATGTGTAGTTCGGCCTTCTGCCTCCTCTCCCCATCTGCCCCATCATCACCAATTATTCTCAAAATGAACATTACTCAGCTTCCCCTTGAAAATCTATCTTCTTTAAGCAAACAAACAAAAAGATACAGTGACCAATTTGTGTTCTTTCATGTATCTATATTTCTACCTATGTCCTGCTGGTTCAGTCTGATCTGCCCCAGTGATGGGGCCTGCACCACAGCCATTGGCCAAATAGGCAGGCAAGCTGCAATCCATTTCCCATGCCTGGGTGAAGCCAAAAAAGGTTCACCCAAGCCTGGGGAAACTTATTGCCTCCAGCATGACCGCCTGATCCAGGGGAGGCATTGTCACCATCCTGCAATGGCGCCCAACCTGGTTGTTAGTGCCGTTACACAACAGGTGAAACATGTATGAACCATTTTTCAAATGTTTCCTCTCTTCTTTCTTTATGTTTCCATCGCCCCCTTGTTTTTATTCAATACCCCCCAATTGTACCTGAGGCTACTACCGCCCCCCCTGGATTGTTCAAGTGACCCACAGGGAGTGGTATCACCCACTTTGAGAAACACTGCTCTGGAGCAATATCTTTTTGTACCAGTTTCTCCATTTCTTTCCTCCTTTATTAATACCCCTCACAGGACTGCTGGGGGAAAAATACCATTATGAATTTTTCAGAATATATATATTTAATAATAATAGTAATAGTAGTAGTAGTAGTAATAATAATAATAATAATAATAATAATAATAATTGGAGACCTTACTGGATGGAGACTGAGGGTTCTTCATGCATTGCTTCTTCCACTGGAAGCTTGGCCCCATGATATATCCACAGGCACAATAGTAGTGGCACAAGGGTGTTTGTTATTTTCGTTTTCCATGCAGCAGCTGATGCCTTTTTGGGGGTCATAATTCATTAGCCCTAAAAGCTATATCAAGTGTTGCAATTGCTATGCATTGCAGACGCAAGCCTATAATATACCTAGTTTGGAAAGAGAAAAATAATACATTAGGCACTTGTGATATCTTTATGTATAAGTTTGGGAATCATTAAATAGCTGTCATTCTTTCTTCCTCCTCGGCATCAATTACTCCACTCTGGTTTTACTTACTCTACTCTGTATAATGAGTCCCTAGAGCATGTTTCATTGCGGGAGAATGAACACATTCTTCAGTTGCGGTCAGTGGGATGTGGTTAATTTGAAATCACTTAAACTATTATATCTGTCAAGCGTGGTTATTTTATTTTCAATTCACATCAGTGTTTTAGTATGCATGTCGGTTACTGGGTCAAACTGCCAGATTAATTTCAAAGTATTTGATGGGAATGCTCTTTATCACTGTCTTTAGACTCCTGTTGAAACTTAATACAAATGCATTACAATATACATTTGAAGAATTCTACCTGGAACTATTGTATTTATGAGCAAACAAGACAAAAAGCTGCATAAATGAAATCTAAATTTTTATGCACTTTAGACATACCATTTCACAGGGTTTCCCTAGATACCTATAATGAAATACAGAGGCTAAAATATTAATGAATGAGAAATATGACCGATTGCTGCTCAGAATGCTGTAACGTATTGTCCAGCAGTCATGCAACTTTGTATTTTGACTACATTGGGTATTGTCATATACCCTGAATTTGCCCTCCAAATTAGCCCAATGTGAGACTTCCTGAGCCCACTTTTTGTACTTTATAGTAAATATATTTCCAGATGGCAATTAGGTGGTGGATCCTGCCGTTGTTTTCAGCTTCTTTCTGTGAAAACCTAGAGCAAACTAATCACCTGCCCACCATCTGATTGCTACCTTGTTGCATGATTAGTGAATTCGCACAGCATGAAATTGGTCTCTGATAGTCCAAAGTGGTGAAAAGACACATCATCACAAAATCAGCCTTCAATAATCACAGAGCTGCTGGTGGCCAAAAGCACTTGGTATTGTTGTTGGGGTTTTTTTAAAAAAAAACACCTAACTTTGCAGGTCTTCCTTCACTAGGTAACAGTGGCTAACGTGGTAGACTAAATAAACTGGCAAGATTTGGGACCCTCTCCAAAATACCTGTGACTGTACACCCACTTAACAAAAATGTGGTGTTGTTGGGTCTCACCTGTTTGAGGAGGAAAGCATTCCATGGTTTGATAGCATAGGCTGCAGACACCTTGCTGAAGCTAAACAGGTTTGGGCTGATGAATACCTGGACTCTCAGTTTTGCCACAGAGGACCACAAATCTGTACTGTCCTCACAGGGACCTGGGCTCTGAAGTACAAGAAAGGTTTGGCATGGCTATATAATTAAGATGTGGAGCAAAAGTGACGTCGTTGCCATCAACATTATCTAACACAATTTGTCCTGTGAGAAGGAATGCAAGAGAGTGAGGCAGGGAAGTAGGTGAAGGCAGTACACCAGATGCCTGCTTCTGTTCTAGTTGAACTGTTCCCTCTGTTGAGTAAGGACGACCTGGCACCAGCTGCTCTGTGAGAAAGATCTGATGATCTAACTCTGGCTCTAGTGCTACTGGTTCCTTTTCATTTCCTTTTTTTTAATTTACCATATGCTCTTGGCAAGATAGAGATCTACTAAATCAGGCATAGCCAAACTCAGCCCTCCGGATGTTTTGGGACTACAACTCCCATCATCCCTGACCACTGGTCCTGTTAGCTAAGGATGATGGGAGTTGTAGTCCCAAAACATCTGGAGGGCCGAGTTTGCCTATGCCTGTACTAAATCATCACCAAATGGAAACTTGTCTCCAGAAGCTAAAAAAATTGAAACTTCTCTCCATCTCAAAATGGAAGCTTTTCTCCTGAGGTTAGCCTTGGTGAGGGATTTTTATTGGGACTGCAATGGGAGGAGTGTTAACCCCATTCTCCATTGAATGCAGTGCTGTATTTATGGTGCCCACTGCCCCTAGACAGAAGAGATTTGCCACCCCTGTTCTAAAGAAAAACTATTTGGTCAGAAGTAAGTCCCAATAAGCCAAGTAGGACTAATGCTCTATTGAGACTACAACTGTGCAGTGTGAAATCCCATACCAATTTACTTAAGGGTGTGTGGGCTTACTCCCAGGTAGGTACGCCTAGGATTGCAGCTTTAAATATTAAGTGAACAAATTGATGAGGAATATAGATAGATGATAGATAGATATGCTTCCATGTAGAAGGGTTGCATCTTGCTCACTGCAACTCTCTAGATCAGGCACGTCCAACAGGTAGATCATGATCTACCGGTAGATCACTGGACGTCTGTGGTAGATCACTAGTAGATCACTGGCTCCCCTCAAAGAAGCTCAACAACTTTGACCTGAACCCCTAAAAAATGAGCTTTCCTCCCTAAAAAAAGCTCAACAACCTGAACCCCCAAAATGGGGTAGATCACTGCCTGTTTTTAACTCTGTGAGTAGATTGCAGCCTCTTGGGAGTTGGCCACCCCTGCTCTAGATTATGATTATTATTTTAAAAATAATAATCCAATCTCTCCTGGGATTGTGTAATCTGGAGATCAGGATTGTGGGAGCATGTAAGGAGGAACATAAATCAAAATTCCATTTGTAGTGTGCCCAGGTACTGAAAACTACAATTCAAATACTGTAGCTAAACTCAAGTAACCTGTAAGCACAAACCGGTGTTACCTTGTCATTTTTTAAAGTCCTATTCTGCAAATTCCCAGAACCTGGAGCTGAAAACCGCTAGAAGTTAAAGGCACTGAAATACTGGCTTCCCTGTTATTAATGAGGTGCTCCTGTGAAGAATGAAAGGAACCACCAACAGCCCTTTCATTAGTACAGGGGTGAACATATTACATTAATAAATTACGTTGCTGCATTATGCAGCTGCTGCATCGTCAGATTACAGCAGTATGCTTTACTGCAAACCCATTAACTCTAAATCCACTTGGGTTAGAGTGATGGTATGATCCAAAGTTAAACAGCCGACATATTATATAAGCCTGTGAATAATCAGGGACATGCTATTTAGATGGGATTATGTGTTTAGATGCCTTATCAAAGTTACTGAATAGTTCCATTTCTGCAAATCACCCAGAATATGTCATCTTGTGAAAAATATTTTTATCCCCTCCCCCCCAAAAAAAACCAGTAACTCAGCATTAGCCATAAAAAATACAAAATGTGTTTTACGGAAGATCAGCTAGGAGGTATATGAGTGCAGTAGGAAACATTTTATCAACGAAAATAGCTTTCTTCATTGTAAATGACATAGAAACCCTGAAGTGGGATGTTGGTCCGGATTATTACAACTACCACTAATTATAAATTATTGTTCCATACTCAATCAATCATTGGTATTGGGACCTGCAATTTTACTGGAAAGAACTCCAGCCTCGGAGAGGGAAATCTTATGCCCTTCCCTAGAATGTTCCTTGGCCCTGGCCCTACTGATGTTGAAACTATGACATCATAAGAGCCTAAAGGGGAGACTACGAAGGGGGGATGTGGATCTGAAGTGTCCCCTGACCTGCCCCCAAACTGGAGGCTGAATTTCATCAAATGAGTTGGCATAGATCAATGTCATTACAGTCGTACCTTGGAAGCAGAACGGAATCCGTTCCGGAAGTCCGTTCGACTTCCAAAACTTTCGGAAGCCAAAGCACAGCTTCTGATTGGCTGCAGGAAGCTCCTGCAGCCAATTGGAAGCCATGGAACGTTTGGCTTCCAAAAATAGTTCACAAACCAGAACAGTCATTTCCACGTTTGGTGTGTTTGGGAGCCAAAACATTTGAGAACTAAGCTGTTCAAAAACCAAGGAGCAATTGTACTTTCCCTCCCATTGTTCCAAATAGGGGAGATGATAGATAGATAGATAGATAGATAGATAGATAGATAGATAGATAAACAGACAGACACAACACACTTATACATTTAAAACAAAAGCAAAAGTGGAAATGGTGAGTGATGGATGATGCCTGCCCTTCCTTCTACCCTGCCAACAAGGGTAGACAACAATGGCAAAGCCTCAGTTATTCATGTTCTGATAGTCTGGAGATGAGATTAATTCCACATGTTATATGTGATGCTGCCTTAGAAAACTTCTTAGAAATTTCAGGTAATTCAACATACAAGGCAATCACTGTACTTCTAACTGGAACCACATGAAAAGAACACCTCATGCCAGTTCTAAATCTACACTACTAGCTGCTGGTTTACTTCCGTGCACAATTCAAACTGCTTTAAAGACCCTTATGGATTGAGACCCATCTTTCGGAAGGAGCCTCTTTTTCTACATGTACCTGACCAGTGGGGATAAAATCATATTGAGGAGAAAGGATTAAGAAGCCCCATTCTTCCCCCTCCCCATCACATGTAGGTATGAGCGAGAAGATCAGTTTGGTCCACATTTTATTGTGAATCTACCCATTCTACACAATACACAAACTGAAACAAAGTTCAGAATCTGCATTTCTTTGAATTTCACAATGCACTCTCCAACCAAATAATGTGTTCAAAAATAATGTGTTCAAAAATGGGTGTGTTGGGGGAAAGTGTGCATTAAAAATGCAATACTTATGCAAACAACACCTCCAACCAATAGGGGGTGGTGTTCCATGTCTTTGATTTAGATTCTTACAAACAGCAGGTCTGTGCTGGTGGCATGTGCTGTTGATTTAGCTTGCATTTTTCTACTAAAGTCCAGTCAAGTTATTGCAATACTTTTAGAAAAGTTCTTAATTGACCATCAGTTCAAACAAATTTGATTTGGGTGGTGGCGGTGGTAGGGGAGTAGGGACTAGTAATGTCAACAGAGGGAAATAAAATTTAAAGCATGAGACATCAGCACTGCTGTTAGGGGGCCAGGATGAAGGCACCATATGCTGGCCATGTGTGCCCATTCCAAAGAACCCAAAAGACCCAAAATGGCATGTGCTGCACAGAGTGTTTCCCCTCTAGATCTCAAAAGCAGCAGCAGGTTGTTTATACAGAAAGAAAGGGTGTCCACACAGATGGACACATCCCCCTACCCTTCAAAAACTATTTGAAAGAGAGAGAAAACACAGAGAGAGAGATATTTCAGGCAAAGAAACATCTGTGCATCATGCTTCAAGAAGAACCCAAGTAGGATGGCCAAGAAGAGGTAGCAATGGTGAATGTATCCAAACAAGACTGGACACTGTAATGTTTGCCCTCAAGACACCAATATTAGCAAAAAAAGAGAGAGCTCTTGCCATACTGATAACAATTTACCTGTTGGGATTAAAATGAAAATGTGTGTAAAAGGGGGGGGGTATTGGAGAGAAGTTGTAGATTACAAGGAACAGGCAGATTTCGGCTTCTTTGTACAGGAGTCAGCCATTAAATGTGATGTGGTTCCAGTAATAATGTTAGGATATATATACAAAGCACTTTTTTCTGCGGGGAGACGCAGGAGGATGCATACCCCTAAACATTTTGTGAATCTTTGTACTTTTGTCCATTTGCTGTATTTGTTTTTCCCAATTTGAACTACCAAATGGTGATTTTCTTCAGTCAAAATGAGAGTACCCCTAAACAGTTTTTTTAGGGGAGGAAAGCACTGTGTGTGTGTGTGTGTGTGTGTGTGTGTGTGTGTGTGTGTGTGTGTATTCTTCCTAGCATTATTAATTGAACCCCAACCCATTTAGATCCCATCGTTTTATTAGACTATGGCTGTGTATACACTAGCCCATTTGTAGCAGAAGAATGTACTTTTTTTGTAAATCTGGAAACATTCATGCTCATCTTCAACACCCCACTTTCAATCTAGATTGATTGCAGTCCACAAGGGTGGGTGGGGTTACTTGGTATGCATATGAAACCCCTCCATTTGCTTGGGTTATCCACACCTTTTCCCCTGCACAAATACCCTAGCGAAATGAAGAAAAAAATTAATTGTGGTATACCCCCACCCACAAGTTCATGGGGCAGGTGCAGGAACAGGCCCCATTTCCAAGAGTGCCTTCACCCGTTTACAAATGGACACACTGTAGGACAATCCAGATTCAATTTACAATGAACTTTTATTATTGGAATGAAGACAGCTTATCGGGAAATGCGTTTCATTGGCAAAATAGATCTAGACTGTATATATCATGGGTAGGCAAACTAAGGCCCAGGGGCTGGATCCGGCCCAATCACCTTCTAAATCTGGCCCGCGGACAGTCCGGGAATCAGGGTGCTTTTACATGAGTAGAATGCGTGCTTTTACTAGAAATGCATCTCTGGGTTATTTGTGTGGGTGTTATATGGTTTTATGGGTGTATTATTACTTATTTTTTTATAGATTTACACTATGCCTTGAATGCAATAGCAGGCAAGCGTTCAGTAAACACATTCTATATGTGCTGGCTCTCTGTGGGTTACACTTGTTTACTAGGGATTTTCTGCCAATGTGTAGCCAGCAGTTCTGGTTGGCTGGTTGGTTTCTTCCATGCATGGTGTAAATTTATTTCCAATAATACAATGTGGAATGAGCCTTTTGTTCCCCATATGGATTTCCCACATCACACACTTAAGAGGTCACGGTGGAAGTCCTTAATATCTAAAGTGATTACAGTTTCTCCATTTTAGTGGTGCTCCCTCTGAAGTACTGTTGCAGCTAAGCCTTTTCATCCAGACACTTCAATATCTCCAACAGATAATGATGATGATGAAGTTAATGTGTTTATTTATACCCCACCTTTTCCCCTGATGGAACTCAAGGCAACTTACAGATAAAAATAAGAACTGCGTGATCCATCTGTATGACTCTCCAAGTTCGGCTACACTCGTGCTATTACAGACAGGGGCAAACGGAGTGTGTAGTCCCTTCTCTTCTTCTTTAATAAGTAGAGGGAAAGCTATTAAGGAGTTAAAAATGAACTAACTTTCTCTGTTAGTCTATCACTACAAAATCACTGCTATAATAGTTCAGTCTTCCTGGAATTACTTGTTAATTAGGCTTAATTATACCATCAAACAATTACTCAAAATTTGACCTTTTCTAATAAAAGTCAGGCAACAAATCTGTGGGTGAGGCACAGAAACGGTGCTATAAACATCCAGGAGAACAATAATCATATTTTCCTTGGTGATTTTTTTTCTTCTTTTTTTTAGCACTGTGATTAACATTCAGCTAATCCACTCTTTTTTTCTGAATTACGTTTAATCAAGTTCTGCTGAAGATACCACCTTTCCCCAACTACTACAGAATTGAATGTGACAACTAAAAACATGGAAGAAATAAACTGTGAAGTGCCAGGGTATAATCCTGATCCAGCTCATGACTACTGAATTCCACAGACTTCAAAAAACACTCTGAACAATAAGTTCTGCAGCAAGGGAGCCATCGCTCCAAAGGCTTGCTCTTCTAAAAGACTATCCACTGTTATTCATCATTCCACTCACCACAAATGACATGACAGAGTGTTGATCTGACAGATGCTTCAATGGTGGTGGTGACCACCAGTGTCTGGAAGCGATAAGTTTCCTCCCACTCCCCTGAAATTCCCTCTCCCACTTTTATGAATGGGTATGGAAAATTGCAATGAAGAATTTTGGGTTGATCCCACGGTTGACCCTCACATTCATTCTTCCACTCCTCCCAGTTGCCTACTCAGATTGTTAGAGTGTCAGATTGAAGACAATAAGCACCTCAGGGCAGGACTTGTCTTCTTGATACTATTATATAAAACATCACTGATGACATCATCATGACCATCATCATATTAGAGCATTGTAACTTTGGACTATGGCAAGGGAGACCCAGGTCTAAATTCTCATGAAACTTATTGGATGATCTTGGCTCAGTTATTCTCTTCCAGCCTTCCACAGGGTTGTTGCAAGGTGGAAGGGCCAGAGTGTGGCACACTGAGCTCCATAGCAAGGACAGGTCCTAAATAAGTAAATGCTAATGCACCTCTTCTGTGTGTACCTCTTTTTTGATGGGTGCCACTGATAGTGTGAAGAACTGTTCTTGGATCCTCTCCTGTAAGCAAATCTCGTCAGCTGGGCCACAATGCACTGGAGTGGGGTGGGTGGGGGTATCTTGCTGGAATACAAAAAGACCATTATAAGAAACTTGGACATTCTGTTCAGTTTGTTACTTGCTATTAGCAAAAACAAAACACTGAAATAAAATCTGAAGGAAAAGCACACACCTCAATTCCTCGTTTCAAATTCAGCTTCTCATTACATGACTAAAACACAAGCAAAAAATTTTTTTTAACTAGGGTTCCTTGGGCCCTGAAATTCATGACTTTTAACATCTGACATTATAATGATTCATCTATGAGGATATGCTGTGTATCACTTAGATATTGATATGGAGAAAGGACGTGAAATGCTGTATAATGAATGGCAAAGACTTGAACTGTAAATTGAAAATATGGCCGATTAAAAAATTGTGAATTTTTCACTACCAACAGGGTAGCCATTAAAAACTGGCCGCACACAGTAACACATAAGGACCTATCCTCCCATTCCTCAGACCTGACCTCACCCCAACCCCAATCCCCGCCTCCAATCTCCAACTCAGGCAATTTATCCGCATCCATTCTTCTTAGAAGCCACTTTGGCAAGTAATCTGTACATAAATTAATTGATTGATTGATTGATTATAATTCCACAGGGTGATGGGAAGGCAATTTCCACACCAAAAAACAAGCCTGAAACCCACATGAAATAGATCAAGAAAATTTGTCTCATCCAAGAGTATCTAGAGCTGACTGATAACCACTTACTCAAGGACCTCTACAATTGGCCACTGGCCAATAATTGTTCATATCTTCGAGTTGAAGGAAGGTTTCTTCAGGTGCAGCTTCTATCATGGCTTCCTTTAAGGGACTTAAGACCATATTTACCTCCTCCTGGACCCAGGTAGCTGCTTCCTCCCTGCTAAATGTGATAAGCGAAGAGAGGCAAGAAGCAAGCAAACAGGTGGTTGGCTGGACCTGGACCAGGATTTTGTCTCACGGGCCTTAAGGGTTTAACAATTAAAAATCATTCACAAAATAGGATCAGAAGATGCTGCAACTGACTGATCTGCGTCAACAATTTTTTTCCAAGCCATGGCAGCTGCAAGCAATTTTATCCTCAAAATGCCTAGCAAACATATTGCGGTATACTGTGGTGAATTATTTACACCTCCCACCAAGGCCACAAACCACATGGAAAAGCTGTTGGAAGGCCCTGCAAAGGTGCAATGTTGGTGGTGAATTATTATTATTATTATTATTATTATTATTAATTCATTTTAATGTACTTACTTTCCCAAGTGACTTCTAAGTGGTTTACAAGCATAAAATTGATTATAAAAAATGTAGACAAAGGTAACGGGACCCCTGATCATTAGGTCCAGTTGAGACCAACTCCGGGGTTGCGGCGTTCATCTCGCATTATTGGCCGAGGGAGCCAGCGTACAGCTTCCAGGTCATGTGGCCAGCATGACTAAGACGCTTCTGGCGAACCAGAGCAGCGCATGGAAACGCCGTTTACCTTCCCACTGCAGCGGTACCTATTTATCTACTTGCACTTTGACATGCTTTCGAACTGCTAGGTTGGCAGGAGCAGGGACCAAGCAATGGGAGCTCACCCCGTCATGGGGATTCGAATCGCCAACCTTCTGATCAGCAAGCCCTAGGCTCTGCACATAATTAAAAAACACAATAAAACAATTTCATCAAATCGTCAAAATAAACATCCACAACTGAAAGGTACAATAAACAAGCCCATTAAAACAATATAATGAAGAGGTTCACATTAGGGAATCAAGGGAATGCTTGACTAAACAGGTGTGTCTTTAAGAGCTGGCAGAATGCCAATACTGATGGGGCCTCCTGTATTTCAGGAGGGGGAGCATTCTTCAAAACTGGTTTCACCTGAGAAAATGCCCGTCTCAATGTTACCATGGCAGAGTTAACCAGGTTCCATGTGTTGATCTTAACAGCCTTACTGGGCTATGGGGGGGAAGGTGGTATTTCAGGTAACCTGGCCCAGAGTTCTTTAGGGCTTTATATGTAGGTAGCAGGACCTTAAATCTGGTTCAGTGGTTAAAAGGCAGCCAGTGCAAATCCCTTATCACTAGTGTGAGACAATAAGGGGCACCCCTCACAACCCAGGCTCCAGCATTCTGGACCAGCTGTAAGGGCAACCCCACACAAAGTACATTGCAATAGCCTAAACATGAGGTTACCAAAGCATGTGCCATACCGGTAATAACTATATTATCTCTGATCTGGAAGGCGTATAGTTGATACATCGGCCAAAGCTGGTGATGGGCACTTTGTGCCATGATGGCTACATGCAAAATCATTTCTTCAGCACCATATCCGACACAGTGCAGACTTGATTATTAGTTATCACCTCTGTTTGGTCACACTTAACATAGACAACAAGGTACGGATGGGCCTGGGGTTGGTTGAGAAAGGATGGGAAACAAATAGGCACAAGGCTGGGTAGGGTATTGTGAAGGAAATCAAAATATCAGCTGAACAAATGCCATCAACTCTTTCTAAAAAAAACCCAGAGAACTTACAAAAGAGTGAAGGCAGTGTGAATTTGCTGCATTTTGGGGCTTCACCATCCAGATCCCCAAGCACTGGGAATGGAGAATGTTGGGTGAGATTCATGTCCTGAAACTCTGAATAAGCAGAATCCATCTCCTCTCCCCTTTCCACCACATACTGGCATTCTCCTAATATGGTGTTTAATTAGGGTGGCAGTGAATCTGCCTGTAAGAAATTTGTTCTGTTTTTCATAATGCTCCACCCAAGTCATAGGAAATGGCCACATCAGAGATTTGATACAGGACTCAGCTAGATTGGTAAAGAAAAAGTGTTCTATATGCGTTGTGTATGCGATATAACACTATGACATCTGATGGCGCTGTGAAGTCCCATCTATCCCTACCGGATTTCCCTGTATGAGTTTACAATGCGTTTAATTGAATCACTTCTTTGACGTGTCTAGATCCAGCCATAGTCAATGTACAGATGAGGTCTTTCATTGCCTTCTGAGTCATCATGTGAAGAGCTAA
Source organism: Darevskia nairensis (assembly GCA_034642065.1). Classification (NCBI taxonomy): domain Eukaryota; kingdom Metazoa; phylum Chordata; class Lepidosauria; order Squamata; family Lacertidae; genus Darevskia; species Darevskia nairensis. The sequence continues at coordinate 2,581,842 of JAWWNI010000047.1, forward strand.
GGAAGTCTGTTTAACAGATGTACAACTCCATTCTCTGGAAAACTTCGTCACAAAGAAGCTTACAAAATACACATGAAAATACAACCAATAAAACAGAGCTTAAAAGCACTTTGGATACCTGGTTCATAAAAACAGCCAGCACAAAACAGAAAACATCCAGCAAATATATTATATATATTAACCAAACCATAATAATATATCTGCAGTTTGATTTACATTAGCCACTAAAGGAAGAAGAAAAGAGATGAGTTCTTCATTGCCACATTTGAAACTGTCAAAGGATAAGGCTTCCCTAATCTCAAATGGGTCTGGATACCACAGGTGTGGGGCCACTACTTACCGTATAAGGTCCTTTTGCAAGTGCCTGCCAGCATGATGGCCTTCACAGGTAGGTCTTTAAGTAGGGCCTCAGTTGTACATATATGGGCTTTCTGTCTGAGACACCAGTCCATCATCAAATAATGATGATGATATCATTAAATGTATATTTTATTAATAATAATCAGGTTTTTTGACATTTTATTTATCATATTCTGCCCTTCCTCTCGCAAGAACCCAGGGCAGTTAGCAATAAAGATACAGCATTAAAAGCAGAGTAAAAGCACAGTACAAAGTACTGCAAACGAATCACCATTTAATTCTACAAACACAAATATAAGCATAAATACAAAAACAAATTATGTCATTCTGATTATGCTCCAAAGGTCTGTTAGAACAAATAGGTTTTGAGTTGCCATCTGGATGCATATAATGTGGGGGAATAATCAGACCTCAGTAAAAAGGGAGTTTTATAGCTGGGGTGCCACCACTGAGAAGGCCCCATCTTATGTGGTGACACTCCACGCAAGGCTGGCTCAAGCCATTTTGGCACCTGGGGCGAACCACAAAATGGTGCAGCCTCCCTCATGCTCAAGTGGGGAAGAAGTGGTGCATAAAGATCTACATCAAGAACAAGGGGGGATAAAGATCGGCATCAAAACAAGGGTGGGAGAGGAAACCAGCAGCGCCTCCTATTTACCAAGGGGGCACTGTAGAGGTGGCATTGGGGTAGGACTGCCAAGGAGGAGATCGATCCAGCCCCCAAGGATGTCACCACAGCTGCAATGGAAGGTGGTGCATTCCTTGGAGGATGGATCTGCTGCTCCTGTGGATCCTGCCTCACTTTGCTTCATGGGTGGGCTGGCCACCGGCCCTGAGCTCCAGGGCACAGTCACCAAAGACACCTCTCCTATGGTGCCATCTCTGGGCCTGCAGCCTGACCAAACTGCAAGCCCAGTACCAGCTCCGCATGTTCCTCCGACAATTGGTTTATCACCTCTGAACTGGCTCTGTCGATCGTGCTCAAATCCTATGCAGGTTTTGGAAACGACTGAATGGCTTTGGTATCGGCCACCACATGCTTTCTTTTTCTGATGTCAGTAGCCATTCGCTGAACATCAAAGGGTCAAATTCAAAGGGACTTTTTGTTTGTTTTCCTTTCCCCGTACAGCTTTCTTCTCCCGTGTGATTATGAAAGAGGCTGACACAACACATGTGACTCTACGCGAGGCGTCCGAGGTGAGCAGGGTTGCTAGGAAAAGATTTAGGAGCAGAAGCACACGTGCGCACACACAAATGGTTAAAATTATGCAGGTTCTGTTTTGTGAATTGAGGAAGGAGAAGCCAATGTACCGAATGCAACAACAACGGCTCTAAGCTGACATCAAAGCAAAATCGGGGAAGGGGGGAGACGGCTGAAATGACAGCAGCAGCTGCAGCATCTGCCTCTAAATTAGGCTGTGTTTCAAAGTCTACACTCAACTGCTAAGCAGTATAAAGACCCAGGAGGAAGGCTGCCCAAGAAAAAGAGTTTGCTTTCCAGCCTAACACATCAAAGTAACACATGCTAAGAAGAGCAATAAATGCATATGGCATACAGTCACTTGCTGCCTAATTGCATTGGGCTTATGAAGCCCAGAGAAAAAAGAAGAAGGGGGGGGATACCTTCCACTGATTCCTAGTTTTATAGAGGATTTGAGTCCTCCCCCCCATGCAAAACGCTGACACAAATTGGGAGCAGATTAGATTCTGCCATTGCGAGGCAGCATCCCATAATTTCAAAAGATGGAGATTTCCACCTCCCCCACCCCCACCCTGACAGTAGGACACCTGTGAAATACAAAGTTCATAATTATAGGCTATAAAAACCAGCAGACCATGCAGCTGGGGGAAAAATATTATTATAATTTAGGAAAAGCTTGATCTTCAACATTCAGATAGAGCTCCTTTTCTGATTTTTTTTTTTTTAATGGACAGCTTTGGTGTTATCCAATGTGAAAAGACTGCCTCTATCTATTTAATTCAATACCTGCCTAATGATATTTGTTTTCATTGGAAATCAGAAGTGATTAATTAGCACTAGGAGTTTTAAAGGCAGACTTTATTTCTGACCTTGTGACCCTTTTTCATTATTGTGCTTATAACACATTCAACATGATGTGCAAAGGAAAACACATCAAATCATTTGAATGGTGAGGACAGAAAAGTTTGTCTGTTTTTATTCCTTATATTGTACACACATTCCTGACTATACCTTTTCCCCAAAAAACTACATTAATCATGTGTGAACTATGTTAATTTACAGTTGCTTGAGAAGATGTTAATTGTTATTTCTGTAAGGCTGCTAATTAATGAGAATACTGCTTTCAAGCATTTTAGCAACAAGCATCAAATGTATGAAACAAAGTCTTCAAGGAAGATCTGTACTCAAACACCGATAGAATCTACCAGCTTGTTTGTTTAGCTTTAAATGAAGACTTGAATGAACAGAGGGTTAAAGTTGCAAAGAAGCAAACATTCATCTATAATGCACTCTGGTAACTTATGCATTAGGAGAAACAATTCCAGCAGAAATGATGCACTGTGCCTGCCACAATGACAATATTACACATGAAACAATATTGGTTTTTATGCTTATGGATTCCTATCAGTTTAAATGAATCCGTTCAAGGGCATCAGCATCAAATATAGAGTGTGTTCCAGCATTGTTCTCATCATGAAAACGACCAGAAATAGTCAAAAGCAAAAACAAAACAAAAACAAGACCTATAATGCTTTCCAAAAAGGGGGGGAAGGCAAATGAAAATTGTTAATAGATTGCTTTCAATGATGTGTTTCCAAGTACTGGCTTTTACATCAGAAAATGAAATATGCTAGAAAATATTACCTTGTTTCCCCTTTATAGGTGAAAGATGTCATCATGCCCATCTAACAGTTTTCTAGGGGAACAGGCTCTCCAATGTGGAATCTGGGCATAACCAGCAGCTCTGCATGAGCACAGAAGAGCAAATATGGGGCTCTGAATAGGGTGAAAAGAAACAGAAATTTTAAAAATGGCAACTTTTTCAACCAGTGTGTATACAATCATTTGAGCCTGGGTTGCCTTGCCAAATAGTAAGGAGAATTTCACCATGCTTCTGATTCCCCAGACTTTGGGACAGGGTGTGAACGATTTGCAAAACTCTTCTCGCCACTTGGCAGGGTTGTTGCAGGCACCACAAGTACACTATGGTAAGTTCTGACTTAGTAAATGACTGCACACTATGTTACTCTAGGAACTGAAGTCCGGTAATTAGATTTTAAGAAAACAGCACTTGCATAATTGTCTGTTTACTTTGGCTTCCATCCCTTCCCAACTCTAGGAATCGGAACAGTTTATATATAAATATAGACAATGTACACAAACAAAAAAATCAGACTAAACAGAACATTTGCTGCAACATCACTGCCAATTAAAAGTTTGACCATGAGAACCTAATATAATTGCCAGTTGTATCTGAATCATAGAATCAGAGTTGGAAGGGACCCCAATGGTCATCTAGTCCAACCCCCTGCAATTCAATAAATCTGCCCACAGCCATCTCTGGGTGGGCTCAATCCACCAACCTTCTGGTTAACAGCCAGACGCACTGACCCATTGCACCTCTAGTCCTACAAAGCTTTTTAAACAAGGCTAGGCTTATCTGCTCAGTGGCCATCACAGGTAGCAATTTTCTGCCCTCCATTGCCTTGGCTCAAATGAGTTCAAATTGTGAGCAGAGGCACTTTGGCTTTTTTTGCTTCATGTGCAAAAATGCCGGAGGTCCAGCAACTGTCACTGCTATGCTATATGGACTTGGCTCATAATTGAGAGGATGCTCTCAAAAGAATTTTAAAAGATCACCACAACATGTAACTGAAACATCGAGACCAGTGACATATTCACCATTAAGCTGCTTAATTCCAATTTCCATGGCCAGTGATCAGGGATGATGGGAGTTGTAGCATTTAGAGAACATTATGCTGGTTATCAGTGCTTTAAGATATATTAAGGCAAAGGATGCCAAAAAAATGGGGATTCCTTATGTCCCTAAGGTAAATGGTAAAGGGACCCCTGACCATCAGGTCCAGTCGTGTCCGACTCTGGGGTTGCGTGCTCATCTCGCTCTATAGGCCGAGGGAGCCGGCGTTTGTCCGAAGACAGCTGGAGCGGTCCCTATTTATCTACTTGCACTTTAACGTGCTTTCGAACTGCTAGGTGGGCAGGAGCTGGGACCGAGCAACAGGAGCTCACCCCGTCGCAGGGATTCGAACCGCTGACCTTCTGATCAGCAAGCCTGTGGTTTAACCCACAGCGCCACCTGGTCCCTCCTTAAGTCCCTACACCCCTGCTAAACCTGATCCAGAGCAGAGCAGATTTAGGAGAATGCAAGAGGATGAGAAATTGTTTAAATCTGCTTCCTTCTCATTTCATTTCATTTTCATTGAATTTATATACCTCCCTATACCCAGGGGTCTCAGGGCGGTTTACAAAAATAAATAAATCACAATATTGAAAATCAAAATAAAAACAATAATCCAGTGACACCCCCCCCCCAAAAAAGAGCCACATTTTAAAGGGTATATGATTTTGATCAGGTCAGTCTAGTTAAAAAGGAACATTTTCGCCTGACGCCTAAAGGTGTATCATTCATTTCATTTCATTTATTGAATTTATATACCGCCCTATACCCAGAGGTCTCAGGGCGGTTCACACACAAAAAAAATCACAATATATAAAAATAAAAATAAAAACAATAATCCAATCCTTCTCTCTTTCCACTGATGGAAGCCTCATCATCAGCTGAGCAACATCATTGGATACAACTCATCCTAGTCTTCAAACACAGCCTGCACATTCATATCCCCAAATAGTTACGTTTCAGTGGTTCTAAGAACTGGTTTGGTACCCTAAATAATGCAGGGAAAGTGGAATGCAGGGCACAGCAACCTCATGGAGCAAAAATAAAGAAACAGAATGAGTTGTGTCAGCTCATCCCATCATATCACAGCTTGATGCAGTGCTTCTCAAAGGGGTGGACATTGACGTGTGTACAGAAGTGGATTGCAACAAAGCACATGCAAATTTGAAGCTAGGAGACACTTATTCCTATGAAGTCAATGCGAATGATCTCTCCCTGGCACTCCTTCATGGTTTTTGCTTGGTTTAGCTTTCATTTCCCCCAAAATGTATTTAAAACTTTTAGTATCGTTTATCCAGCCTTTCTCAACCTTGGGTCCCCAGATGTCGTTGGACTACAACTCCCATCATCCCTAGCTAGCAGGACCAGTGGTCAGGGATGATGGGAGTTGTAGTGCAACAACATCTGGGGACCCAAGGTTGAGAAAGGCTGGTTTATGCCCACATGAATGTTTGAATATACATTGGTTTTATTTAAATAAGTGAGGGGTCAGTTAACTTAACAACAGCAATCTGTTAGGAGAGGGGAAATCAAATTAAACAGCAAAACAGTAGCTTGGGAGTTTTGGTCAGAAAAATTAACATTTTAAGGACAACTCCGGATAAAGTCCAGATTAGGACAAATGGCTGATTGATGTAATTCCCAACCTCCTGCCTCTTCATCCCACACTTAAAACTTTGTGCCTTATTTCACACTGTGCCCTGTATCTGGAGTGCCTCCTCCATCCATCTATCCAAACAAGTTGTCTTCCTACTGAACAGTACTCACAGCGTTGATATTCCTGCACCAAATCTTTCCTCTCCTCTCTTCACTTTTGCCCTGTCCATGTTGCTTGTGTCCTGCACCTTATTTCTTGGAAATCTCATTCATTACACGGACCTAAGAGTGCATAAGATGATCTGATTTCATTCCTTAGCCTTCTGGGTCGAGCCATGCTAACTCTGCGCCCAATACAGTGCCTAGCACACTGCTGGTTCTAACTAAATGTTTAATGAGAAAAGGAAGGAAAGAGGATGCTTCATAGGAAAGATATATAAAATAGTGTGGAGGTCAGATTTTTAGCTGGTACGACTCAGCAGAATCCCAATAGCTTCCATACAGTTAGAATGATTTAAGCTAAATCATCAAGCCCACACACAGTACTAGAGCTGATATTACCTAAATGCCTACAGCTCCATAAAATTAAAACTGTATTATTATACTAATGTAATAACATGAATAAAAAATGAATCTGATCTAATGAACGCATGGTTTTTTTAAAAAGTATTAATCTATTTCTTGCTTGTACTGCCTTCTTTTCAAATTTTCAAGTTCAGAAAATAAAACAATTTGGGTTCCATGCTGTTTTACAGTAAGTTTCAGCCCTCTGAGATTTTCACTAACAACTTATAAATGTCCTGAACCCAGAAATTTGCAACAGGAGTTCTTGTGCTTCCTTAACCATTCCAAGGCCTAACATCACCAGTGTAATTAAGTTTGGTTTTCTTCATTTTTCCCCTGCTGTTAGAAATAAAATGTGTTGTTCAGCTTTCCAATATACAACGAAAACTATATGAATACTAATCTATTTTAACCTCAGTGGAATAGTGAGGGGAAAAGATTGACTTTGATTTTATTAATTGTTTTCTCAAATAAAACAGTTAATGAAGGAGCTGAAGATGCTGCCTTTCGCATTTGTACCAAGAATTTCAAATAAAAATCCCATTTTCATTACCGAAGAAAAGAATAGCAATTGATTCTGCCAGTGTTTAATTGAAGCGCCTACTGTGTGTCAAAATATTATTATTTTTTTTAATCTTATCATTAGAAAGAAGGGAAAGCAAGGAAAATGGGAAAATTCATCCCCTTCTCCTACTGGATTCACTAAAGTTCTTCTCAACTGTACTTCTTGTCATAGTCAGCATTATGTGCTACGAAACTGATAAGATGAATCCATGCATGATCTCTTCACCTGTGGTCAATACTAGCATAAATGAAACTCCACCAAAGCCTGATTTTAAACTAACTCCATGGTAGAGCACTTGCTTTGCATACAGGAGGTCCCAACTTCAATCACCAGCATATCTCCTCGGAACATCCTCTGTCTAAGCCCTAGAGAGCCACTTCCAGTCAGTGTAGCCAATACTGAGCTAGAATGGTCTACACAGCCCAACAAGACAATGACAAAAATCCACCAACAGCATACAAATCAATATGGCTAACCTGATCCAAAACGCACACACACACCCCACTCACACAAAGACCACCACAGCCAACCACAAATGAACAACCACACCGGGCCTAGGCCAACCCCAACCTCTCTCACCATCAAAGGAACACAAGCGAACAACAGAGAACCTGCACAAGCAACGCTGACACCAAACCCTACATATATTAAGTAAAATAGAAACATCGTCACCCGACCCCACCCATCTTTCCCCCCGTCCACCTCTTTCCCCCTTTTCTTCCTAATGTCTCAACAAATGAAACTGATTTGCAAAAATGTTACATGGGGAAAGAAATGAGAGAGAGACATTGCACATACTTTTGTAAATAAAAAAAATCATTCTAGCTCAGTCTGATGGTTTCCTCCCCTTGGTTTTGATTATGGGCGACAAATGAAGCGGCATTTTAAATTTTAAATTGGCTTTTTAATCTGTATTTTAATTAACGGTTTTTCTTTTTATACTTTATTGTAATTTTACTGTTGTTTACTGAGCCCGGTTTTGGCTGGGAAGGGCGGGGTATAAATAAAATTTATTATTATTATTATTATTATTATTATTATTATTATTTAATAAAAATACTTTTTTTTAAAAAGAAAGAAAGAAAGGTCTGACTCAGCTTCTTATGTTTCTATGATTCACTTTTGGAGCAAGAAGTATGAAATCAACGTTAGAACTGCAAGATCCCCCAGGATTTGACTTCATGTGCAGGGCCGGATTTAGGTTTGATGAGGCCCTAAGCTACTGAAGGTAATGGGGCCCTTTATATGTCCAGCTGTCCTTTGTCAACAACAAATTGTCACTGTTTTTTGTGTTGAATATATGCTATATGGTAATTTATAGCATATTTGCACATAACAATATATCTATTTTATCAAAGTAATTGTTGAACTGAAATACAATTAAGAAGAAGTATATTAATAGTGAAATACAATTAAGAAGAAGTATATTAATAGTGAAATAATTATTAAGCTCTAACTTAAAATTCTGGAAATGTATATCCAGGTTTTTTTCCTTTAATTTTTTTTGGGGTCCCCAAGAAAGTGGGGCCCTAAGCTATAGCTTGTTTAGCTTATACGTAAATCCGGCACTGTTCATGCGCATGTTGCAGAACGACCTACATTACAATTTTGTACACAAGCATTCTTACATATGGCCAAGTGGATCTGAGCGGCACAATATGGAAAGAAAGAAGCCTATCTAGGGTTGCGGTTGAATCGCACTTTATTCCATCTTCATGATATTTCCTTACCCGTTTGTTTTTGCAGTTCATGTGATCTTTCACAGGACCTAAGAGCCACTTCTGAGTCTAGCACTTTACTACTCTCTTCTGCATTTTTTCCTGGGGTGGGGGGGAATTTTTGTAACCCTCGTTAACTTTGAAAATCACAGGACTTTTGTGTTGATAAAATTTGTTGTTCCCCCCCCAAAAAAAAAAATTTTTGATTTTAACAATTTTAAGCACTTAACAATACCGTTAAATTTTCATCCTTCCCCCCTCTCACTGAGGGAAGCAAATTTCCATCCCCCTCTCTCACTGGGAAAACATTGTACATTTAACGTAACAAACATGTTAAATATCATTGCTTAGGCCTGGCCCATTTCCGTGGGCCAGGTATTCCTCCTTTCCTCAATTTCATATTTCGGTTGACTTCCTGTGTTGATAAAATTTGGGCTCATACACTGGCATACAGTTCTTTCCTGCCAACTAAAATTAAAAAACAAAACAAAACATGGCAGTATATTGATCAAAAAGTCACAGTTTTTGTCACACAACAATCTACTGCAGTGTGAAAGGAACATTGGAAAGTGGGGCAGTGCTGCTAGCACTGCAATTAGTAAAATTAACGCAGTAAGTCCCACATCTAAATGCAACCTAGGATTGATTTCTTGTTCTCCATATTAGTACATTGAAACTTACAGCACAATCCTACAGTAAGTATGCCTACTCAGACATAATTGTCATTGAGTTCAATGAAGCTTATTCAGAAGTATGAGTCCGTAGGATTACAGCCTAAGGGTAGCTTTGGGTAGTATATCTAATTATAATGACCGTTGGTGACAGGTAACTTCAAAGGAGCGCTGAAGTTATGTGTAACACTCCCTTCAATGGGCAAAAAGACCTGTTCATTTTTCTTCAGCAAACAAATTCAACCATCATAAATGGAGAGAAAATGACAGTTTCCATAGGCATGCAGCATTTCAATAAAATGTCGTATGAATACCATGGAGGTAACCGGGGGTGGGGGGGCAGCTGCCCCTCCCCCAAATCAAGTAAATAAATAAAAATACTTAAGTAACTGACCAATTGTGTTGCATATAACTCGGTTCTGGCCTCACCCCTAATTTAAAGTCTGCCCCCCCCCAAAAAAAATCCTGGATGTTTTAAGCTGGCATCCAAATAATATCAGAGAAGCCATCATCTGGATTTCAAGTAACAGAGGTTTTAAAAGGTGTGGTGCCATAATGGAAAAGATACCTGATATACAACTCCGAGTAGTGCGATGTTAAGAAGGGTCTCCGCAGCCAAGCTTAATTCACAGGCAGGACTACACAGAAATAGGCACTCCTTCAGCTGTTTAGGTCCCAAGTCACTCAGGGTGTTATAAGTCACCTGTAAAACCTGCAATTGTCACTCTATCCAATACAGTAAGTTGGCTGGGTCAGCAAGAAAGTTGACTTGAGAACCTAAGTTGCAGAGGATAAAGAAGAAGAAGAAGAAGAAGAAGAAGAAGAAGAAGAAGAAGAAGAAGAAGAAGAAGAAGAGTTTGGATTTGATGTCCCGCTTTATCACTACCTTAAGGAGTCTCAGTAGTAATGTACGGAAGTGAGAGCTGGACCATAAAGAAGGTTGATCACCGAAGAATTGATGCTTTTGAATTATGGTGCTGGAGGAGACTCTTGAGAGTCCCATGGACTGCAAGAAGATCAAACCTATCAATTCTTATGGAAATCAGCCCAGAGTGCTCAATGGAAGGACAGATCCTGAAGCTGAGGGTCCAATACTTTGGCCACCTCATGAGAAGAGAAGACTCCCTGGAAAAGACCCTGATGTTGGGGGAAATGGAGGGCACAAGGAGAAGGGGACAGCAGAGGACAAGATGGTTGGACAGTGTTCTCGAAGCTACCAACATGAGTCTGACCAAACTGCGGGAGGCAGTGGAAGACAGGGGTGCCTGGCGTGCTCTGCTCCATGGGGTCATGAAGAGTCAGACACGACTAAACGACTAAACAACAACAACAAGGAGTCTCAAAGTGGCTAACATTCTCCTTTCCCTTCCTCCCCCACAACAAATAATCTGTGAGGTGAGTGGGGCTGAGAGACTTCAGAGAAGTGTGACTAGCCCAAGGTCACCCAGCAGCTGCATGTGGAGGAGTGGAGATGCGAACCCGGTTCACCAGAGTACGAGTCTACCGCTCTTAACCACTACACCACAATGGCTCCCAGTGGTTGTTTTAGGGGAGCCAGCCAAGGATAAGAAAGATGCTCACAGTGGCAGCAGTGAAGTTCACAGAAGGGAAAGAGCACTTCCAGGTGGTGGCCATTTTCAGGTGGGTTTCAATTACATACCTGCAAATCAGGTTGCACAATCATAGTTGATTGGGAAGTCTTGTGCAACAAACCCAATTCCCCCAAAAGATTGTATAATGAAGAATGTGATGGGGAAACATGTGCTTTGGTGTGGTGACATCTAACCTCCCTGCAAATTAATCAGAACAAATGCTGATTAAATAGCCAACATCATCTGATCTCCCCACAAACCAAACAGGATGAATGCTCAATAAACAGTTTGCCTGGGACCACCCTGAGTGTGCTGTTCTGCTCCCCCTACTTCCCTTTCAAAGGCTAGTGCTTGCTATAATGAGAGGGTGAAGAAAGCCAAGGTGGAGGTCTGTTGTTGAAAAGTAAGGTGTGAATATTTCTAAATCAACTAAACAATTAATTGTAAAAAGGGGTAATGAAACTACTTGGAGGAGCAGGTGTTCACCATGACCTGGGCATAGGTGGTGTTTTAAGGAAACAGTTTGTTGGGTCTGACTTTTGGTTTACCAAAGACTTCTACTCATACAAAGAAATGACCCTCCAAATCATTGCAATAATTCTATCTTATCAATAATTATATGGCATAATAGCAAAAGGCAAAATATGTATATAATCTGAAGGGAAACCAAAGTATAATACAGCACCGTGGAAAGAATAAAGACTGGCCTTTCTAATGTCTTACTAATAGATTTAGAGACGTCCTTGTTTGTGTGGTAGTATTTATTGTAAAAGAAATATGTGGACCTTAAAAACAAGAATTTAAGAGCCAGCCCAGTCAGTGGGCTGGACTAGGACTAGGGAGAAGAGTTCAGATTCCCACATAACTGAAAGCGTTACAGTGTAAAGCATACTTTGTGGCCTCGTGCAGTCACTATTTCTCAGATTAACATACCTTACAGCAGTGATGGCTAACCTTGACACCCCAGATGTTTTGGAACTACAACTCCCATCATCCCTAGCTGACAGGATCAGTGGTCAGGGATGATGGGAGTTGTAGTCCCAAAACATCTGGAGTGTCAAGGTTAGCCATCACTGCCTTACAGGCTTGTTGTGGTAATATAGTAGAGAGGAACAGCTGTGAATGCAACTCTGAGATCCATGGAAGAACAGTGAAGTACAAATACATATTTTATTGTACTTAAATGCATGTGTCTTCATAAATTACAGTCCACTTCACAGATGCTGAAGTATAACAACAGCAAGTAGAAAAGGAACACTGTTTACATCTGAAAAAGAATAGCCTCAATGCAATCCTCATTTTTCAGTAATACACCTTTCCCTACCCCTTCTGTCTGTGGTTTTTTTTTGGGGGGGGGGGTTGTGAGAGAGGGATCCAAAGCCTCTGCCAAGTGTTTGGTTCACACAATTGATTTGTTGTTCCACCACGTTTTATCTATCAACTCGAAATATTTTTTATTGAGGACAGCAATTTCCAGGTCTTTGATGAAATGGCTAAGAAGTTTTACAAACTTAGCCATAACTTTGGACTCAGCCACACAACTGCAAATAATACGTTTTAAATGTGTTACAAAGTACAATATACAAATGTAACACTAGATGGCAACAGTGAGCTATGCAAAATTCAATGTATTTTTCAAAACGTTTTTTAAAAAGCATTTTCATAGCGTTTTTAAAATGTGTGTAGATTCCACCTTTGTTGGTTTTCCTCTTCCAGCTCATCACTTGGCTGCAGCTTATGAACCGTACAGTATATTGCAAATGATGGCTGGTGGCAAGGAGGTGGACGCAGAAATAAATGAAACTCCTGAATAATGTGGCATTTTAGCTGTCATCCATGTAAAATAACCCAGTTATCCAGGAAATAGATGGATTACATGGAATAGGAAAGGAATCATGCAGAAAGGAAAGGCAGGCATAAACAAAAAGTAGGCTGAGAAACAACAAAAATGAGAGAAGTACCAGCAGCTGCACATATCTGCTTCAGGTAGGAGACTGTATCGAACCAGCCCTGATTCTCCATCAGACCTACGTTTTCCATCCCAGGAAGATATGGGCTTAACCTTTAATTTCCCTCTAAATAAATTGTTCACAGTATTTGCTCAAATTCACCCTTGATATGGCTCTGTCTCCTTTCTTCCCTGTTATCTCCCGGCTGTTTCCTTCCACATCCAACATCAAAATTTAGATAGTATTCCCTCTACCTACCATACACCCCAGTAGTGCCAGAAAGATATGTTATGCTTGAACAGAAATAAAGAATATCTTCTTTTCTCTGTGGATAATATTTCAGACACACAGTGAATGAAATATGCGCTGCAAACATTGACCCACACAAGATGCTACTTTTCTTTATGGGGTCCCCAGCCAACTCCCACCTGTTTTCCCATCATAAAATTTCTTGGTGTTTCATGCATACTTTTCTCCCAGTTGCTTTATGCTGCCATTAGAGGGCAGAAAAGAGTAAGTGTGTAGGCAGAAAATGCACATCCAAACCTATAATCTGCAAAGAAAAGAAGTGATGAGATTTAGATAACAAAAAGAGAGAGAGAGAGAGAAGGACATTGTTTTAAATGAGTCATCAGAGATAATGTGCTGAACTACGAATAATGAATCTTGCAAACGAAAACATTTCACATGTCAGTACAGCTGCCATCTTTTGGAAGGAAGATGGGACGTTTGCTGCTGGCATTGGCAAAACACGGCTAGGTCAATAACTCCTTTATCTAACAGCAGCAAAAAGAGACGGAAACATTTCTATGATGCTCTTGTTATAAGAGAAAATAGATGTCAATATTTACCTTTGTATGCACAATCTATTTGCTTAATTGCGTTAGGAATGTGAAATCTGAAAAGGTAGGCCTCCATTGTAGTCATAGAATAAAGGTCGCTGCTTCATTTTTAAATGTTTTTTGCACTGAGAGGTTAAAACATAAAGATCATTCTGAAAACGACAATGGATGCATTGTACAGAATGTACCTGGTATCTCTTGTACGTCCTGAAAGGGCAAAGGAATAAAGATTGGGTTACCTTATCCAGTTTATTGTGGGGTGGGAGACAATACCAGAAGTAAAATGTGTACCAGGTTCAAAGCCCCAAGACTTTTTCTTGGATATAGCTAGCACTGAATTGCCCCCCGAAAATGCGTTTTAAGAACTGTTGTTTTGGTTAGGGTAAGGGAAAGGTAAATCTAGATTAAATAGGGAGAAATAAAAACTGTCATTTTGAAACTGATGACAAGTTGTGGACTCTGCCAGAAAAAAGTCCCAACAACCTTGCATGCAGGAGAAGCACCGTGCACCGATAGCACAATAAGAGCCCGTCTGGTAGGGGGATCTTCTGTTTTGATGGACAGCTCTAGCATTTAAACACCAGGAATTATTTCTGAGACCATACCAATCGCAGTGATTTGAGGGAAGGAAGTTGAAGCAAATTAACAGAGTTTTTCCCCCCATGTGGGTCATTCTTCTCCTTTGGGTTTTGGCTCTGAAAGCAGAATTTAAGAGGTAGACTACAGTGGTACCTTGGGTTAAGAACTTAATTCGTTCTGGAGGTCCGTTCTTAACCTGAAACTGTTCTTAACCTGAGGTACCACTTTAGCTAATGGGGCCTCCCGCTGCCGCCACAGCGCCACTGCACAATTTCTGTTCTCATCCTGAAGCAAAGTTCTTAACCTGAGGTACTATTTCTGGGTTAGCAGAGTCTGTAACCTGAAGCGTCTGTAACCTGAGGTAGCACTGTATTGGAATGGCCTGCTTCGTTCCCAATTGCCCCAAACAATTACAATTATATCTCACGTTCTCTTTTATCTTGACAGAGGACATTTCCAGAACAGGGGGAAGGGAGGCAAGGGTGAAGGAGAGACTTTCCCAGTTGGTATATATATATATATATATATATATATATATATATATATATATATATATATATATATACACACACACACACACACACACACACACACATATACATACATACGTGTGTGTGTGTGTGTGTGTGTGTGTGTGTGTAACATTACCTTGTGCAATACGCAGTAAGCCCCTTGACCTATTTGTTTGATGTTTGGTAGGTTCCTTACCCAGGGGCACTTCCTTTATGTCCCCAGTTTTAAAACTGACTGTCCACCAAAAAAAAAGGAAAAAGGAAAAAAAACTGGGGAAAGAAATGTGATGTCTATCTTTCAACCAAAAAAGATCACCCAGTGAACTTCATGGCTGAGTTGGGAATTTGAACCCTGGTCTCCTACGTCCAAGTTCAACACTCCAACAACTATAATCAGAAATGTCAGGTCATACATTTTTGAAAAATCATAGAATGAAGCTTATTAGTAAATATGCATATGCATAGATATACATATTCGGAAGGTCCAAAAGAAGTAAAATGAAACAGCTTCCTATTCATGAAGTCTTTCAAAAGGAAAGGTCTTCATCGTGTGCTACCTTGCCATCAAAGAGGGCGCAAGGAGGGCCTCTCTAGAAAGGGAATTACAAAGCCAGTGCAAAAACCTTTACCTTTACCTTTTACTTCTCCTTTTTACCCAATAGTTGAGTAAATAGACACTCCAAAAATGGCAACAAATAAGCCTCTTAAATCATCAATTTGCACCTGGTAGAAAACAGCTGTTCCTGTTTATCAGGGACAGTTTCTGTTTTCAGGTTCCTTTCACTGGAAAATGACTACCTCTATTTTTTTTGAATTGTGGAAAATGCCTCATTAAAATTTCATTAGTGCAATTTTCTAGCATTATCATTCTTGAGGTCTGGTACCCTAGCAACAATATATTCTGGCACAGTTATATTTTTGATTGTATTTTTCATAAAATAACGGGGATAGGGGTGGGGTGGAACTTGCAAAGAGATATGTGATGTGAGCATAGAAGTGTTAAATGCATGCCCCTATTTACATTGGTAAACTGTTTTTCTATTATTATTTCTAGTTAGCACAAATTATATACCACTTGATTGCAGTAAAACCTCTAAGCATGTCCTGTTTCCCACTTGCTGACGCAGAATTCAGACTCACGGCTCAGGTGTTGTGATTAAAATCTTGCCACAGCAGGAGCGGGAGACATCAGTGACTCTTCACTAGCCTGACTCACCTCTGCCTCCTCCTCACCAGATTCAGCTTCTGATTCTTCACTTCTCTCTGCCACAGACTCTCCCAGCTCACTAAGCCCAGTTGCCCCTTCAGCTTCTCTCTAACCACCCACTGTCATCCCACCACCATTCCCTGGGCTCTGAGCCTTCTTCCCTTAGTGGTTCCTGGGCTGTTTTCCTGCCACCATCCCTCTACATCCAACCAGTCAATCAGCTATGCAGCTGATGCCTTATCTTGGCCATGAACATAGCTGTCAACCTTTCCCTTTTCTCGCGAGGAATCATATTCGGAATAAGGGAATTTCACGCAAAAAAGGGGAAAGTTGACAGCTATGGCCATGATATCAGGTGCTACTTGTTTTTCCATTAGAAAAAAAAAATGTTTAATTATCTTTCCCATCTCAGGCTACCTCACCCTTCATTTTAAAAAAATAATTTTTACTAATTTTCCAAATATTTTCATACATGACATCGTAGTTTGCAGAATAAAACATTTGGCTCCCTGAGCCTGTGACTTCCCTCCTCCCCGACGGATGGTTTTCAAACCTAATCTCTATATATTGCATTTTCCTGTATTTCTTATTCCTGTTAAATCATAACCTTACTTACTTAACTACGATACGTAATAAGTGATAAAATTAACCTTACAAAACTTCCTATAACCCTGCTAGCGATGTTAATTGTTTACAGTTGTCTTTCAAATGTAACAGGCTACCTCACCCTTCCAAACAGAGATGTCTGTACACAGGAAACTACATCCAGTTCAGAATTGTCTATGCAACTAGTTGTCAGTGGCTCTCCAGAGTTTTCGGAAGGACGAGAGGCTGTTTTCCAACATTATCTTGTGTTATTAGGGATCAGCCTGGCATCTTCTACTTGCAAAGCATGTGCTGTACATTTCCTCCCCTAAAATGCTGCCCAAATGTTCTGAATTCTGAAATAATGTGTACAGATTGAAGTCAAAGTATGCAAATCAAATTTAGTCAAAATGTTTAGTCAAAATCCTCTTCCTTGCAATTTCCATCCATTGGACCAAGTGCCACTGTCTGGAGCAACTGAGAATATGTCTGCCCCATCTTCTGCATGACAGTCCCTCAGATATTTGAAAGCTACTGTGAAGCCTACATGGGAAAGGCATGTGATCCAGGTAGTGAAGACTGAAGACTTGACAGAAGGGCAGGGGAAGGAAATGTGACCTCACCACACACACACACACACACACACACACACACACACACACACACACAGTGGTAGACAAAGTCGCTTGGTCGCCTGGGGCAGCGCACCCAGGGGCAGGGTGAGCAGAGCATAGGGGCAGGGCGAGGGCGAGGCCTCTGGAATCTACCTGCCTCCTCCCACTTAGCTGCCCTATGGCTGGGGGGGAGGCAGCGAGCAGACCGTTTGGGTAGCGCAGAGCCTGTGTGGACCCAAGTCACTGCGTCTCTCCCAGGAGAGACGCGTGGGTCGGGCACGCTGTAGGCCCCACAGTGAGTGCCGCCCGGCATTTTTTCACCCCCCTCAGTGATGACACTGCACCCCCCTTCATCCACCCCCCCCCACGGTTGTACTTGAATAAGGGGAAATGTCTGAATATGGCTTTTGTCTGCATCAATTGCCCCATGTGTCCTATTGGCTTGAAGCAATGATTCTTCAACATCAACTTCATTTGACTGGTTATGTTGTGCAAATGCCAGATTATTGTCTTCCAAAGCAATTACTCTATTCTGAACTTTAAAATGGAAAGTGTAATGCTGGTGGGTCAACAAAAGAGGTTTAAAGACTCTCTCAAGGCAAATCTTGAAAAAATGTAGTATAAACACCAACAACTGGGGAAGACTGGCCTGCGAGCGCTCCAGTTGGAGAACAGCCTTTACCAAAGGTGTCATGGACTTTGAAGACGCTCAAACTCAGGACGAAAGGGAGAAACGTGTGAAGAGGAAGGCACGCTTGGCAAACCCTCACCATGAACAACATCCGCCCGGAAACCTGTGTCCTCACTGTGGAAGGATGTGTGGATCCAGAATTGGTCTCCACTGTCACTTACGGACTCACTGTTAAAACCGTGTTGATGGGAGACAATCTTACTTGGCTATGAGTGATCGCCAAAGAAGAAGATTGGCTTGAGAAAGACAGAGATAATGCAATTTCAGGATAAAAAACCTTGGTCAAGCAGCCAGTTGATATAACTCTGCACAGAAGATTGCTGTAATTTCAGCGCTTCTGTCCTTTCACAAGATCATTTAAAATATCACACCCCAGTCCCTGGCAGCATGTCACACTGCACTTGTAGAGTCTTAAATTAATTTCTAATAATTATACCCCATTACTGTTAAAAGAAATGTATAATTTCTTCTCAGAGGTTTTAGGAAAGTGCTAACATTTAACTAGAGAAAGTAATGTAAATTTACATCTTGTTAAAAAAAAAGAAAGAAAGGAAAAGCTGGAGGTGGGGTGGAACCAGCCCAAATATTCTTAAAGGGTTGTCCTTAAATGGCATGAGGGGTGGAGAAGGAGGGAGGCAGACAGAAAAGAAAAAGTAACTAGTTATCCTCTAGAACGGCTTTTCCCGACCTTGGTACCCCACAGGTTGCTGGACTACAGCTTCCAGCAGGGCTAGTTGTCAGGGCTGAGTGGAGTTGTAGTCCAACAACATCTGGGGCCTCAGGGTGAGAAAAGCCAATCTAGAATATAGAATATAGAAATTTCACAATCACAGCTGGCAGCAACAATGCTTCTGAATACCAGTAGCTGGAAACCACAGGAGGGGATAGCGCTCTTGTGCTTGAATTCTGCTTGTGGGTCTCCCACAGGCATCTGGTTGGTCACTGTGCAAACAAAATACTGGACAAGATGGGCCATTGGTCTAATCCAGCAGGCTCTTCCTATGTTCTTAATGGCTTGGATCCAGACTAACAGAGCAATCCAAACAGTGACCAATTCAAGTGTGTTTCAATGAGACTTAATAATGACTCAATTTGGATCTAACCCACTGTCTTGTGGAAAAGAGGTATGCGTTCCATTTATAACATCGCAACATACAGTTATCACAGAAGAACTAGTATAACCAGCCAACTCTACATGCCGCCAAGGAATCTACTCTTACTACTGACCTGGGAGAACCACAGCCTGTCAGTGTTGACAATGCTGTATTAGATGGACCTCATACTGTATAAGGCGGATTCTGATGTTCCAATGTTGTTATGTTTAGGAACACTTCAGGTTGAGAATTGTGGCCAAAATTAGTTTTTTTTTATTAATAGTAACAACTTGAATTGTCATTCCTGTTCATGAACACAGATAGAAAGGAACACTGGCATAGTCTCGGGCACAGGATATTGGTCATAATATTATGCTAGACGACTGGGAAAAATTGTGGAAGGAAGGTATGAAATTTACTGCATGTAATGCATTAAGAGAAAATATGTTAAAAATGATGTATAGATGGTACATTACACCGGTCAAACTAGCAAAAATATATAAAGTTGAAAATAAGGGTTGGAAATGCAAAGAGAAAGAAGGTACCTTTTTCATATGTGGTGGGACGCTTTAAATGCATTATAAACATGCAACAACAGATGGCGCTGCAGAGCACAAAACTTTTTCTTTTGTTATCACAATTAATTTATGACTTATTTATAGCGGTTTTTTTCCTGTGTGTAGATCCACCCCAGGTCACAAGGTGGTGAGGGTCAGGGCAGAAGTTGTTTTTTTATTTAAAAATAATAATAACAATAAAATTTCTTACCCATCCTCTACCATAAGGTTCCAGGGCAGATTACAACAATGAAATATCCAATCATAAAATGAACGAAAGAGTAACAACCAAAAAGCAAATTACAAAGATAATTAAGAACAGTTCCACAAATAAAACAGTTACAACAATCCCATATACAAAAGAAGTTTGAAAATAGCTCCAATACACATTGGGATAAATAATAGGATCTCCACTTAAAAGGCTTGTTGAAAAAGGAAGCCATGATAGCTATGTTCTGCCTCTATTGTCAGAGGCATTACGCCTCCTAATGCCAGTTGCTGGGAACTGCAGGTAGACAGAATTCTGTTGTACTTATGTGCAGGCTTCCCACAGGCACCTGGTTGGCCACAATGAGCACAGGATGGTAAAGTAGATGGACCATTGGCTTGATCCACCAAATTCATCATATGAAGGTATTCAGCTGGTGCTGAAAACACAAGAGACGGAATCTGCTCAACATGTAATGGGAGGGGATTCCAAAGGCTAGGTGCCACCACACTAAAAGCCCAATTCCTACATTATATGGGATGGACCTTCTTTTTTCTTCAGGAGGTTCTCTCCTACAGTACACTGATTGATTGCATATATTAAGAGGCGTGATGTTCTTTTAAGTATCTTGCTCCCCTGATTTATAACATCGCTCCCGACCCCCGCGGGGAATTTTGGCGGCTGCTTTGGGAGTATGCAGCCTCCCTAACTCTCCTGGGATGACGGGAGGGGCCGCTGGCCCGCAGATGCCCCTTAACCTGTTCCGACTCTTCAGGACGAGTGGGGAGGCCTGGGCTGATAGCACCCGTGGGAACCGGAACTCCTGGAAGCTACCCTGTTCGTGCATGAGTCCCAGAACTTGGAATTTTAATTAGGCAAAAGGTTTTGGGCATGCCTCGGACAAAGGAGTAAAGAGAATATTGCTAATGGTTCCAGCCCTGAGCAGCTAAGAAGAAAACTGGAAGAAGAGATGGACTTTATAATGGTATGTGAAAGCGGGAAAGAAAGGGGAGGGAGCCCTGGACCCTATGCTTGTTTTGCCTCAATATTATACTTAACACGGGCAGAACCCCCCCCCCCCGCCCCAAAAAACCACTTTCACTTAGAAATAGCAAGTGGACTTTAAAGACTGAGATTGATTTTGGCAGAAAAGATCTGATTTTATATTTATAAACTGTGTGGAATTAAAAATAAGACTCTGAAAGATTTATTAGTAATGGAGGACCTCCAACTTCCGACTTCCGACTTCGCAAGTGTTCTACCAAAGGTAGAGGTTCTTTTGAAAGATATCAGGACAAGGAAACGGCACAAGTGGAAGGTGAACCACAGAACCTTTATTACAAACATCACACAGCAAAACATACATACCCGATGCCCATAGTACTCAAGCTCTGCACCCATTACATTCCTTCTTGGTTCTCCTCCTCTCTCCCACTCCTCCTCCAGCCCCCTCCCTGCTTGCTTTTTATAGAGAGCCTGCCTCTAAGTGGCAACACCTGTGGCTGACAAGCTCTCTTCCCTTAAAGGAACATCCACACAGGAACTAAGTTTGGGGTGCGGCTCAAGTATGGGGAAGACTCCAGGACATGCCACTATCTCCTCGCAAATGTCTTCCGCGTAGTTTTCCCCTACAGCAAGTAATGGCGCTGCAAGAATTGAATCGGTGTGGAGAGCCCGTGAGGCAGAGCACTACTCCATAGGGAGAAGCCAGTTCTGGTTGTTTATTGAAATTTGATTTATATTAGAGACTGGCACTCCTGGAAAGGGGTATGTGCAAAGCAAGCGGGGGAGAGTAGCAGTGTGAAGAAGTTTGGTGAGCAACAGGACGAGAAGATGGCGATGGTCGGAATGTGACATTTGGAATTAAGAAGATCGACCTCATCCACACAGAGACATTGTTTATTATAATTTAGGCTGCTTGCTGGCATATATCAGCGGCTGTGGAAATATTGGAAAGAATTTTGAAAAGCAATTGATGGAGCTCTGGCATCTGAGGCATGGGAAGTCCATATATATATAAAATATTGTACTAATTAGGCATAATTGGAATGTTTCTTTTAATTGGGATTTGTATAATTAATTTGGATTGTGATTTGAAATGTAATTGGGAATAATTTCAATGTGTTTTGCTGTGATTTGTATTGGAAAATTCAATAAATAGATTATAAAAATAAATAAATAATAAGTATCTTGCTCCCAAACAGCTTGGCACTGAGACTCTTAGGCCATAAGCTTATGCAAACCTACCTGATGGAAAACCCCATTGCACACATCCGAACCTAACTCTGAGCAGGATCGGTGCTAGGAATTTGGGCACCCTAGGCGAGGGGGCGGGCCACGTGACGTCATTGCACATGACGTACGGTGCCCCGCCCCCTGCCCGGCCAGGCACCCCCCGCCACCGCGGTTTTCGCCACTGGTTGGGGCGGCACCAGGCTACGGCAGGGGGCGAGGGGCAGGCTGGCCAGCGCCCCCTCCATTTTGGCGCCCCCGCCGCCATGGTTTTCACCCCAAGCTGCTTGCTCCGCCGCTGGTTGAGGCGGCACCGGGCGGTGGCAGGCAGTGGGGGGCAGGATGGCCAGCGCCCCCTCCATTTTGGCGCCCCCGCTGCCGCGGTTTTTGCCCCAAGCTGCTTGCTCCGCCACTGGTTGGGGCGGCACCGGGCGGCGGGGGGCGGCGGGGGGCAGGCTGGCCAGCGCCCCCTCCATTTTGGCGCCCTAGGCAACTGCCTAGTTCACCTTAATGGACGCGCCGGCCCTGACTCTGAGTAAACACATACAGGTGAAACTCGAAAAATTAGAATATCGTGGGAAAGTCCATTTATGTAAGCAATTGTTTTCATTAGCTACTGGAGTTTAATATATGAGATAGACTCGTGACATGCAAAGCGAGATATGTCAAGCCTTTGTTTGTTATAATTGTGATGATTATGGCGCACAGCTGATGAAAACCCCAAAGTTGAATTTGTTAATTTGGGGTTCTCATCAGCTGTACGCCGTAATAATCACAATTATAACAAATAAAGGCTTGACATATCTCGCATGGCATGACATGAGTCTATCTCATATATTAGTTTCACCTTTTAAGTTGAATTACTGAAATGACCCTTTCCACGATATTCTAATTTTTCGAGTTTCACCTGTAGAAGGGTCACACTACCCAAGCACTCAACTCAGTTGTCAAACAGCCCCATGTGACCTTTATTGTTGCTCATTTCCCTTGTAAATCATATATCGTGTCTTAGTTATTCTTATATTCTTTGCAATCTTCATTGAACTGTTGCTTTTGATTGCAGCAAAGAAATGAGATCTGAGCTTGCACGGCATAGTAACAGCAAGTCTGAGTTATTTTCTTTTTCTTTTGATCTGGACCAGTACCAGATGAATGCCCAGATTACAGTAGGAGGTGACTCAAGAAATTAAACCTCATTGAGTTTAGCAGATTTTTTTTCCAAGTAAATGTACTTGGAATTAAGGTGTACAATTTAAACTAAGTAGTTCATCCACAAAATACACAGAGCATTAAAAAAATGTTTATCTCCATGGACTTGCTGTGTATGAAGCCTAATATCAGTCCAGAAATTGATTAGGGTTTGTCGTCTAGTTAAAAGATATAGCTGTACATAGAGTCACAGCCTGGGTTCATTTAGCCTTTTCATTTGTAGTACTCCATATTATATGAGTGCAGATCGATTTGAATCTCTTTAATATTCATGATCCTCTCACCAGTCTGAGTGAAAGAGATAAAGCTTTTGATGGCAATCTGAAGAACTTGATTAACAATGCACTAATCATCAGTACCATTGACCTGATTCCAAAAAAAATATGTTTTCCATTCATCCATCATTCTATTACCAAAGATGATTGCATTACCTTACTATTTTTTTACCTAAATAAAACCACATGAGTTGTAAATATCATGTCTTCTTCTTTTTTTAAAAAAAGCACACAAATGCACCTTGAAACCAAATTAACTTAAACTAAAAAATATTAAAACGACCTATAATAACCAATTAGCACATGAACAGGGGAAAGCAACTTACAAGTGGCCCCCGATAAACCAAGTCACTTTGACTTCCTGTTAATAAATGTTAAATTGTGCCAAGGAATTAATTTTGCAATAAATTGTTATTGTTGTTGTAATATCTAACTAAAGCATATTACCAGGAGTAATTATCCATATATCAGAATGCATTGAATGTAGAGTGTGCACTATAATTACTCCCCAAATTGCTTATCATTCAAATGGTAATTTTAGCAATAATGTTGCAGTAGCTATAACTTACCTTTCATCTGCGGAGAAGTAGTTTATAATCACTACACCAACCTGGATGTTGCACATGTAACAGAAATCACTAGTAGCGAAAATATATAGCAATGCAGATAGACTGCTTACTCAAATTCATCCATTTGTTCTACCATGGTTATCAGAAAAGGTGTACATGGTATAATTGCTAATGTAATGCAGCTCTTGCCAACCTGGTGGTCTGCAAAAAGTTTTGGATTGCCCCTCCCATCAGCTAGGGTTGCTGGGCTTTTTTTGGCAAAATCACAAAACAGACATTTTTGTGTTATTTTTAAGGAAAATTGGCAAAAACAACACTGCCAACATGGGTTGCCATATGTCCAGATTTTCCCGGACATTTTTCTTTCCATTTCCTCCCAGACACTGCTTCCACCCACAGTATTACATGTATGTCAAGGAAAATCCAGATGTGTGACAACCCTACTCAGCTCCAGCCTGATGGAATTGTAGTCCAAAACATCTGGAAGGCACTAGTTTACCAATGGTTGTTAAGATGATAAGATAAGATAAGATAAGATAAGATAAGATAAGATAAGATAAGATAAGATAAGATAAGATAAGATAAGATAAGATAAGATAAGATAAGATAAGATAAGATAAGATAAGATAAGATAAGATAAGATATAAGATAAGATAAGATAAGATAATTTATTGTCATTGCACAAGTACAAGCACAATGCTATACAAGTGCAACGAAATTGCATGCCCCCCGTAAAAACAGAAAGAAAGAAAAAATAAAACAAAAAACAGCACAAAACACACACACCAGAAAAAGACACACACACACACACACACACACACACACACACACACACACCCATCACAGCTCTCCAAGGTCATATTGTTGTAGTACAACTTTGTGAGTGATCGACAAGGACTTGGATCTGTCTTCTGATTCCTCTCCCTGTAATGTAGGTAAACTTTGGAAGAGTAATTTTGTGCCACCAATTAGTTTTCACACGCCTGTTTATCATTAACTGACAGCAGTAGCATCAAATGAGGGTTTGAACAAAGGAACGTGTTAATTATTGCAGGTAGAACAGTCATATCAGTGATGTCAATTTAATGAGACAGGTTATACTTTCATTCAAGAATAATCAAAGCCTGTTCAGACTTTAACACAGAATAGGATAGAATGCATGGAGGGGGCATTTTAACCACTAGCTGAGTAGCCTGTCTAAACCTTTTGTTTTCCCCGTACCTATGTACATATAGCCAAATGTGGACAGGGTATTTCTTGTACATTCAATCAGTATTGTGTACTTTTGAGAATAAGTGTCATGGGCCAAGAGTCAGCTTCACCTGCTGAACAGCAGCCTGAAGGGGGAGAAGGGAGAGTGACCCCACCTGCAGCTGATCAACTTTCAAGGACACAGAGGAGAAGGCACTGATGAGAACGAGCTGGCTTCAGGCTTCTTAAGCAGAGCTTCCAGCAGCAGTCAGTTACTGGTAACAGTGCTTGTAGTTCCTGGTCCTGCCTTGCTGCTTCCTGCTCATCTTGACCCTTGACCCTAAGATCATCTGATTCTCTGACTCCTGGCAATCTAACCATACGGATTGCTGTTCACCCAACCCTTGGACCAGACCAGACTTTGGATGCTGACTCAGCATCCAGGCAAGTACAGCTCAGAGACTCTTCTGGTTGGCTGGCTTCCCACCCCACTGAGCTCTGCACGTGGTTGCTCAGCAACAAGACTGTGACAATAGGCATTGTACATAGGCTTTGTGCAAACAAGATGCTTGACTGTGTGAAAGTCTGGTGCTGAGCCATCAGGTGTGAATGTCTGAACAGAGTTCAGTCTTGAACCATCATGTACATGTAAACCAGCGGAGAGTTTTAAATCTGTGGTCTAAACCACTGAGCCTAGGGCTTGCCAATCAGAAGGTCGGCGGTTCGAACCCCCATGACGGGGTGAGCTCCCGTTGCTCGGTCCCTGCTCCTGCCAACCTAGTAGTTCAAAAGCACATCAAAGTGCAAGTAGATAAATAGGTACCGCTCCGGCAGGAAGGTAAATGGTGTTTCCGTGCGCTGCTCTGGTTCACCAGAAGTGGCTTAGTCATGCTGGCCACATGACCCGGAAGCTGTACGCCAGTTCCCTCGGCCAATAAAGCAAGATGAGCGCCGCAACCACAGAGTCGTCCGCAACTGGACCTAAAGGTCAGGGGTCCCTTTACCTTTACAACCACTAGACTTTTTGCTCCTATTAACCAGTTGGGGTGGGACGGATGGACTGTGGACCTCCAGATATTTCCAGACTCTTAACTCCCATCAGGCCCATCACAACCAATGGCCAGGGATGATGGGAGTTGTAGTCCAGAAGCATCTGGAGGGCCACAGGTTCCCTATCCCTACCTTAAGGTTGCAATTCTGAACATGGGAGTAAGCAAACAGCATTGAACATAGTGGGACTTTCTTCTGAGGAAACATGTGTAGGGTTGCACTGTAAGCTATCTCCTCAGTGAAGACTTCAATATTAGAAATATGATTAGAAATCCAGAAGGGATTCCATTATGTTGTAAATGTGGAACATCGTGACAGTTGGCAACATTTAAATGGATTCAGAAAAAATAAACCCACTCAGAAGTGCAGTAAAGAGATTAAATAAAAGGTGCTGACATACCAGATGGAGGTCTTCTTGAAGTCTTGAGATGTTCTAATGGCAATTCTGACCAGGGTTTTCCCCCTTTTCTCCCCCTCCTGGGATGAAGTCAGGAAAGGGTTTGCGTAAAAACTTTGCATCTGACCTCATTAAATTTATTTTAAGGGGTTATCCTTAAAAGTTCTCTCATTTTGAGGAAAAGAGAGACTTTAGAATATAAAGTCTTGACTTTTCCTTAGAGACTATAGATAAAGTTTGACCTCAGAAGAAGCAATTTTAAAAATGTGTTTCTTCTGTGCAGCCCTCTACATGTCTATAGTAATAGTTGGTTCAATTATAGGCCTACCGCTGTTCAGCCCAAAGGTCCCCAAAGCAGTGGACAGAATATGAATATAAAGGAAAAGCACAATAAAAACAAATACAAAAGTATAATAACAAAATAAAATAGCAAAATCATCTGAAGCACCAAGTCACTCATGGTCTTGCAATGATGCTCTCGCTACAGACACGACTCCACAGCACACAGAAGCCAAATTAACTCACACCCTCCCCTCCAATCTCTCACTTCAGACCAAGCCCATTCGCAAACAGGGGGAGTGCCCTCCCTCTCATCACAACCCAAAGAAGTACCCCAAAGGGCAAGTTACCTTTGGTGCCCCTCCCTTCAGAAGTAAGCCCCATTGAGTTCAATGGCACTTACTCTCATATTACTTGTAGAAATGCATCTTCAAACTGGGAGATTATGTCAAATCCTTTTCATGCTGCTTTTCAGACCCATGGAAAAAAAATGTCTACCTGTAAGAGCATAAAAAGGCATTTGATTTGCCCTTCTGGGGCTGAAATGTGGGACAGGTGTGCCCCCCCCAACATAAAAATAAAATAATATATTCTAAGAAAGAGAGTTAACATATTTTGCCATGCATGTTCCTGGGGGTTCCAAGTCTACATTTAATGATATTTTATTTTAAATAAGAAGTAGTTTGTTCCTCTTCTCAAGGAAAAGAGTGGTTTTTATTAGCTAATGAGTAATAATATTAAACTCACGGCATCCATAGCTTGGCAGCATATGAAATTTGCAACTGCCACACACACACACACACATTCAGTGTTAGGTAATTGAAGCAACTTGATCTGGTATTGGACTAAATCTAAAAGTTAAATATATAACATAGCGTACAGTGCAAGCTTAGACATGAGAAGTAAATTCCACTGAGTTGAATGGGTCTTACTCCCAGGCAAGCAGTCTTAGGGAGCAATCTTACAGACCCTGGGAGGGCATCAAGGGACCATAAGATAAAGCAGATCTCCCATATGGCTTTGAGTTTCTGTACTGATTTGCTTTTGAAGTACTGGGTTGTTGTTTTTCTCCCATTGCAACCAATGGCATGGAAAATACAACTCTGGTCTGAAAAATATTACCCCCTCAGATACAAAAACAGAGAGAAACACCAACTCTCTCTCTCTCTCTCTCTCTCTCTCTCTCTCTCATTCTCTCTCTCTCTCTCTCTCTCTCTCACACACACACACACACACACCCCTTCTATCCTGTTGGCATGAGTCTGGCAAAGCTTTGGATTGGGCAGTCCATGGATAGGATTTCCCCTCCATGGACCCTTTTGGATTACATTGTTTAGGATTCATTGATTATGATTTTGTTCAGTTGTACTACAGCTGAAATTTGTCATGATAAAAAATAAATGCTGGATATCCATTTATAGCAGGGGTGTCAAACTCAAATTCATCGGGGGCCGCATCAGCAGTTTGGTCACCCTCAAAGGGCCGGTTGTATCTGTAGGACTATGTGTCCACTCTTTATTATCATAAATTATTGTCACTGCATTCAATTATTACTGTTTTTTGTAATAATGTAAGTAATAACTAGCTCTGAAAGCAGAAACATAGTCAGAATAATGGCAAGTAGATATTCAAATGTACAATTATTGTACAATTTATTGAAAAATGATTTTTGGTAACAGACAGTAATTTTTTTTTTTAAACATACAAAATATTGAGGGGGCTGGGCCCCTGCAAAATGGATGGGCATTGCCATTAAAATCAATGGTTGGTGTGTGCGAGCCGCATCTTGTGATTATGCAGGGTGGGGTTTACCTGAGCCGCCCCCCCTCCTATTTTACTCAATTTGGCACCCCTGCTAGAGCTCCTTCTCAAGGATTCTGGGTTGGCGGAGAGGAAAAGTGTGTGTGTGTGTGTGTGTGTGTGTGTGTGTGTATGTGTGTGTGTGTATGGGAAAGCTAGGTGACCTGCCTCTTTGCAAAATCCCCGATGGCTGCACCTGCGAAAAAAGAGAGGCTCCCCATGCAGACGGCGGAGGCAGCAGCAGCACACCTGCCGGGACCTCCAGGTGCGCCCTTGAGGCCACCTCGCAGCGATGGGGGAGCCGGGTTGGTCCACTGCACATAAGCGCCGCTTTACTCATTCCTAGGGTCGCCCTGCGAAGTAATGGTTGTGCTGATGAGAAAAGTGTGTGTGTTTGGGGGGGGGAGTGCACCAGCCAAGGGTGCACAAAGAAGAATCGCCGTCCACAATTACTAAATCGCAGGTCGTATCAGCTCATCATCCGGCATCTCCCTCCCTCTCTTAAAAGTCTGCATGGGCGCTTATGTCAATTGGTTTTCTCTCCCTAGCTTAGATTTTCCCAAGCGAGCAAAAGAGAGATCTCCACCACCCCACCCCGCGCCTTAGCCTCTTTCCTGCGATCTTCTGCCCAAGATCCCTAAATCCAAAAGTGAAAGATCGCTCCAAACTTTTTTTTTTTTTTTGCGGCGCCCGGGAGATGTTGAAAGGGGGGGTGAGTTGCGCGGGGAGGGCGAGCGAGAGGAGAGCGAGAGGGAGAAGCCACCCTTGCGCATGTGCGAAGGTGTCCAAACTGACAATGCTGGAGAAGATAGCAAGCTTTGGGGTTGGGAGAGAGAGAGAGAAACAGAGTGAGAAAGAGAGAAAGAAAAGAGTGGGGGAAGCAGGAAGGGTGGGAAAAACGGAGAGAAAGAGAGGGGGGAAAGCCCCTCCATTGATTTCCCTCCCCACCCCGACCCCAGATATCCCCCCCACCCCAAGCAACCATCCAAGCAACGTCCGTGGGATTTGGCAGCAATGCGATCCAAAGGCAGAGCGAGGAAACTGGCCGCAAGTAGGTGCAATCGCTCTTTCTGTTGCGCGCTCCCTTCTCTGCCCTGCTAGGCGTCCGGGAAAGATGTGGGTCCATGGGGTGGGATGGAGAGGGCTCCGCTCTAGGTGGAGGGGCGGGGAGGGTGGGGGTCAGCCACTGGCCCCACAGATCCGGCCCGCCCCCGGCGCAGAACTGGCGCCTGAGAGCCTCAGCTGCCCAACATCCATCCACCTCGCGGCTGGTTTGCTGGAAAGAGAGAGAGATGGTGCGCGGCGGCAGCACATTGGGTTTCTCTCCTCTCTCTTTTCTCCCCACTTTCTTGCCTCCGACACGGGGAGCGTGGGGGGGAGGGGAGAAGTCCCGGCTCTGCTCCCTGGCTTGGCTTGGCTGTGCCCGGCGCTGTTTGTGTGTTTGTCTGCCAGGGTGGCGGCGAGAGAGAGAGGGAGGGAGGGGGGGCGGGGAAGGATCGCTGGTGAACTTCAGCCGAGGCGGCGAAAGAGTTGAGGAAAAGTTCAGCCACGCCGAAGAAGAGCGCCGCAAGTCGCTCGCTCGCTCCGGCGAGGGAGGGAGGGAGGGAGCCAGAGAGCGAGGCTGCAAGGACGCGGAGCGCCCCTAGTGGGCTCTGTGAAATAAACTTTAAAAACAAGCGCGTGGGGAAGGGAAGGAGGGGAGGCCGCAAAAGCAGGAGGAGGAGGAGGCGGTGGTGGCAACCTGCAGCCCAGGAGTTGGAGCAAGGCTGGCAGCCGGCGGAGGCTACACGGGCCACATGACGAGGTCTGGCGGGCCGCATTTGGCCCCCGGGCCTTGTGTTTGACACCTGTGATTTATAGCATACTATGAAGGATTGTTGCCATTTATTTTACTTGGGTTTCCTGCAAATCTATCATGAACAGCAAAGCTAAATGATAAATGCTGACTAGCCTCCACCTGCCCTACAGAGTACTTGCTCTAGTCTAGACAGATTCTGCATTAGGCCTCACACTTATTAAGTATCTTATGAAGTCTTTACTCATAACTGTTACAACTACCGTATGGGCACAATCCACCAAGTTCTCCCCACTGAGGTATTCTTCTTCAGCTCCCATTCATTCCAGTGTTTGAATTACAAGAGGGACAAGGAAATTGAGATGGGAGACTTGTAGATTTCATTAAGGTCTTTGTCTAACTTTCCCTCCATAATCTGAGCACTAGCATATGGGTGCATTGTGCCCCTAGAAATAAACGACTAGCCTACCCGGCAAGAGAATTGTCTTCAAACGAATGCTGTTTCGTTTGGCCTCTTGCATGGGGTCATTGCATGATTATTAGCTATACTGTTGTGTAGTCTTTGGGCATTTTTTTTTTTAAAAAAAGATGAGTGAATAAAGGGGAAATGCAAGCAATAATGGCCCTCAGCTAACTTATTCCTTCCAGCAAACTAACTTCTTTCCCACCCTAGGTGTGTCATCACATCACCTAGGATGCCTAGTATATCATGAATAAGGGGTGGAATTTAGTTACCTTCTTCCACCAACCCAAAACCCCACCATGGATTGTTATGTACTTTAATATTGGAAGTTCATGGACTTCCAATAGGTACATCTACATTCAACTTGTGTCTCTCACTGGAAAAAATTCGCCCTTCATATTTCTAAAGCACAGGTTTCACCCACAGCTGATGATTTTACCTGTGTTTCTCCATCAGGAATAGGCTATCCATGGCCCTCCAGATGTTATTAGGCTACAACTCTCATTACCACTGACCACTGGCCATGCTGGTTGGGGCTGATGGAAGCTGAAGTCACCGCCCCCCTTCACCACCATCCTACATGCTGAATAGGCAATTGAGAAGAAAATGCCACCTGAAAGTTATTATACTAATAGAAAATGGACTTATTGAGATCAAAATGATAGAAAGAGAAAAGCTATGATAGCTGTCCTGGCAGTATGATACTGGAAATAAATGTCTCCTGCTTATGAATTAGTTGCAAGATGTTTAAAGCCTCATGAGAGAATATTTTTAATATGGCAACAAATACCATTTTCTTGATTACTTTTAAGACCCGATTAAAGTGAAGGGGCTCAGCCCAATAAGTTGTTTCTGGAGGGCGGGAGCTAACGGAATATAATTTGGGGGGTTGGGGATGGGAAATTGTGCCGCCATTTAGGTCTGAAATACACAGCCTTGAGAAATGCTATTTTAAAGCTGTTTGCTTTTTAAATGGCAACAGTCTGTATATCTATTTGTCTAGACTCCATCAAGGGGCCTATTGTAGCTGGAGGCTTAGTCTTGAAGAAGACTAAAGGGCTACATCATGTCAAAAACCTGAAGTAGGAATTATTGCCTTTCTTGCTTCAGTTCACAGCTGTATTATGTCACCAAATCACATCACAGTGTAATCAAAGATGAATAAAATATTTTTCCCCTTTACCTTAAATGCTTTTCCTGTCAATTACAATCAAAGGACATGATTTCAGGTCTGTCAGTTGGCTGGGTTCCTTCTGACTGATGACTCTAAAACTGTAATCTACTAAATATAAAATGAATCAGAGAAGTCTCAGAATGATTCTGCCATTAAGAAAGAAGTTTTTTTTTCCTTCCCACAGGGGACAGAAAAATAATTGGTCTTTAAAGAATGAAATCAAAGATGTTAAAAATGACTCTTGTGGTCTTTCTCCCCTCTCTATATTATTGGCATTTTCGTCCGTACAAAAATTTCAGTAATTTTCCTTTGGGAAAAGCTCCTATCAGCATTCTAATCAACCCGATCTCATCTCGTGTGCCATTAAAGTAAACATTAACTAATATCTTATTTTTATAAGTCCATACTTTTTTGTTCGTATTATTAGGTGTTCTATGATGGCAAACTGTAATCCCACTACAACGACAACTTCTAGGCAGTTTACTAGCTTGATTACATCATTAACCATAATCAAAAACAGTTCCCCAGAATGATTTCAGCTTAGTGGTAGGGATTGCTTCCTTTGATCTCAGTAGCATCATTTTACGATAGGTTGCTCCTCATTTACACTACAAATGCTGGCAAAAATGAAAGTGGTATCTTTGCAAGCAATATTGGATAAAATAAAATAAAATAACCAGTTCAGCAGTCTATGCCAGTTGCTTTCATCGATGAACAATCAGAATTTCTTTTTTAAATCCTGAAAGAAAAGTCTTAGATTGTGTCTCATCTCTGTATGATATTGCTTTGTGTTTTCTGTTTAGTAGCATTTTTAACACAGTTTCCAATCCCCCCCCTCTTTTTAAGTCTATATTAATGAATGTGTTAAAAACAACCCGTTTTGCATTGTGCTCCAGCAAAAGGAGATTGATCAACATATCACTGCAGTACTTTGGCGATATACATAGCATAACATTTTACTTTAATGTACTAATATACTGGTTTTTTACTGTTTCATTTGTAATGTTGTCACCACTGATGAGCAAATACAAACCTACAGACTGTTTGAATAATGCATGTCATTATTGGGGAAGTAATATTTCTTTCTGTGTTGAAAGTGGATTCCGCAGTGATGATTTGGGTGAGCACAATCTACGAGACTAGAAAAAATATATACAGTGCAGGTCAGGTGCAAGGTATAAGTTGTTTACATAGACTTATTTAGTAGCCCCCTATATTATGCTATTGTACCTATACAATCTCCATTCTGGATGTAAGAATCCATATGGTATTTGCATGTTCAGACCCAGAAACCTCCCCCCCCCCCTAAATAAATTCACACTTGACTCAAATTTTAGTTTTGTTTTTTGGCAGAATTTAGGCCACAACTTTATTGGTCACAGAAAGTGAATGGTTGCATAGGCTCTGGTTCGACGAGCTCCCTGCCATGCAGGTAGCGCTGACCCAGGGTTCCAGCATAGGTCAGCCAAGGGTGAACACCTGGATAAGTGGAAAATTCCTGCCGTGCCCCTGTCCCAATGACAGACGACACACGACGGCATAGCAGGGTCAAGCGCAAAAGCCCTAAAAGTAGGGAGAGGTGGGCGGGTGTTCCGAATGCACACACCAAAAGAGGAAGCTCTGGGTCACATGCATGGGAATATAAAGGTCTCTCGATCCATTTGGACTGTGCCCCATTGGCCCAATTGAACCCAGCATCGAGGGACCTTCCAATCAGGTGTTGTGGCTGACCAATCGTGCCCACCCACAACACAGGGTGTCAGTTTCCAGGTCTCACCGCAATACGTGCCCTCTTTAAGGGAGGACCCGATTTGCTGTTGGGGAAGGCCAATCCACTGATTTGCCTTCCATGGGTAAAACCCAATATGGAATAATTTTATGGAAAACCAGAGTATCTTGCAAAGACCAAGACAGCACATCTACTGCTCTACCTCTACAGGTGCAAAGTGGTGGTCTATCCACTTCTGATCTCTGTGATGAAAGGAAATGTGTGAAACTAAATAACATAAATAATTCTCAGTTGACATGGATAGCTCTGTTTCTTTGTTCAAATATATATTTGAATCCTTATCCACCTCTGATCTATCTCCACACAGCTTGCAGCTTCTATGGCTGGGAACCATAGAACTCAGATTTTAATCTTCTCCACTCCCTCCAAACTGGCAAATGAAAGAAAGAATTAAGAAGGGGAAATGGTTATTAGTAAGACCTAGAATACAAAGTTTTTATTTTTGGAAAAAGAGGAGAAGCTGTAGGGTTTAGGTGAATGAGAAGAAAGGTGTGCTACTGGACCAAGGGAGAGTCAGGAGTTGCCAGTAGATTTGGTCCTCTCTTCTCACCTCTGAATTTTTGCTTCTTGTCTTTACTCACGTTCATAGGCAGGGGTGACCATATCATACTTCCGGTGATAGCTCCTTGCACATTATAGTACCTTTGAAAGATCTGTAACATTTACATGAGCATTTATAGGGAATGCTTTTTAGGAACAGCTAAAAAGTCTCTGGGAAAAATATTACTATTCCCATCTTGATTTGGAAACTGGCTGGTGTGCAGAACTACTCACATGCAGATCTCTTGACAGTGTCTTTGCAGGATAACCAAAATCTCGCACATCTCTCTGGAGGATATATGTGAGCTCCCACAGAAGATCAAAAAGCAGATGTTTGAGTCACCAGCACATCTGCTCTTCCTACTGTGTGAAGTCATCTCTGTCACAGAATAATTCCCATAGTTCTGGGGTCTGTTTTTGTAGTATGCAATTACTTTATTGTTTTGATATTTGCCACTTGAGTACTTTGGTTAATCTGTCACCTCGTGACACAAATTAATCAGTCGCAATATCAGCTGAATGACCTAACCAATAACTGAAACCTGGACCCAAAGTTGCATCTGATATTCTCAACCATATTGGAGGATGGCAAAATATTATCCAGAGGGGTTGAAATTCTCCAGCATTTCTTCCTGGAAAAGAACATGCCCAGAAAATTGATGCAAAATTTCATTTTTGGCAAATTCCAACCCATTTCTTAAACAGATGCTTTCCCCCTGCCTTAAGCCATTGCACTCTCTTCCTCCAGGAAATTTATCCCAGCCCAGGTCCAACATTGGAAGTGAGCCAGAGTACAGAGAGATAAAAGGGATGGGGAACTGCTTAGTCACCTTGACACTCCGTTTCATGTAAAGAAAATATACCCCATCACTCATTTATATGTGAATAGGTCAGACATATCAACAAAATATATATGGATGATTCATTTACATATAGTTTGAGCCTGTTATTACTGGAATGAATTGTTAAATGCATGAATTCACCACCTAAGGCCGACTTTTTTTGGACTCAGGGCCACTTTTGCAAATTAGAGAAATTGTTATGGGAACCACATACAGACACACATATGCCACAAGCAAGTACACATAACAAACTATGTTATTTGCTACAATAGAATACTTATTTCAAGCCTAATGTCAGCAAGGGAGGGTTATCAAGGAGGTACCACTTAGGCACCAGGAGTGGGGGGACCTTGTTCCCACAGAAGGGAGTGGTGATCACCAACTTGGATGAATTTAAAGGAGGAGTAGACATATTTAGTTATTTTATTTATTTATTTATTAAATTTATATACCGCCCTTCATCCAAAAACCTCGGGGCGGTTCACAAGATAAAAGCACAAAATAGTTTAAACAAAAAACACACACAAAACAATACCCCCCCTCCCACAGACATGTTTAAAAGGCCATAGAATATTAATCAGCCAAAGGACTTGTTAAGAGGAACAAGTTGTGCAACCTAACTTTTGCGTGTTCAGACCCAGAGACCTCCCCCCTAAATAAAGACACATTTGACTCAAATTTTAGCTTTGGTTTTTGGCAGAATTTAGGCCACAACTTTATTGATTACAGAAAAGTGAGTGGTTGCATAGGCCTAGCCTAGCTCCCTACACCCTTGCTGGTAGTGCTGACCCAGAGCTCTATCATAGGTCAGCCAAGAGTGAACACCTGAGGCAGGTGAAAAGTCTGGGAACAGACTCTGTTCACTCCCCAGATGCTCCCCTGAACTCAGGCATGGGCACAACCCCCTTTTGGGGGTTGACCAAACCAAGTTGAGTCCCTGGATTCCTTTAATGGAATACCCTTCACATAGGGATGGCGAGACCAGTCTCCCATCCCTATCACCTGAACCAGTGCCTATCCGCAACCTTACAAGTTGTGACAATTTGCTACACAGCAGGCGAAACCCAAATGGCCACAGCCAATCAGCCAAGTGGGGAAAATTCCTGCCGTGCCCCTGTCCCAACAACAGACGACACACGACAGCATAGCAAGGTCAATCGCAAAATGCCCTAAAATTAGGGAGAGGTGGGCCGGTGTTCCGAATGCACACGCCGAAAGAGGAAGCTCTGGGTCACGTGCATGGGTATATATAGGCCCCTCGATCCGATTAGACTGCACCCCATTGGCCAGATTATACCCAGAAATGAGGGACCTACCAATCGGGTGTTGTGGCTATCCAATAGACCCACCCACAACCAGGAGGTCAGTCTCGAGGTCTCACCGCAACACATGCCCTCTTTTAGGGAGGACACGATTTCTAGTATGTTATTGAATCCCACCTGAAAATAATGCCAGTCTGGGAGCAGCACCCTGGGTGATAAATCCATGACTATATACATTTTCCCAGGACCACCATGGACAGTTGGAATTATCAGGCACCTGCAGAAACAGTTTCTGGGAATAACATATGGGGACAATGCTGCTGCTATTTGGGCACTCTGAGAATAGGATGCTGGCCACTGGGTGGGCCTTCTTAAAAGCAATCTAGAAAAAATAATACAGTAGCCCAGACATTACTGGCAGTCTTCCTTGTATAAGCGGACAAAACCCTTGATGGCACAGCTTATTCCAAAAATTGAACAGAGATGGAGGTCACCAGTTCTTGCCTGAGATGTATCAGACACCCTTAACTGTCCTCAAGTTCTCCCCCTTTCAAAACAGATTTTGTGGTTGCCAATGACAACCTCAGAGCTCCACATTCCCTTTCCCCCACATACTTACAAAGGAAAGAAGAAAAGGAGGAAAATACAAATTGGAAGCTTTTTTTTGACAGGTGGCAAGTAATATTCATCCAAGTATTTCTCTCCGCCTATATTTTGTACATCCCCTGCTCTTTTTTTTTTTTAAAAAAGAATCATATAAAGTCTGCCATAATCGCATGTAAATTAGCTGCTGTTTTCACAATGGCAGCTCCCTGCATAGCCTAAAAGCACAATATACAGCAAATGAAGCTGCTGCCTCCATCCTTCAATTTGGTAAATGCTTCCAGCGTAAGAAAAATATTTTTAAAATTGCCAATAATTATAAAAATGTTGCTTGCCATGGCATAATTATTTTATAAACCACACAGCATACAACTGTTTCTCGTCACGGAGGCCATCTCCACACTGTACCATATGGCTAATGGCTTCTATTTTGCCTCACACCATACTGTGTGTGCCTTTCTCATCATACTGTATTGGCTACTGAATCAGTTTGCTGTTAATGTCTGTGTTACCCTTTCACTGCATGTTTATTTTATGAGATTGTGGCATCTGTTTTTGGTGTTTACTCTAAAAGCGACAGAGTTCCCTTTCCAGAACCTGGATATTACTGCAATATTAATTTCCCAAGACAGGCTTTTGTTGCTGCTGTTGTTGTTGTTTATGCCTTTTTGCCTGTCTTCGTGTGTGTGTGTGTGTGTGTGTGTGTGTGTGTGTGTGTGAGACATGATAGAACCCAGTGCATATTAGAATAAAACTTAGATTATTCAACCCGATTACCCACCTACCAGTTCCTTTTTGAAACAATTCATTTAGGTGATGGAGCTTTTCCCCTCAGACACACATTTGGCTCTTCAGCTTCCCAAAGTATTAACATTTAAAGGTTCAGCTCCCTTTTTTCTTGTTTACATTCTCGCCTCTAAAACTGCAGTGTGTTATAATCTTTCAAAACCAATTCCAAATTTCAATACATTAGTAGCGTTATAAAAGACTATGAACGAGGGGCAGGCACAGAACACATTTTCAAAGTTTTTGTGGTACAAGAAAAACACTTGCATTCTTTTAAAAAAAATCCTACAGAATTAAATTTAAAATGGAACTATATGTCATAGTTATGCAATTAGAAGGAGAAGAATCCTCATGGTTTCATGCAGTTTATAAGAACTGAGCATTATAGGGAAAAGAGAAGAGTATGGTTTGTTTCATATTATGGCTCCAGTTTCCAGCAAAAAGATCGTAACTGTGGTGCTTGAGTTACAGAGTTGAGCTCTGTTATCTTTTTGATCCCTCTCCCATTAGCTTCTGTTTTTGAAGACTACATGTAGCTTGACTGGATTAAAACTGAGGGGAGTCACGCAATACCGGGCTCAGGAGTGGGGTGGTGGCAAAATTGGGGCCACATTGTTGCACCAGTGGTCTTGCAAAGTGGTCTTGTATCCAGTACTCCCTTTGGTGTATCCATGCAATGTTGACCTCGCCACATCCCCTGCTCCACCCACCCCCATCTAAGTAAGCAGGAGTGATGCTGGTGTCAGGAGGGTAACTCTGCCCCACCACATGAACAGCTACTGGAGTCAGGAATAGAGGTGCATGGATTCCACTGAGCTCCTCACAACTTATCCACCATAATTTCACCACTGATACAGTATCTTCAAAACAGAGTTTAATATACCGAAAGTGAAAATGAGTATGTCGTACGGCATGCACAAGTGTTCACCGTGGAATATTGAGGGGCCTGACCCCCTCCTTGAAAATTTTGGGGACTCAGCCCCTCACCCTTCCATAGATGGAGCCCCTACTGGGAAACCAGACATCCTTGTGCAGTGCTGTTTCACAGGTGACTTTCCTGCAGGACCCCAAGTTCAATCTCCAGGTAAGGTTGGGAATATCCTCTGTCTGAACCCCTGGACAGCCTTTGCCAATTGAAATAGACAATACTGAACTAGATGATTCAGTATAAGTATATGTTCCTATGAACTTGGAAGATGTTCCCGTCCCCTTTTTCATCTTGTCCAGGCAAGGAAAGCCCTCTCAGCTGTTCTGCCTATTACGTGGTGACATGGAATAGGGCCTTCTCCATAGTGGCACCTCATCTGTGGTATTTCCTCCCCTTGGAGGAATAACGGCATGCAATACTGTTATCATCTGTTTTTTGTTGCTACGAAAAAATACAGGTTTTGGGGAAATTAGATATTGTAAGGCCAACTATATTTGTTGAGACATGTCTGCTATGTTTGTTATGGTTTTGATTTTTAACTATGCTTTTCTCTTGGTTGTATTGAATGTAATTTTTTTTAATGAATTTGTTTTAAACTGCTCTGGGATCTGAATTAATGAATGGTGGTTCAGAACTTCAGTACATAAGAAATAAACAAATGTGAAAGTGGCCACACAGTTCTGACTGTATCAAAGGCACCTACAAGCAGTCTTCTGTGGATGGTAACATCTGAGCTTACGTCCATAATTGTAATTCAGTTGGGTAACATATGTTTCTCTCATTGGCAGCAGGATTTTGCATTTTGCTGATCGATGTTTGTCTAGCTCTACTTCTCATGGGCATTTAAACCTAACATGCCTATAGGAAGATGTAAAAGATGTAAAATCAAAGGATGGATCTGGTATTTATGTACTGTGTCTCAGTTTATTTGCTTTGGAAACAGTGTCATGTCTCAAAACAAGCCATGTAAAGAGTTGCACGCAGGGCAAAAAACGATCAATGCAAGTGAAGGAAAACTATTGTCTGAGGACTGTTGGTTTATATACCAAAACCTGGCTGGCACATTGGCAAAACGGCTTGACTTCTATGAACTGTTTTGATACGTAAGTTTGCAGCTGAACGGATTCTACCTAGCAAGCTTCCTCAACAAGACACCAAGCAAGATGAAAGGAAATGGTTTAAACCATGACATTCTAAGGCCAGGTCATGTTCATCTCATTTATCACTTTAAGAAAAAGAAGAAGAAAAAGGTGGAGCTATTAAAATAAAGGCAGATGACACTGCTGTCTGGGCTGGAACCCATCTGGTAAAAGTATGAGTCCTTTCCTATTAACAGGTCATTGTGAATACCTCTTTGCCAAAGTAGCAGAATATGGTGCTTGGGCAAACAAGAAAAGCTTTTGAAGATCCTTATGGGAATTCAGTTACTCTTTTAACTGTGTAAATGCACAATTTGTTTCTACTATATAGGGCCTGAAATGAGCTACGTCCCAAATACTATCCCCAAACATCTGCAAGACACTGTATGGGTCAGATAATCTGATGACGTGATTTTCCCTTTGAAAGTTTGCCTGCAGATGGCTAGCAAGGTGCTTGTAATGTTTATTACAGCAGCAGCGCTGAGTTATTTGTGTAGCTTTCGGAAGATTACTTTGTGATTTCAATGCAATCATTACTGCAGAGGCAAAAATAGATATAGTAACACTGCGGCTTATGGAGAGGGAATTAAACAATGAAAATATTTCTCTTCTTTATATTGAATTAGAATCATCTTAATAATTCCATCATTTCAATGGAAAAAAGTTTCAGTTTATGAAGGCTTGCTAATCCATTATTTCCACATGGGGCTTGCTTCTGGGAACTGCAGTTTGATAAGAGTGCTGAGAGTCTTCAAGAGACCCCGGTATTCACCTCACAGATCCAATTTACATAACGTTTTAAGAGTCAATCCTTCTTCCCAATGAACGCTTGAAATTGTAGCCCTTTGAGGAGAGTAGGAGTCTCTCTGCACCCTTAACAAACTACAATTCCCAGGATTCTTTTGCCAAAGCCAAATTGATTTGCAACTATATTCTATTATAGTTTTGAACATCTTGCATGCAAACGTTCATCTAAGCCAAGGGTGGGGAATTGGATCCTGCCAGCAAGCTGCATTCAGAACTGGTCCATCCTCTGCAGACCATTTTGCCAGGTGAATGGGACTGCCTTCCTGTTAAGCGCCACACATCAACCAGGTTGCTTGCTAGGTCGTGTGACCAAGCTGAAAGGGATCCTTGTCCTGTCCCACTCCTGCCACATACTTTTTTTTGGGGGGGGGGAACATATGCTTAGCTGAGTTAGGCTGGTGTAGCCCAGGCTCAGCACTGGCTCAACCAGGAAAGCCCCAATGTCTACCACATCCAAACTCTCTCATCCCTGCAGATGTTGGGTTTGGATTGTGCTGTAATTTGGATCCAATAAATTGAGTTAAAAGCAACCCTTAGGGGAAAAGTCTCAGCGTACATACTTATGAGTAAACATCTATGATTCTGCGATCCTTACAATTCTACTGTTAGTCTATAATTGTATCATACAAAAAAGGAACCTTCAGATTGAAGAGCTAAAGGCTTGGAATGGAAAAAAGTGATATCTAACACCACTTTTAAATATACAACTGGCAAAAATCCAAAATACACGCTGCAAATGAGCAGAGAAAACCGAGTCCTTCTCATTTTCATAATGATGGCTCACTGTGGCCTTACGGCTAATTCCTCATACAAATTTTTTATCATGAAAATGGATTAATGCACCATCTTTTCCACCTTCTTAAAATATTTGTTACAGGAATTAGGGTCTCTTCTCTGAATGTTAATTTCCACCTGCTTCTCTAGCATACCTTGGTTTGGTCTTGTCAACCTGCTGTATTTTAACTATTTGTCCAGTTTCTTGGCACTCCTGCTCCTCTGGCACCAGGCGGAGCTCTGCTATTGGCTTCAATGGGAACAGAATCACACCCTGTATGTTCTGTTCAACTTCCGAATGTCAAGCCCTTTTGCCTTATGCAGATGAATCATGAGAACTAAAACTTTAGGAATAATAAGATGGTAATTAAACAATGCAGTCCTAACATTGGCTATTCATGCCATACAGGAAAATCAATTTGTTTTACTAGGGCTGGTGCGGGAAATGGACCTGCTTTCTGGGCTGGCATAGGCTCCAGCAGATCCTAGGGATGGAGGAAAGTTGAATTTAATTTGCAATTTAATGAGAAACTACCAAAATTGCCCTTATTGAACCAATACACAAACTGAGACACAGCTATCCTTCAAGAATAGCACTTCTCTGAATTCTGTGATGCAGTCCTCCAACCAAATACCGGTAATATGTACAAAAATGCATAGATTCAGGGGAAATGTGTAAAACACCACATGTGTTGGTGAATACAACATACAAAAGTGCATTACATATGGGGAAATGGCTTGCCAAAAATGTGCATATTTGGCAAAACTGCACAGACACATGTCTTTATTGGGAGACATCCATACCCAAATGCTGATGAATTTTAATGAGTTTTGTTTTTTTCTTAGATGGAAATTGCTACAGCAATGTGGAGAAGTGAATTTAGGATTTGAAAAATGAGAGACTTAAGAGAACCAAAACTGACAGGTTTCCCCTGTCTACCCACTCCCTTTCCATCTCTGAAATGCCCTCTTGCGGAGTTTTATGCCAGCTACCTACCAGGTACCAACTTGGTCATCATTTCAGTGCATTTTTGAATTCCAGGGCATTTGGGCTGCACCAATGACTGGATGTTTTTTACTCTATGGGTTATATTAAACTAACTCTTACTCATTGAAATTAATGAGTACTTAACTTAGGTCTATTAATTTCAATGGGTCAACTCCAAGTAAAAGTTAGTTGAATTCAACTCATGAGTTCCGCTAGCAGAAGTCAGTGAAGCCAGAAAGGTCT
This sequence comes from Darevskia nairensis, assembly GCA_034642065.1. NCBI lineage: Eukaryota > Metazoa > Chordata > Lepidosauria > Squamata > Lacertidae > Darevskia > Darevskia nairensis. The sequence goes on from JAWWNI010000047.1 coordinate 2,624,780, forward strand.
TCCACTAGCACAGCAGGGTTTTTCACTCCTCCTTCACTTCTCCCACTGCTTGCTCCTTGTGCCCCCTCATTGGTTCAGGAAGTCAGTAGAAACCCCAGAACAGTGCATGGAGGGAAGAGAGAGGAAATCATTCCATATAGCACATTGAAATGCTTGATGGAACCACTCATTAGCGCTATGTTGAATTCCTCCCTGTGTTTTTTTATGTGCATATTTTTTTAATTATTGTATTTTATTCCTGTTCTTAATCTCTTTGCAAATTCTCATTGTGGTAAACAATTCAACAATTCAGTAAACCTAGGATAATATACTACCAATAGGGATGCTGCCTTTGGTAGATTCTGCCAACGCACACTGTCAGCTAGTGGAACACGGACCTCTACAGCAGCAGAACCTGCCCACCAGTGGAGGCCAGTGCAGACTGGGAGACATCTCCACCTCTTCCAAATCTCATCCAGCATAGCAGATTGGTGCTCGGATTGCTGTACAGATGAAACAAATCTCTGGACCAATGGAAAAATAATACAGAAAGATTCTGAATAAACCTTCTTTGGTAGTGGTGCCCACCCTGTGGAACACCCTCCCATCAGATGTCAAGGAGATAAACAGCTATTTGACTAAGACATCTAAAGGCAGCTCTGTATAGGGAAGTTTTTAATGTCTGGTGCTTTATCCTATATAATAACGTGCCTGTGTCCATGCGTACGTTCCGTGTGTCAGTGGAAATGCGCTACTGCGCATGCGCCCCACTGACACAGGGATTGGAGCGGGCTGAGATGGGGCGTGTCCGAGAGGGCGACTGTGCGCAGGCGCGTCGTCAGTTGGGTCAGTACCGCCGCCTCGCATGGTCGCCCTCCCGGGCCGCTGAGGGGGCAACCGACCGCCGCCGGGCTCGCCCTGCCCAGGCACCTCCGCGGACCTGCCGGCTTCGCCAGGGGCGCTTCGGCCCTAGCGGAGCCTCCCTCCTCAACTGGGTGAGGGGGAGACCCGGATGCCGCCCTGGAGGCGGCTGAGGCGAGTGGCTCGGGTTTCACCTCGGCTCTCGCGGCCTCTGCAGCCACAGACCCGCCCGCCTCGCCTCGCCTCACCTCACCTGCCCGGTCTGATGCGGCTGCAGCCTCGGGCGGGGGAAGCGTCCTGAGGAGGACGCCGTGGCTGAGGCGGGATTTGAACCCGGGCCTCCTCGCCTCCTCCTCCTGGGGCTCTGCCTCCTCCTGCCTCCTCCTCCTCTAGCGCCCGTTATTTAACGGGCTAACTTCAACTAGTTTTTAATATTTTGTTGGGAGACGCCCAGAATGGCTGGGGCAACCCAGTCAAATGGGCATCATATTATTATTATTATTATTATTATTATTATTATTATTATTATTACTATTATCAAGGACTTTTGGAATAGTTCCATTAACCCATACATCATTTTTATTTTTATTTTAAAAAAACATTTTTTCAAGTGTGGAACTGAGCTGGAGATCTTGTGACTTGCCCAAGGCCACACAGGTGTGTTTGTGAATGAAATAGAATTTGAGTGTAAGGTGGTTCTGCTGGGCTACAATGGCTACAACATTTCATTAATATGATCTGGCTATACTCTTCAGTTTAAGATTCCAGCTTATACCTTGAAGCTAGTCGATGAGATCCAAAGTCTACAGATTGGGTGGTTTGTGTGTGTGTGTGTGTGTGTGTGTGTGTGTGTGTGTGTGTGTGTGTTGTATGTGTATTCGATCTTAGTCTTTGAAGCTTGCTGAAGATTTTTCTCAAACCGTATTTTATTAGGACTGTGAATTTTTCAGTTTGTAAAACTTACTCCATTTCTCGCCTTATTTTTGCCTTCCTTAGCCAGCTGAAACCAGTATGTTCGGGTGAAGGTCAAAGTCAAAATGTTGACATTTTCTGTTTAAAATAAAAATGCTTGTATAAGTATCTGTTAGGCACAAATTTACTTCATGCCATTTTCAATCAACTCCGTAGGCAAGCTGCACATATAGAAAAAACAAATCACTCCCTATTCATACTTCTACAAATATCTCATATAGCCTTTGTTTATCCATGGAAGGAAACTGAGCATATCTTCCGCAGTTTAACTGCAGGTCATCCTAAGGGCAGTATTAGGAATCCTGTGATCCATATAGGCCTCCCAAGAGGGCAAGAACAAGACCTGTTTGATCCAGCACCTGCTGTGAAGCTACCACTTGGATACTAGTCCCCCCCCCCTACTTTGGTAAATTTCTGCAAAACTGTGAACAGACTAAATATGTAAGAAAGAGAAACAGAAAAGTCAGCTGGCTATAAACAAAGATACTATCGTAAACCACCGATCAGTCACGTTGGAACATCGAACAGTCACATTGGAACATCTTCATTTTAACCGAGCTGCTATTTTAGCCAGGCAAATGATCCAAATTGGATGGATATTGGTGGCTGAAGTCTACTTCACTAGTTTTAGGCTTATTAAGTGTCTCTATTGCTGCCCACATTTAAAACAAAAAACCAAAGTGCCTTATAACCCAAGTAAGAAATACTGTACAATAAAATCACATAAACATGATTTAAAACACACACACACACACACACACACACACACAAATTGAACAACAGTACAACATCATATCATTGGAGCTGCCCTGATGCCCAAGAAAACAAAAACGTAATTGCATTGGCACTGAAATGATAACAAGTTTGACACCAGCTGGTCCTCCGTCAAGAGAGCATTCCATATTGCACTTAAATTCAGTGCAATCCATAATCTTTGAGCCCAAGATGTAAGCATATCCATCAGTCTCCAGACATGAGGTTTGTGAATAGGCCCAACAGGAAAAACCAAAGCAACAGTCTTACAAAGAACCATAGGTATGACAGCTGTATCAAAGGATTCATGGGATTCTTTCTCACAAAAAAGAATTAGAAGCCACACATTTAACAACCAGATTTAACAACTTCAGATGTGGTTCTTCATAATATTTGTATTTGTAACTGAGGAGTAGGGAGCCTAGGTATTGGAACTTAGCCTTTTCAAAGGTAAGGTACAACATTTTGAAAAATGGTTGCCTATGGCTCACTATTGACAGACAGACTTGACCATGCTGCAGGAGGCTGAGATAACCCTCATGAAATCCTGTTAGAAAAAGGTAAAATCACAGAAGAAGCGTTTACTTCAAAACATGGAAGGACTGAGGAGAAATCTCCAAATTGCTTGCACCAACAGAGGCAATCACTGTCACTGCATACATCCCCAAATAAAACATTTCCAGCCCATTGCTGACTTCACAGTGCTGGATGTTCTTTCATTAGGGATTGTCATATTGGGGCTAGCAAGCCATTAATGTGCTTTCTCAATTGGCTGGAAGACATCCCAGACTTTTGAGCATTTGGTTGATGATGACATTTATGGATAACAATATATATTCAGTCCCACCAAAGTCCATCAGTACAGTTATAGCCATCAGATAAGGTGAGGGTCAGGATCTACAGCTAGCTTGACTGAGGCATTGAACCCCTAACACAAGGCTTAAACAATAACAGCGGCCAACGTTGGGCTTTCCAATTTGACCAACACACTGTGTGACACCAAAATTTGGTGCCTTTGTCTCATAACTTCCATTCTAAGCCATTGCTGTGACACTCCCTGTGGCGCCCTCTTGGCTCAGCACCCATTCAGGGTGAACTATTCACACTCCCCTAAATCAACCTCTATTCTAAACCCATGCTATTTATCTGGACAACAATTCTACCCACCACCCCAACTCATCTCCATTGTGGGGAGAGAGAGAGAGAGAGAACCCCAGGAGTCACGTGTCTTTATTGATACAGGTTTCTCTGACTATACTTATAAGCAAAAAATGGCTCACAGAAGCTTTGATTTCCTTTGGGGAAGTGAACAGGGTTGGAACCATTCTGCAACATGCACTGAGTATCAGGATCATTATCAAGTTTCTAATATCAGAACAGAAAAAGTTTGCTCCTGAAGATTATTCATTATAAAGAAATCCCTGATATGAACCGTTTAGCACACTGATTTCTCATGAAAACATGCATAGTAAGCCTTAAATTTTTGTTTTCATCTCTCTCCAAGTCCATGCATGATCAGTGTCATCATAAGTAGTTAAGGAATCCCCCTTTTGGTATGCTGAATATTTTATTTGTGGTCATTGAAGGTCCCTTTTCATTACCCTTTGAAGGCTCTTCTTTAGTTATTCGCATCCTGCTTCAAGTGATATCCCACTGAGCTAACCACAAGCAAGATTGTGTTTAAAGGCTTCTTGTTCTTTATGGGAATTTTCTTTTTAGAGCTCCAGCACCACACAACTAATCATGTACTTGTGTGGGCCACCATTACAATATTCATTCAGTTACGTGTAGACACAAAAAGAATTATCTCTGTAGATGTGATGAATCCCCTGGTTAAACTGATTTTATAAGTGCTAAAGACATAGAAGAGGCAGCCATTATTTAGTATCAGCATTTCCAAGTTGTGTGTTGTAGCCATTGCATTTAGTCGTGCAAGTTTATTTTTTCCCATTTTACGCTGGCCTTCAGAGCAGCATTATCTTTGCAACAATACTGTGCAGTAGCTTGGACGGCAAGCTTGTAACTTGCCCAAGCTCACCCTGTAAATTTCATAGGAAAGGAAGTATTCAGATTGAGGGTTTCCACATCCAAGTCCAATACTCTTGCAACTTTGCTGTGTTTGTTCTGATTCACTTTTTATGGAATGAGAATCTTTTTAAAGAAAAAATACCAGTGTTCTGTCCTGTGTTGTTCAACATCTTTATAAATAACTTGGATGAAATATTTGAAGGGGTGCTAATCAAAAGATTTGAAGGGATGCTAATCAAATTGGCCGATGACACCAAACTACTGTCAGAAGAAGAAAGAATCTGGATTCAAGATGGCCTTAACAGATTGGAGAACTGGGCCCAAATGAACAGAATGAATTTCAAATGTAAGGTGCTGTACTTAGGCAGGAATAATAACCAGCTGAACAAGTATAAGATGGGGGACATCTGGCTTTCCTGTATTACTTGTGAAAAAGATCTAGGAGTCTTAGTAGACCACAAGCTTAACATCAGTGATGCACCAGCAGAGAGAGAGAGAGAGAGAGAGAGAGAGAGAGAGAGAGAGAGAGAGAGAGAGAGAAGGGGTATAGCTAATGCTATTCTAGGCTGCATTAGCCAAAGATTAGTGTCCCAGTCAAGGGAAGTCGTAGTACTGCTCTATCCTGCTATGATCAGACCCCAGCTGGTCAGCCCCCACCTGTCCAGTACTGGGCACCATTACCAGCCTTTATTTCTGCATTACTTAATTCATTGATCAAACAAACACTTAAGTAGGAACTAAGAGGAAAATCCTTCCGCATAAGCTACAATTGAAATAGCTACTTTAAGTGTATCAAGGCCACCACCCCTGAACTTCTGAGGAAGGTGGAATTACAAAGATGGCTCCCTCTACTGATCTTACTACTCAAGGGGGTATGCAGGGAAAGAGGTGGCCTTTCAGATATTTGAGGCCTAAGTCATTTAGGGTTTTAAACACACCCATAAGAACCCTAGCCAGAAGTTTCTGAGCTGTCATCAAGGGCAGCCCCATGTAGAACATATTGCTATAATCCTATCTGGAAGTGGTTAAATTGAAATATCTTCACAGACTTTACAAGAGAGATACCAAAAATTTCTTCCATTCCATTTAATGGTCCATATCCTACCACTATCACAACTTCAAAATTTATTTTATGTTACTGGCATTTGTGTCCAGGTAACACATAGGAAATTGCTTAGTAAATCTAATACCTTTCACATTAGTTATTCAGGGCAAGTAGGAAGAATAGACGAACATATCGCTTTGTATTGGATATATCATGAGGGAGACCAACTGTTCTGGAATGGAGTCTAATAATAGCAAGTATTTTAGTTACTTCTAGGGTATCATTATTAAAATGTCAACAATTTTAATCATGGTTGTCTTTAGCAAATTCCATAAATATTAAATTACATGATTAATACATCAGAGTTTATTACCTTATGTCAGATGGAGTGGGTGTGTAATAAATCAGTCCTTAGCACTGGAAATAGTTGGAAGTAAATGTCATTCCAAGCCACTGTGGTTGTTCTGCTGAACATATTCTCTAACTGCAATGTGATCTTCAGAGTTTCACCATACTGTTGCATTGTGCTCTAATAAAGAGGTGTCTCACCTGCAATTTAGCCATTGTGCTAACAATACAATGAATGGTGGATGGCGACAAATTTCATCCCTGATCATTAAGACTGCATATCTGCATGATACTTAGTTTTAAGTGCCGAGTGCAGAAATAACCCAACTGAACACTTCAAGTTTTCTAAAGCTTAGGCATTTTCTAGATGGAAAAAGTTAGTTATGAAGTCACTGTAACAATATGGGGTGTTATCCAATACTAGACATGCTCAGAGTAGAGCCAGTGAAATCAATGGAAATGGGGTTGTAACCATTGTTATTTCAACAAGAGCAAACCCATTGATGTTTACAGGCAAGATTAACTCAGTGAACCTACTCTGAGTGGAACTTCTGTGGATACAACCCTTAGGGAACAATTTTATACACAAGAAACTTGCACAAAGCAAACCTCTATAATTTAAGCCAGCAAAAAAGACACCAGATCCAAACTCTATTCAGGAGTTTTCAGTAACAAGTGACTAATAATAATAATAATATAGAAAAATTTGATGTTCAGTAAGTTAACTATTAAAGCTTTCCACTAGGGACAGGTAGACTCTGTCTCCCATGAGCCCCAGCCAGCATGTCCAATGGCCCAAGATGATTGGAGCTGTAGTCCAGCGATACCTAGAGATCCATAGATTTCCTAGTCCTGCTGTTCAGAGCTCCAATCTCACATACATTAGAGGCAGTCTCCCCCTCGAATCAACCCTCATCCCTTCTTTCTGTGTCCGATCAGTCCCAACTAATCTGTGCAATACAGACTTTACATCTGTTTCCTCAACAACGATCATTAATTCATTTTTTATTTTGTTCATTTATTTATTTCATAAAATGTATATACCACTTGAATGTAAAATAAAAACAATACCCTCAAAGCAGTTAATCAGCAATATATATTTCTTTACACAATGCATCATTAATTTGTAGAAGCCATTGCCACAAGATTAGAGGATGTCCACTGGGCACAATGACTTCAAAAAGCATTAGACAAATTTGTGGTGGATAGATCTATCAAAGGCTACTAAGTATGGAAGATAAATAGACCATCAGAGGCAGTGAACCTCTGAATATAAGACACAGAAGAGGATTGTTGCCTTCATGCACTGCTTGTGGGCTTCTCAAAGGATATGACTGGACATTGTGAGAAAGAAGATGCTAGACGAGATGGGCATTTGGTCAGATGCAGAACAGCTCTTCTCATATTCACATAATCTTAGGCTGGATCTAGACATGTCAAATAAGTGATTCGGTTAAACATGTTGCAAACCCATACAGGGAAATCCGGTAAGGAAAGACGGGACTCCACAACTCTGTCTGGTGTCACAGTGTTATATTGCATATACAACGCATATACTGTAAAATGCTTTTCTTTACCAATCTAGCTGAGTCCCTTAGTCTCTGTGAGCTTTGAATCCATATTTATGGCAAATAGGTTGTTCAATTATGAAATACATTACACTCATCCAAACATAGGAAACTAGTAGATGCTCCTTATTTGATTTCCCTGTATGCATTAAAAAATATTCTCTGCTTTCATCTTATACAAAGCTTTGATGGTTTTATGAATCATTATGAAACTAACATGCAGATTAAGAAATACAAAGTCATCCACCAGTCTCAAAGGTTTATCAGGAAAGAAGGGGTGAATTCCAACAAATGAGCTAATGTAGTTAAAAGTGCTTTGAACTCTCTAGAGTGCTCTATCCTAATTCCAATGTGCAAACTTTGGCATGGTAGTCGTTGTCTGAATACTCAGCCCACACAGTGACACTTTGGTAAGGAAAGCTACTCCTTATGCAATGTCATAATGAAAATCTCCAGAAGCTGCCTTGCACACAAACCTCTTATCATTTGTGGCTGTTTCCACAAAGGTCCCATTCACAGCATTCATTTAAGGCACTATGACACCACTTTAAACAGTCGTGGCTTCCCCCAAGAACTCTGGGAACTGTTGACAGTTGTTAGGAGCTTCCTAGTACCTTCACAGAGCTACAATCCTTAAAGGGGTTTAGAGGGAATTCTTCAGAGGGAACTCTGGGAACTGTAGCTCTGTGAGGGGAACATTGGTCTCCAAACAACTCTCAGCACCCTTAACAAACTACACCTCCCAGAATTATTTTGGGGGAAACCATGATTATTTAATGTTGTATCATAGCATTTTAAATCTGCACTGGTATTTATGACAGGTCCTGTGTGCAGTTTGTGTGTGAGAATTAAGCCTTGGTTAAAGTGTCAGCAATTGCAATGCATTTGGTGTGCTCAGTTTCTGTAAAAGTTTAAACCGGGGGTTGCTAGCTGGGTGCCCTCTAGATGACTCCAATTATCCCTCTCCACTGGTCACTCTGGCTGCAGCCAATGTGAGCTGAAGCCCAGCAGCATTCAGAAGGCACCAGTCTGGCTTCCTGTTCTAAACTGCATTTTCTTGGTACATGCCTTCTTCTGAGGACAGAGTAATTTTCCCAAAGGGTCTCCAGTCCCGTGACATTCACAGTTTTGATGTCACCTGAAGATTGCCTCTCACATATCTTCATTAGGTCCTATCAAACTACTACTACCAACAACAAAGCTACAAAAATAGAAAATCTGAAAACCTTTGACTTGAGAGGCTTTGTGAGGACAACACATTTCTTTAATATTTGTTAGAGGACTTTGCTTTCTCTGGAACTTACTGTGATAACTATAAAACCAATCAGCCAATGAAGTTGCAACAAAAATAAATGGCAGCGTATTTTGCAATGTGGTGCTTTATTTGCTCCAGTGGATACCCCAAGCCAGTGTTATTTGATGCATAGTCAAGCTAAGTGGAAAAGAATTGGAGAAGTATCTGGCAGCAGGAGAAACAAACAGAGTACAATGGATGTCAGACACAGCTAACTCTGCCAAGACACTCACCTTGAGAAATGGGAGATTAGCCCAGAAGTCCCTGCCACAATTGCAAGGGCATCTGGATTGATTATCTATTTTCTAGCAGGAGAAACATAGGAAGGAGCAAAGTAATGTCTTTCTTGTACTCCTTTAAGTCTTGCAGAACCTCTTCTGCCTCCCATTTTGCCTTGGTACTAGTCGGCAGTGCACATTTTCAGTCTGTTCAGCGACGGGGGCAAACCCAGTGGCAGACCTAGATTTTGGGAGGCCTGAAGCTTGAACTGTTATGTGGAGTCTGAGTAACCACTGTTACCTTATCCAATGGGGTTGTTCCACAACAGATCACCACACCTTTACAACATCTGTGCTACGGACTCTCAAATGTTGGAATTGTTGAAATATATACAACAACAAAATAATCATTTTTTAAAAAAAAAATAATCACGATTTTCCTTGTTTACACAAGCACATGCATTGTCTCTTTCTTCAGGTTGTGTTTTCTACAGATCAGTTACATTTGTTGTGAGGCATTGGTGTTATATGCAGTATAGGGTTGTGAAGAAAAGAGGGTGGAGATGGGAGAGAGGGGACGGGGTGGTAAAGCTTATGTTCTTTTACTTAGTTTATGTGTGGGGGGTTTGTGTCAGCATCACTTGGGTAGGTTCTCTTTCTATTCACTTGCTATATTCCCTTGGTGGTGAGAGAGGGTGGGGTAGCCTAGGGTGTGGTTGATCATCTTTGGTTGGCTGCAGTCAGGGCCGGCGCGTCCATTTAGGTGAACTAGGCAATTGCCTAGGGCGCCAAAATGGAGGGGGGGCGGGCAGGGGGCGGGGCACCGCTCCTCAACGTGCGTCATACGCAATGACGTCACGTGGCCCGCCCCCTTGCCTAGGGCACCAAAATTGCCAGCACCGGTCCTGGCTGCAGTGGGATCTGTTTGTGCAGGGGGTGGGGGGTTTGCTGGGATAAGTTAGCCATATTGTATGCTGTCGGTGGTTTACAAAATAATCAATTTGACTCAGATCAATATGACTCAAATTGAGTCTACTAGACCCCAAAAATTTAAGCAATGTGGACTAAAGTCAGCTCTGGGGGCCCCTGGGATTAGCTTGATCTGGCTTGATCTGGGAACAGGATGCAGGCTTGACAGTTGTGCCTTCATTTCCTACAGGCAGGGGTTTGGGCGCCCTAGTGACTGCAGTTTATTTCGGGTTCAGGCTTTGCTCCCACATCAACAGCGTTTCCCTCTGCAGGAGTTTTAATGGGTTTTCATCTTAATAAAGTAGCCATAGTTCAACCCAGCCTCTCTGCCTGTCTCTTTATTCAGCCACGAAGCTGCAAAGTTCTTTCTTTGTCTCGCACAAACTGGGAATTGGGTGATTTTCCCAGAAGCTCCTGCACCATCACTGGGGCCTCAGGGATGATTGCCCATCTCCTCGTTTGAGAGACGCATGCAGGGATGCTTGCCACAGAGAACACTGCAATGACAGCGCACTTGTGTTTCCTGCTGGGAGGAGTGTTTGGGGGGAAAGCAGAGCAGCACCTCTTTGGTGGGCTTTTGAGCTCTGTCAGCACTGGAGTGGCTAAAAGCAGAGCTCAGAAGTTGCTGCTGTGCTCTCCTCCCCATGAGAAATGGCTCAGAACTTTTGTGATAACACTGGGATGGTGATACTGAGAAGAATGCCTGAAAGGTACGAAGCAAGCAGCTCTTTATTATTTGCTTTCTCCATCAGAGCACTGTCCCAAACCCCCCTGGAGAAGGGCATGAGATAGAGTGTAATTTGGAGACTGATTTGTAGGCCAAGCGGGCAGGAAGACAGTATAAGGGTGCTATGAAGAGCAGCAGAGAAGAGAGAATAAAAGAATTGTGGTGATACAGAGAAAGTTGTGTAAGGAAGCTGCAATTGTAGGGTGCTGATTAAAGCCACAGTGAGCCCTATGGATACCAATATGTGGGGTCTCAAGACCCACATTAACCTGCTTCTGGTCCAGATTCCAAACTGCTGTCCCCATCATATAAACCTTACTCTCTCCAGTCTAGCAGTTACTAAGAGGTCTCCCACAGAGGTTATGAGAAGAAGCCTCATCTACCCTCACCCATGATTGGAGCATGAAAATAAACTCCACTGAATAAGACATGATTGTGGTGGTGGTGGTTGTCTTCATTTTTCTACAGGCAAATGGATAAATGATGAACAACGTGGTCATCATTTTTACCAATGAAGTAGATTGCAAAATGTTTTTCACTAGCAATTTTACTCATCATGATATAGTTTTATTTTTTTGAACAGGGGATCAGATTAAGCAATTCCATGCAAATGTAACTGGTTTTCCTACCTGCAGTCATATAAATAGTATTTAGTCCTGAAATGTTAACAAGCACATTTGTGCCCTAAATTATTTAACCAAGTATAATGGCTCCAGATTGCATTTTTTGCTAGGCTTCTCTCAGAACCCTTACCATTTATCATACATGCACTGTCTGTCTTTTTTCTACTCAGAAGCACAGCATGAAAAAACTTCATTTCACATTGAAACATCACTATGTGAAACAGTGTGATGAAATGAGTCACAGAAGGAGAGTTTGTGTTATACTCCGGTAAACAGTTGGTCTACGGGAATGATAGTATTTTATGCTGTGACTGATATATCAATTGTGAGTCCTAAGATATGAATGATCTGAAAGCAGGAGTTTCACTTAGGTCGGGACTGTATGCATGAGAAAGATTACAGGTAACGTAGCAAAGCCTGCTGAGAAGGTATAGCACAGGTCGGATCCAGGAGTTAATATGCTACTGCAATGGATCCTTGGGAAAAAAATTATATCCGATAATATTGGTGCTGATAAGGAATCCCTTAGGGCACTGCTAGCAAATTCATATGCATGTCAATATAAAGCATGATTGAGCTTTTCTATTAACATTCTCTCTCTAAATAAAAGCTAGTTTCCAACACTTCATAAAATTCTATCATGGGGCTGTACAGATAATGGTGGGTTTGATGGAAGACAGATTTAGAGATGCCTTCTTTAATTTCCATGGTTTCCCATGGGAGAAAAGTCAAGTCTTATTCTTGGGATGTTGGGCTGCACCCAATATCATGTATTTTCTGAACTGATGGGTGGGGAAAGATGTTATTGCTAGATGTTATTTTTCTAATGTATAGAAAAATAATAATAAATTGATTTTTAAAAGTCACCTAAGAGATGAACACAGAACAATATAAAGCAATAGTCAATAATATGCAGATAAAATCAACAAATATTAAAAACAATAGTTTAGTTATGCACAAGCAAGGTTGTGTGTCTGGATAGGCTTTCTGAAATAAAAACATTTTTAGCAGGTATCTAAAATGGTATAGCGAGCTTCCCTGCCTAATATTAATAAAGTTAGAAAGCATAGATGCTGCCGCACTGGAAAATCGACTTCTAACAGATGCAGAACAAACATTATATTGGCATCTGTAAAAGTGCAAGTTCTGCGGGTTGAAGCAATTGCGTAGGCATGGATGAGGCAAGTCCCAAACTGTTCTAGGCTTTGTGTACTCAGAATTCAACATTAAACTCAGCTCAAGACCAAAACAAATTAAAGTAATATTTTAATCAACATTAGGACAAATGTATATCCATTGGCCATTTATTATATCATAATTTTGAGCTATATTGACAAGCTAAAACTTTGTCTTCGGTGTTTTCAGTTTTAACTTTAACTATGGGGTAATAAATACTAAAGAACATAGACCAAAGCTCAGAATAACACTTCAAAATTTCACAATATTACTATAACAAAGCACACCAACCTTTTGACAGAGGCAAAACAACCAGCACTGTTATTTGCAGTTTCTAATAGGCTTACATTTTTCATAACTGAAGTATATTTTACATTTCTGTAAAAAGGCCACACAACACAATCCTCACAGGACAAACTATGGAAAGCTGAGAGACAGTGACTTGCCCAAAGCAATACAACATGCTTCATAACCAAGAAGGGGTTTAAAACCAAGTGTCCCTCAGAGCAAAGTCAAACTTTCTGATTATGACAGAGTCAATGTTCTTAGTTGAGTGAAGTGTAACAGTGCTGGAGAGTCGGTTAAATTATCTGAATCATATCAGATTGTTGAATTAGTTTCTTATCTGATACCTATTCTCCCTGATCTCGTAAAACCAAGCTGGAATGTGATAAATGGCAACAATTTTGCATACAGAGTAATAGGAAACAGTAGTCTTCAATTCAAGGCGAAAACCTGCCACCACCCTACTGCCTTAGCACCTACACCAGAAGTTGGTCGACTCCATATTGAGTCAGCATTTGTTGGTTGGAGTGAGGGACTCGTAAGCGTCTTGCAGGATTCATACACTCAACTCAGGACTAAAATTCACTAAAGAGGTTTATCCTGAGATGAAATTCTCATGACACAATTTTGCAGTAGTGGGCAATGTGGTAGGATCACCAGATCTGTTGGTCATCTGAGTCTCTTCTGCTTACAGGGAAAGAGATGGAGAGGAGCAAGGCAGCGAGGAAGTTGTCATAATACAAACCCATTGGCAGAGCCACTCTGGCACGCCTGCCAATGTGCTTGCACCACACTGACCTCCCTGCTACCGGTACCTTGCCTCTCCCCCTCTCCTTTCCAGTAAGCAACAGTTGTCAGGAGGTCAGGTAAGTGTCACCACCCCATCACACCATTTGCTACTGCTATGTGTACTGATGGACTCATTTGCTATGAAGTCTCCTTTGTCAAAAATGAAAACATAACACACACACAATGCATTTTTCAGTGGGTTCTCATCAGAGAATATCTTCCATGGGAACCATTATGAAACAATACAATTTGTTAGTTTGTTATTTTTACATACTGCTCAGGCCCTAGTGCTCCCAAAGCCGTGAACAACATAATTAATGCAACACAAGATGCAACAAGAAAAACCCATAATCAGTCAGCAAAACAATGTAAGACAGCAAAGTTCACCTACACAGTGAACTGGCTGAAATATGATTCTGATTGACTAGCCTAGGTCTTTCTCACTCAACCCAGTCACCATATAGGATGATGAAACAGGAAAAATATTGTATGAATTAGCTGCATGCCAGCAACTGCTTTCAAGACAGCAGTTAAAATGTGCTCTAATCCAGCAATTTCTTGTAAATTCATGGGTCTGAGCCACTCATATGCAGAGACCTGCTTCCTCCATTGAATCTTCCACTAAGAAAGTTGACAGGAGCTCTGGAACAGGCCAATGCCTTATATTGCTACTTAATAAGTATTTAAATTGATCTAGATAGCAAGGTATGCTTTGCTGACATTCGCCGTGTGAAAGAGCTCGACAGTGTTCCTAACGTAATGAGCTGTACACAAGCCAAACCAGGAAGAAATGCTATTTATTTGAAAATAATGAATCAGATGGACATTTCTCATGTTTCCCAGCCACCCCAATTCTACAGCTGCACAATATTCCCTAAGTCCACACAGTGAGAAGCATTTCTTGCCGAGTCTCAACTGTGAAGCATTTAAGAACAAAATAATGTTGAATAAAATGGGCATTTTCTGAACCACCTGCTGCCAGCTGTGACCACCTTGCTAAAAGCTCACACCAGAAATAAGATCCTGATTTTATGAGAAGTCAGTCTGCAAAGTTTCAGTGTTCTACTCCATTGTGATTGCAAGGGAAGGGGGCAGGGTGACGTGTGTGTGTGTGTGTGTGTGTGTGTGTGTGTGTGTGTGTGTGTAATATAGTTATATTCACATTATCCTGCTTTTGATTAAAACCATCTTGGATCCTTTTAATCATCCTGCCAGTGATACAAAATGATTTTAAGGATTTAAGGAAATGAGACAAATTGAGCCAAAAGCTTCAATAAGCTTATGCCAGGAATACATTTGACTTAAATGAAAAATGTTTGAAAACCCATTTTTTCTTCTGATTATTTTAACCCATAATTGTAGCCTTGCAAAATATGCTTTTTATCAGCAGTCTAGCTGCTGACAGTAGAATATACATGTGTGTTTTAAACCTATTTTAATTTAATAATTTGGGCACGACAAGGAGTTATTCCTCTGTTTTCTGCCACATGGAGCTGATCAGAAATGTGCCAGTGGAAGTTAAAAAAAACAACACCTGTACCTTTTTTACAAGCAAAATGATAGGTACTTTATCAAGGAAATGTGAA